>CM042437.1:35011137-35028637 GCA_023631565.1 Gymnocephalus cernua | reverse complement strand
GTATTATCCTAGAAGCCTCATTTATGACACTTAGTTAGAGGATAGTATCCACTTGGGGAGTCCTGCTCCTTTGCATCTCTGAGTGGAAATGGAGCTAAATCTAGCAAGGTTATTGGCACACAAAGCACTCTAAAACAGATCCATTATGTTGTTTCCTGTATGAAAATCTCTCCCTGCATCTCTCCTTGTACTGTATCTTCCTTCCTGTCTGCCCTCTTCACCCATCTTCCAGGCTCTTCCTCAGCTGCTATGGCCATGCCATTTGTGTTGATTTGTAGCCAATGGGAGTGGTTTAGCATATCTGTTGCATAACTAGCGTCTGCGGCTCAGTGGATAGGCCGGTCAAGGTGAGGTCGCTCTCGTCTGGCTATCCTCCTGATCAGATCATTTAGCTGTAGAGGCTCAACCGTAGTTCTCCCACCCCCTCACCTGCTCTCATTTCATACGCTAACCTGACTGTGTCTACACTGTCAGACATTTCATAACTCTTCACTCTGTTTCAGGGATAGGAAGAAAAAAATAGTGTGAGAAATGACTCTCTAGAAATAGACCAGATTGGGTGTTGAAGGCCAGTACTACTACAATAGCTTCTAGTATGAAGAGTTTAATAAATAGAATAAAATATATTTGCTACTCACTTTACTTTGTCCACCAGGTTGGAAATTTGTCTTCGGCTCATCGAAGACAAGAAACAACATAAAAAGCAGACAAGCAGTGAGTAAAACAAACACATAGATGAGGCCATAACAGTACTACGCTAGCACAACTGCACCATTTAGCATACTACTGCAACATTTCACCACAATGCAGTCCAGTAGGGGTCATTCCTAGGTTCCCAGGGTCCTTTATGTAAAAGAAGGGCTATGTTTGCAGTTGAAATTGCAAAATAAGAAAGGGAGATGGGCGTTTCAAATGCAGTTTGAATGGTAAAAAATCCATTCAGCCTGTGCTGATATCATTGTCTAACGTCTGTCCAAAAAGCATAGGTTTCAAGTAAGGGTGTAAATCAGACGTTTTGTCACGATTCGATATATTGATTACTAGTACAAAGATGCAATATTTACTGATATCATAAAGTCTGCCACGATACTATTTTGATTTGATTCAATTCAGGGGCCTAGAAACGATATGAGACGATACATAAGACGATACATTTATGTATATACACTACCGGTCAATATATATATATATATACAAAAAGAAACTAGAATATGATTTGACAGTTTCATTACTACACCCTTCCAGGCATTTAAATCAAATACAAACTACTCTTTTTTTTCAAGATTATTTTTTGGGCATTTTATTTCCACAGGACAGATGAAGACAGGAAAGGGGAGAGAGGGGGGGAATGACATGCAGCAAAGGGCCGAAGGGCAGAGTCGAACCCGCGGCGGCTGTGTCGAGGAGTAAACCTCCTTATATGTGCGCCTGCTCTACCAACTGAGCTAACCTGGCCACCAAACTACTCTTTTTAATTAAAAGAATAAAAATAATGTGGGAATTTCAAAATAAAGGTGCATAAAGATGACGATATGTATATGTATTTTCACTTTGTATTGATAATCATTGAGGATTGAATCGATATGTCAATCCAGATTGAGGTGTCATTACACCCCTAGTTTCAAGGTGTATAACAGGCTATAAACTGTAGGTGGGTGATTTTAACAACTGAGGTTGAGGGAAACATACATTGAACATTTGAAAAACCTTTTGAAATGTCTTATTAATGTGTCATATTAAGGGGATATTGAGCTGGGGAACATAGGACCCTGGGGACATACAGTATATACATTACATTTTACATTACATTACATGTCATTTAGCTGATGCTTTTATCCAAAGCGACTTACAATTAAGTGCTTTCAACTGTGAAGGTACAAACTCCAGACAACAAGTAGTAAGTGCAAGTACATTAGCTTTAAATAAGTAAAGCTACAAAGAGACATATGGAAGTGCAGGTTCAGGATTTGTTTTATTTTTTTATTTAATTTTTTTATTTCATCCGAGGTGTATTCTGAAGAGATGTGTTTTTAGCCTTCGGCGGAATGTGTGCAGGCTTTCGGCCATCCTGATGTCGGTGGGGAGCTCGTTCCACCATTTGGGAGCCAGGACAGTGAACAGTCGGGATTTCGTTGAGTGATTAGTTCTCCCTCGCTGTGAGGGAGCAGCGAGCAGTTTGGCTGATGCAGAGCGAAGTGGGGGGGTTGGGGTATATGGTTGGACCGTGTCCTGGATGTAAGCTGGGGCTGATCCAGTCATGGCCCTGTATGTAAGTACTAGTGTCTTGAAGCGGATGCGGGCAGCAACTGGTAACCAGTGAAGAGAGCGGAGGAGCGGTGTAGTGGGAGAGAACTTGGGGAGGTTGAAGACAAGCCGAGCTGCTGCGTTCTGAATGAGCTGCAGGGGTCGGATGGCACATGCCGGTAGGCCAATCAGGAGGGAGTTGCAGTAGTCTAGACGTGAGATGACTAGAGCCTGAACCAGAACCTGGGCCGCCTTCTGCGTTAGAAGGGGACGTATCCTTCTGATGTTATGCAGCATGTATCTACAAGATCGGGTGGTTGCAGCAATGTTAGCAGTGAAAGAGAGTTGGTCGTCAAGTGTCACACCCAGGTTTCTAGCAGTCTGGGTGGGGACTACCACAGAGTTGTTGATTGTTATAGTCAGGTCTTGAGTAGGAGAGCCTTTCCCTGGAATGAAAAGGAGCTCAGTCTTGTCAAGGTTGAGTTTCAGATGGTGTGTGGACATCCAAGAGGAGATGTCAGTTAGACAGGCCGAGATACATGCTGCTACTTGAGTTTCAGACTCAGGAAAGGAGAGTATTAGTTGGGTGTCATCTGCGTAGCTGTGATAAGAAAAGCCGTGTGACTGAATGACAGACCCGAGAGAGTTGGTGTACAGAGAAAAGAGGAGGGGACCCAGGACTGATCCCTGAGGAACCCCAGTTTTGAGTGGGCAAGGATCTGAGCTAGATCCTCTCCAAGTTACCCGGTAGGTACGGTCTGTCAGGTAAGATGTGAGCAATGATAGCGCAGAGCCTGAGACACCCAGATTCTGGAGTGTCGACTGTGTCAATGGCAGCAGAAAGGTCCAGAAGGATGATGATGGAAGAAAGATCGGTTGTTCTAGCGATGTGAAGCTGCTCAGTGACAGCAAGGAGGGCAGATATGTTGAATGCCCAGCTTTGAAGCCAGACTGGTGGGGATCAAGCAGGTTGTTCTGGTGGAGATAGGTAGAGAGTTGATTATAAATGGCACGCTCAAGAGTCTTAGATAGAAATGGAAGAAGGGAGACGGGTCTATAGTTATTTAGATCAGAGGAGTTGAGTGTTGGTTTTTTGAGTAGTGGGGTCACTCTTGCCTCCTTGAGGGCATCGGGGAAACAGCCAGTTGACAAGGAGATGTTAATGAGATAAGTGAGGAAAGGAAGGAGGTCAGGAGTAATGGACTGGAGAAGGTGAGAAGGGATAGGATCCAGGGGGCAGGTGGTTGGGCGGGCAGAAGTAATCAATGTAAGAATTTGATTTGGAGATAGAGGGGTGAAAGAGGAGAGAGTACTGGATGTGATGGATGGTAAGGTGATTTCAGAAGGTGTGGTGGAGAATGAAGAGCGTATGTCATCTATCTTTTTTACAAAGTGGTTGACAAAGTGGGTTGGTAGGAGGGTGGAGGGAGGAGGTGGACTGGGGGAATCTAGCAGGTTAGAGAAGATGGAAAAAAGTTTTTTGGGGTTTGAGAAAGAGGATTCAATTTTGGTTTGATAAAAAGAGCTTTTTGCTGCAGAAATAGAGGCAGCGAAGGAGGAAAGAAGAGACTGATAGGTAAGAAGATCATCTGGGTGTTTAGATTTCTGCCATTTCCTTTCTGCTGCCCGTATAGTTGATCTTTCAGCACGCACTGAGTCAGATAACCACGGCGCTGGGGAGGACTTGCGAGCCTGTCGTGAAGTAAGAGGGCAGAGAGAGTTGAGAGAGGAGGATAGAGTAGAGAGTAGAGCGTCTGTGGCAGCATTGGGAGGCATGAGTGAGAAAGAGTCAGATGGGGGAGGGTTGATAAAGTACATGCCAACAGAGAAGAAGGAGAGAGTGAACGAATGTTACGGCGGACAGGTATAGTGTCTCTTGAGATCGGGTTGTGAGCTTGGGATAGTGGCAGAGAGAAAGAGATGAAGAAGTGGTCTGAGGTATGGAGTGGAGTAACAGTGAGGTTGGATGTAGAGCAGTTACTGGTGAGTATGAGATCTAGGTGGTTGCCAGCTTTGTGAGTGGGTGGTGAAGGAGAGAGTGAGAGGGCAAAAGAAGAGAGAAGGTGAAGAAAGGCAGCTGACTTCTTGGTCTGGATGTTGAAGTTGCCCAGAAGTACCAGCGGAGGGCCAGTTTCAGGGATGTTTGAAAGAAGGACATCCAGCTCCTCCAAAAACTCCCCCAGAGGACCTGGTGGGCGGTAGATAACAATGATGACTAGTTGTACCGGATGGTTTATATACCATCCAGTGCAGCAGTTACTCGGTTCTAAAAAGTAGGTAAATCTCCTTTTTTTTTTTTTTAAATGTAAACTTAACACTATTGCCCGACGTGCCTCATCATGCCTCTACTCTCTGATAAACTGAGCGTCACAAACATGCCTTTTTATCAGGTTCTATTGACTTTTGTCTCTGAGATACATCCTCGAACAAGCATGATAAGAACATGGACGGCACTCTCCTATCTGTCCCTTAAATATGATGCTACTTCCAGGAAATGGTGAGCTTAGCTCAGCATGAAGACTGCGAGCAGCGGGAGACAGCTGGCTGTCACTCACCTCTGAAGAACTTGTATCTTTAGTTACACACACAGCTTAAGTTAACCACCTCTGGCCAGTGGTGGAATGTAACTAAGTACATTTACTCAAGTACTGTACTTAAGTACAAATTTGTGGTACTTGTACTTTGCTTGAGACTTTTCTTTTCATGCCACTTTCTACTTCTACTCCGCAACATTTCAGAGAGAAATATTACTTTTTACTCCACTACATTCATCTGACAGCTTTAGTTACTAGTTACTTTAGAAATGTGCACACAAAACACATGTAGCTAGTTTATATAATACAATGTTTTATTATAAATTCAATTGAATTTAATTCAATTGATAATAGTATCAAATCATAACAATTATCAAGACACTTTACAGATAGAGTAGGTCTAGACCACACTTTATAATTTACTAAGATCCAACAATTCTAGTAATTCCCCAAGAGCATTCAGTGCGACAGTGGTGAGGAAAAACTCCCTTTTAGGCAGAAACCTCTATAACGGCCTAAAAGTCCAGCTGATATGATCAGCTGATTAAACACAGAACAGTTTGGATCGTTTACTGTTTCTAAAATGTGAGGATTTTTCTGCATTGAGTACTTTTAATACTTCAAGTACATTTTCCTGATGATACTTACATACTTTGACTTAAGTAACATTTTCCATGCAGGACTTTTACTTACAAAGTATTTTTACTTAAAGTGCTCATATTATGCTCATTTTCATATATCAGAATAGGTTTACATGTAGTCTGGCTATCAGCAGACCAAGCTCCATCTTTTAAGATTGAACATTAGTCTGGGGAGTCTGCTCTGTATTTTCTCTGCTCTGTAGTTTTTCAAGAGGCGGGACCAACGGGCATAGTTCAAATGACTCGCAAATGTACGCCATTGGATAGTCCTTCAACCAATCAGACCAACGATCCGGGTGATGTAGCAGCGGCATCAACGGGTTGCTGCGCTTCGGTGGCCGCCATGTTGAATGTAAACAAGAAGCTGCTTGGTCGCTTTATTTTTTATTTTTTTTATTTTATTTATTTATTTATTCGGGACAGTGCACATTAACATTTCTGTACAGACTGTAAATGAGCCAGGTTATAGCATAAATGCTAATTTTCACCTGTACTCCCGAGGCAGGAAAACAACATACAAGATAATACAACACAAAAGAATGTGACAATATACAATATCAAACAAGAAACACATTAGCACACATTCAGGCACATTACATTACATCACTAAAATTAGTCGAAATGATGACATAACTGGGAACTTTTAAGAAGTTGTTTAAGGTGCTTTTTAAATGTGCAGTAAGTTGGATATTCTCTAATGCTTGATGGAATGCTGTTCCAAAAATTACCTTTTCTCTATCACTATTGTGTTAAACCCGCCAATAGCGTGCCAGGTGGATAAGCTAGTTTGTGATTGGTTCCTGCAAAATTGTGAACAGAAGCATGAAAGATAAATGTACAGGTTTCCAGCCTGAGCTGCAGGGAGAAATCAAATCACCAGCAGATCAGACTGGTTTACCCAGTCTATTTACATGGTTTAATTTTCAAAAAACACTATATTTGCACATTGCTGCAGCTCCTCTTTTCACCCTGTGTGTTGAGCTCTCTGTTTTAGCTACAGAGTGAGACATCTCACTTCTGTTCCATCTTTGTTGGGAGTCACACATGCTTGGTACCTAGGTAAGGACTACTAGCCAGTCAGAAGCAGAGTATGAGGGCGTGTCCTGACAGTACCTAGGTAAGGACTACTAGCCAGTCAGAAGCAGAGTATGAGGGCGTGTCCTGACAGTACCTAGGTAAGGACTACTAGCCAGTCAGAAGCAGAGTATGAGGGCGTGTCCTGACAGTACCTAGGTAAGGACTACTAGCCAGTCAGAAGCAGAGTATGAGGGCGTGTCCTGACAGTACCTAGGTAAGGACTACTAGCCAGTCAGAAGCAGAGTATGAGGGCGTGTCCTGACAGTACCTAGGTAAGGACTACTAGCCAGTCAGAAGCAGAGTATGAGGGCGTGTCCTGACAGTACCTAGGTAAGGACTACTAGCCAGTCAGAAGCAGAGTATGAGGGCGTGCCCTGACAGTACCTAGGTAAGGACTACTAGCCAGTCAGAAGCAGAGTATGAGAGCGTGTCCTGACAGTACCTAGGTAAGGACTACTAGCCAGTCAGAAGCAGAGTATGAGGGCGTGTCCTGACAGTACCTAGGTAAGGACTACTAGCCAGTCAGAAGCAGAGTATGAGGGCGTGTCCTGACAGTACCTAGGTAAGGACTACTAGCCAGTCAGAAGCAGAGTATGAGGGCGTGTCCTGACAGTACCTAGGTAAGGACTACTAGCCAGTCAGAAGCAGAGTATGAGGGCGTGTCCTGACAGTACCTAGGTAAGGACTACTAGCCAGTCAGAAGCAGAGTATGAGGGCGTGTCCTGACAGTACCTAGGTAAGGACTACTAGCCAGTCAGAAGCAGAGTATGAGGGCGTGTCCTGACAGTACCTAGGTAAGGACTAGTAGCCAGTCAGAAGCAGAGTATGAGGGCGTGCCCTGACAGTACCTAGGTAAGGACTACTAGCCAGTCAGAAGCAGAGTATGAGGGCGTGTCCTGACAGTACCTAGGTAAGGACTACTAGCCAGTCAGAAGCAGAGTATGAGGGCGTGCCATGCTAGCAGCTAGGCGAGCATTATAACCATAGACAGTATATAAAATGGACACAGCGATCCCGCTGTTTTCGACGGAGACAAGTGAAGCCTATTACCAGCACTTTTCCGGTGATGGGAAAGTGTTACTGAGCATTACTGCGCAGCTGAAAACTTAGCTTCCCGCCGTAGATGTGACGTGAGCAACGTCTCTGAACGTTGTAAGTCTTCTGGTAGCTGCGCAAAAGAAATCTCAATCATTCCCAATCTATCAGAGACGGAGAGCGTAGGTATATGTAAGGAGATAACATAGGCACAGGCTAATTACTGATAACTAAAATGCTAGTTAACATTAGTAATTAAACTAAACAGCTAATGTAAGTCAAAACTGCCTGCGAGCTTCTCCTGTACTGTACGGTAATTCCTCTACAATGCGACAGTAAGTCTCGTGGTTATGACACAACCGTTAGCCTATTTTTATAAAAACGTCTGCTACGGAGCCATAACGTGAGTTACAAGGTAATGTAGCCTTGTGTACATCGTCGTGTTTCTTAAGAAATAAACAACGGACAAATCAAGTCTTTAAACGCTTCAGATGTTCAGAAGTTATTGGCTGTCAAAGTGACGCCAAAATGAATGGGAGTCAATGGGATGCTAACGGGGGTGATGGGAAAGGGCTAGCAAAATGGCGCCATCGCGGCTTCGCTCTGAGGAGAGAAGCCTGGCCCCTTGATTATAACGTGTGTTCCAAAGTGACCACGTTTGTCTCTGAAGTAAAGGCTGGACTACAACAGAGCTGTGTGGAGCAGTTGGTGAACAGTGTTTCCTGTTGGAGATGGTAAGTCCCTTTGGGGGGGGGGGACTTTGGGCTTTTTCACTTTGTAAACCTATAACGTGCACAAAAAGATATACAACACAATAAAGGAAAGGGGAAAAGCCATAAAGCATAATATGAGCAGTTTTAAGTAATGTGAGTGCTTCTTCCACCACTGCTCCTGGCTGTAACTCCACACTGTAAAAACATCTCCTCACTATCTGCTAGCTGCCTGTCCCCTGAACACACTGTAAAAACATCTCCTCACTATCTGCTAGCTGCCTGTCCCCTGAACACACTGTAAAAAACATCTCCTCACTATCTGCTAGCTGCCTGTCCCCTGGACACACTGTAAAAAACAAACACGGTCTCTGTAGACAGCCCAGGCTCCATAAACGCCAACAAAAACAAACTGCACCAACCTGCACCACCAAACATAACAAACAGTGTTCAAGCCAATTAACCATCAAGAAGGATTTGGGGGTGGGGGTTAGTACGCAGAAGGGAGGGGGAGGGGACGGGATCGGAGGGATGAGGGGGGAGGGATGAGCTAACTTCCTTTTTGTTTGACAATACTTTGATTGTCAACAAGAAATGACATCACCCAACATTGCTTAGAGCACCTTTAAGTCAATAAAGTCTGATAGAAAATGTGTTTTGTGACACTTTTCCTTAGAATGTAAAAATACATTTCTGACTATACTGTGTAACACCTCCCATGGCCTAAATTCTGCATTTCTTTGTTTCAGCGAGAAGCTACTCAAGTTCAACTGTAAATAATGATAGGAAACAACATTGTAATGCAGTCTGCTTGGAAAAACAATTATTCTATGCTTTTTGTGAAGATGATTCACAAAATGATCATAATACGGAATAATCTGGAAAGGGGTTTATAGGTTTGACAATGAGTATTTTCCATTTCTCTGGTTGAAGTCACACTTTTAGATCTATTGTTTTCTTCACTGCCCGTTGAAGGTCTGGTGCCATAGTTGGACGCTGTCGCACCGCTGGTCTGTCTTGCTTCCTGGATGTCCATTGTTTTTACAATAATTGGTTATTTTAGCTACAAGAAGGACAGGGGGGCATGATACTGTACTACATAAGACTTGAAGCCCGGTTGAGTCCCAACTTGTCTTGTTTTTCTTTTGTAAAGCATTTAGATTGTTGTCTGATTGTCTAGTATTTATATTTACACATTCAAATATGAAAAGGCCAGTGTCAGCCCCATGGAAATAGAACTTGATTTACCGTTTAGATAAACCCATTTGGTTCTGGCTCTGTTTATTACAGCTGTGTTGGTTTTTCTACTTTGTGTTAAGTCTGTTCTTCCCGCAGGCAAGTGCTCGCCATCTGAGTCTGTGTTTGGCTCAGTGGCTGTGGCTGTCGATCTAGCACACTGTGCAGGGGAGGCTGGGGGCAGGCAGCCAGGCAGGCACGCTGCATTTTCTAAACCTAGCTGTGCTACACACACACATGAACATACACACATGAACGAAATGTGTGAAACAAAGAAACTGTGTTTGCTGGGAGACCTGCAGGCAGGACAGCAGTGACCACTGTGGAGAGATGTATCATGCTGGGGGGAGTTTTTTACTGAAGTTGCGCCAACATCACCTTCCACTGTGGATCCCTTGGCTGTGAAGGGAAAAATGTCTGCTCCAATTTATCCACAATGGTGGCATTAATATCCCAATGTTACAGTATCTACAATTCTGAGATCAGAATTTGTATTCATTAGTAGGCTATTTGGATATTCATGATATGAGCTTGTGGCTTCGGTCCTGAGAGCTCAGTGCACTGCAAGTAAAGATAATGTGGTAATATATATACCAGTCAAATGAAGACAACATACAACACACGTATCCAGTATAACAAAATGCCTCTACACTGTGTACACTCAGGGCGCTTTCACAGCTATAGTTCGGTGGACTCGGTGCGATTCGGTGGTGAAGTTGAAACATTGCATTTTTCATTTGGTTCGCTTTGCTTTCACACTGCATTTTGTCAAACGCACCAAACACTGTAAACACACATTATGCAATCAAAGCGGTCGCTGGTTAATTAGACAGAATATCCGAAACTCAGGGTTTTCTGGTTCTGCTATAGTGTTTCTAATATTTTAGAAGAAGGCGAACAATGTGAGCAGCTGACAGACAGCGAGTGAAAGAGAGAGATGATGATGTCACACATACAACCAGCGAGGTGTGCTCAGAACAGCTTATGGATCTGGAAGTTATTATCCCTTGTGTTTCCATGTAGGGACCCTCATTATGCTACAGTGGAAGTGTGGTGATATTTTGAGCCTTGTTAGTGGTATAGAAATAGAGATTTATTTTGACTTTACCCTCTGCCCTGATGACTAGCGTTATAAGCTAATTAGCGGTTTGCGCTAAAACTGGTCACATTGGATTAGCATGAAAACATATCCCAGAGAACGGTCGACTCTGTACCTATGTTATTAACTCCTAGGTTCATTTTGCGCCAGATTTCTCCTTCAATGTGTTTCTGATTTTGGTTTGACACAGTTTTCTGTGTTTGCAGCACGTGTCGTTATGCTGCAAATGTGCCAAAGTCACATTGGTCAATGTGTTTCTCAATTTGCTCACATTGTATGTCTTTGCAGTGTATTTTTCTACATACTGCGCACGAGTTGTCGAGTTCTTGGAGATGATTTCTTCATTTGCTTGTGTTTTGTCTATTTGCATTTTGTCGCTGTCGGACAGAAACCTTGTATCTCCATATTTCGTCATTTTAATTTTTTTTCATAAATCATTTCTATTGGTCACCCTTTACATCTGTCTGTGGGTTTTACAAATATGGAACAGTGACAATGCGATTTTGTAAGATAAATAGCTAAAAACAATGGTTTTGGAATAACAAGGTTTTCACCCAACAGCAACGATATGGTTTCTTAAATTGCAGTACATGGAGCTCTCAGGGCCACCATAGAGTGTAACAGAGAGGCAAAGTCCCTCCCCTATCCGGTGGATCACCATGGGACCTTAATTTCGGAAAGAACATGTACCGTAGTAAATGGGGAAAGACAAATTATATTTTGATTGTGTTTGAAGTGTGCCATGCATTACACACACAGTATGATGTTCATCAATTTAAAAGGTATTTTAATTCATTATTTCTGAAATAAGGTCTCATGAGGTCCACCGGAAGGGGAGGGACTTCGCCTCTCTTCACTGTAACAGAGACGCACTAGATGTTATGTAAGCCTAGAGCTTCATCTCCATACAGGTGTGGTGGCGTACTGCAGCAGCCTACTTTAAAAAAGTGGGCCTCTCTAAAGTGGGCCTTAGCCATGTGCCTGCCCAGGCTGTAGGGAGGAAACAGGCTAATTGCATTTCGATTTGAAAATGTACAGTTCTTGGTTTGTGTACCAACCAGTCCCATAACCAAGCAGGAAGGAACAGCTCCTGTTGATATAAAAACACATACACCTACATGCTTACACAACAAACACGCCCTGCTTCTCAGTAATCCCTGCATTTCCTGGAGTTGACATGAAGCTGCACCATCCATTCACATGTGGCTTTTTTTTTACCCCGCCCTCTTTGAAACCCAGTCCTAGACTTAGATTGATAGATGTGAGTACATGCTCACACATGGAGGGTCTGGAGTTGCATCACTCCTTCCCCTCTGTCCACCACGTTTCCCTTTCACAGCATGTGGAGGGCTACGCTGCTCCTTCATGGATCAGTGCAGCGTAAATCTGGGACAAAAAAAGGGAGGCACATGGCAGTTGGATACTGTGTGCAATTATTGCTAATGATATGCACCCATGCAAGCTGTGGCCGTAATTAACTTTGGAGGAAGCCTGGCCTGTTCTGTGTGTGTGAGGAGATGCTCACAGGAACAGGCGCAGCACTGAGAGCCAAGTTTAAGAAAGCAAACCTGCCTTGACATTGTTCAGACGACATGGCTGCTACCCCAGATTAGGCCCTTTGGGTGGTCCTGTGTTAGCAGTAACATGCTGCGAATGTTAGGCTGAATTGTCCTCCGGAACTTAGCTTTAAACTTGGGTTTACTCAAGTTGAAGGCAGACTGGTTGAATTGGAGGTCAGCAAGTTACTGTATTACAGATGTTGGCAGGTATGGAAGCCCAATTCTGCCAGGTTACGTTCGTAAAAGTAAAAAAATATACTAAATACTAATGGTAAGATAAGCTCTCTACATACTTAGTCAAAAGTATGAGATAATAAATGAAAATTATGACATAATAATTCCAAATATTCACTTTGTAATCCAAAATTTTGACTTTGTATTTCACAATTCTGACTTAGTAAGTCAACCATGCATGAGCATTTTTATTTTTATCATGACTGACTAAAGAATAAGTAAGCAAAATGACTAACTTTTCACAATTATTTTTGGTGAAAATGGCCTTCCGTAGCCAAGAGACGTACAGAAACACTGATTTTTGCACAACATACTCTTCACTTGGACTCATTAGACAGAAAAACTCATATTTCACACACACACACACACACACACACACACACACACACACACACACACACACACACACACACACACACACACACACACACACACACACACACACACACACACACACACACACCAGGATGTGTTTTCCACTCTATTTACCCCACAGGATGCCTTTGCTCTTAGTGTGTTAAAATATGATCTTCTGTCTTTACAGTCATGAGGAAAATGAAAGCCATCCAGCCTGACATGTTTTTGTTTATCTAACGTGAGTGGCTTCAAAAACAGGCCTTGGCACGCATCCAGCAGAGCCGTGCATGTACATGTCCTTTGTCTTTGATGCCTCCCAGTCATTTCTCACTCCTGTCATCTGTATTGACACCCTAAGTTTGCTAGCCAGGCTGATTTAGTTTGGGTCGTTTTATTGATCCAAGTTAATCATTTGGGGTTTGATCTATTCAGTCTCTCATTTACACCCAGTAGCAGCTAGCCTCCCCCTCTTAATATTTGCCTTTACAATGTAATAGGGATAATAAACACTTTATATATGGGTCATTTTCTTCCTTTAATTGAAATAATTTATCTTAAAAATGAAAAAAACTATTGAAACGTGTGCTGTAAAATGACCGTGCTGGCCATCGATGTGATTCTAATTCTGATTAAGGACATTGCAGCGTTAAGATGTTCCTTAGCAATAGCCACATTATGCAATTTTAAAATTTCTCTCCTCCTATGTGTTGCCAAATATGCAGTGTTTCCCAGACGTTCCACCACGCAATTCTACGAAGAATCTATTACATTTCTCAAGGACCTGGGTGCGGCTCCGCTTGACAATTTCCGTGACAGCCTGTAGGTCAAGCTGACCTGGCTAATCCCAGTCTGGGCCCCGACAGGAAGCAGCCTTCAGTTATGATGGACTTTAAACCTTTAAACAGTGTGCTTGTGTGTCATGTCTCTCCCCAGCCTGTGCAGCCACACAGGGATTCCTCAAATATTAACACGAGTGGACAGATTGAGTAAACATTAGGACTTCTTTTGTCAAGGCCGTCTTTATTTCAGGATTCTCCAGTTTGTGGTCGGGCCATGCATGAGTTCTGCTCTGAATCTTCCAGGATGCGGCTGTGGTTCTGCCCCGGCAGTAAGAAGCAGGCCCCAGGCCTCCCCGAGCAGCTGTCAGCATGCTCTAGAGAGGGAAAGAAAGAGTCGCCCTGCCCCCAACTTTAACAGCCTGCCTGCTCTCACTGCAGGGACTAAAGGGGGATGGGCACTCATGCACAGACATATAACATGGAGAAATCAGATGCAATTCCTCAGCATCTCTTCATGAAATAAGTTTTAAAGATGTGGACTTGGTGAATCATGGATGTAGATCTATTGTCTTTTTTCCCCAAATGGTTTCAAAAGTAGATGGTCTATTAAGGCCCTTTGTCCTATGTTCCTATGTGTCTTCCCATCTAGCCTTCCCTTTCTCAACCCCCTGTTTACCACCTCGTCCATTGTCCGCTGGCTGTTCTCTACCAAAGCCACAGCCAGGTGAAACATCCTCAAGGGTTTTAAACCATTAGCGTGCCAGTGTCACCCTCAGGAAGTAAGAGAGTCTGTGGCGTCTGTGTGAAAAAACAAAATGACAAGATAATGTAGACATATGCTGACTAATGCTTGCATAACAGCCCTTTGCAGATGCTGCATCTACACCAAGAAAGCTTATGTACTTTTTGGACGAAATGCAGCATGAAAAAGTAGAGTAGTTAAAAGGTCATGCTGTATCTTAAATGTTAAAATGCAAGAGGATCAAGCATGAGTGATGTTTGAGCTCAGGTGAAGACAAACAGGAATATTAAAGCACTGTAAATAACTTTCAAAGCTTTCACAACATTATTTTTGTGTCTTTGGTGAATCTGTTTGTGATTTGTTTCTTTAAGGGTGCTTTACATAACGTCTGCTTTGTCAGACAGAAGCTGATGTGACTGAAGACTGAAAAAGGTTGAACAAGATGAGGGATGAGATTAAGTGGTGGTAATGTGTCACATTTGAAGGCGAAAAACAGTATTTATTTAGTGCATATATGTATATTTATATGGATAAAATATTTACTGGGCACCAGGACAAATACTGTATGTGAGTACAAGGAAAAAAGCCAAGAGTGTTGCAAATAAGGAGGTAACTTAAATAAATGACCCTGTCATTATGTATTACAGGGGTACAGTGATATTGATACGGTAAGCAGGACTGAATTAAGTGGTAAAATGGGGTAATAATGACAACATTTTAACAAAACATATACAGTATGTACTTAAAAAAAGCTTTGGGAAATTGCATTGTGAAAAGTGTATTCTGAGTGCTTATATTAGATAATACTGTGTGTATTATTGTTTCTGGGGAAGCAGGGTGTACCTGTACATCTGCAGCTATAAAATAGCTAAGTTCATGGATTTAAAAAAAAATGTTTTAAATGATGATCAAATCAAAAGGGAGCATTCATGCAATTGTAAGGTCCAGTGTTAGGATCTATCTGACGATCACAACTGGTGTTAGAATCCAAACCTCTATATTATTCCAAATAAATAAAACATTTTAAACTTAAAATAATTAAGAGAAATCCACGCATCTGAGAGAGAATTCAATTCAATTCAATTCAAACAACTTTATTTATCCCCGTAGGGCAATTCTGTTTTTAGCCTACCAGTCGTATCAACGAGACAAGACAACACATAATCAAGCATACAGAGAAACAGAGAAACACTGTCAGTAACCTCAAATTGCATAAATGGGCATCAAAAACAAAGCAACAAATACGCACACAGGCCACAATACTGACTAAGCAGCAACCATGAAATGTTTGGCATTTTTACATGAAAACCTACTTAAACGGTTATTAAAATTTGTTGCCAATAGTAATCTATAACAAAGCATCATCATTTATAATCTGCTCTTATGTTTTGTATGCAAAATCTTAATTAGTAAAGCAACTAGAAACAAAAGATGAAAGATAAAAGTACTTATTTTTCTGAATTGGGGTGGAGCAGAAGTAGGGACGGGTGTGAAATCAAAATACTCAAGTACCTCAAATTTGTACTTTAAATTGACTCCTTTTCATGACATTGCTAATGCAAAAGGCCGTACTGTAGACTTAACCTGTCTGTACCCTGTAAATATTGAATATGTACAAAATAATTCAAAAATACTCTTTTGTTCTACTTTTTTACACTGTAAAAAATTGCGGGCTGCAGTCTAAAGCCTTACCGAAGATACTGCAAACATATAAAATACAGAGCCACCAGACTGCCTGTATTATAATCCTAACTATATTCATAGAACTATTGCTGGTGTTCTGCCAGTGTGATAATTTCTGGCCATTTGTCCTCTCCACAAATCAACACACAAATGTGGTTACGCCATCGTCTACATAACAACTCACTCTTGAACGTAACACTAGTGTGTTCTCAGAACAGGACATTTAAGGAGACATACAGTAAATTACCACACCTCTGTGTTTGCTCTTCTTCCGTGTCGCCAAGAGCCAGTAACAGTCCCACACAGAGAGTAATAAAGGACCTCTTAACTGAAAGAGAGACAGAGCAGGGTCCCCCTACTACATATATTGTTTAAAATGAAGTTGCATATAAACTGGGCCTACAATAACGTGTAGGGTGGCCTAAAGCCTTTATACATACCTTTTTTGCATAGAATACTAAGCCTATTAAAATAGCCTAATAATTGTTTGGTAATAACTTTGGTCATCCTCTGACTTTTTTTTATCTGGCACCAATCAGGTCAGACTTGTGACCAAGCACTCACAAAACTAATTCCCATCAATCTCAGCTGAAGTTTCTTTGTGTGCTAATAGGCAAATGCTATCATACTAACATGCTAAACTAAAATGGTAAATATGGTAAACATCATACCTGCTTAACATCAGTGTGTTAGCATTGTCATCGCAAGCATGTTAGCATGCTGACATTAGCATTAGTTGGAAAATTTAATCACACTGACTCCAGCTTTCATTCTGTTCCGTAGCACTAGCAATACACATTTACTGAACAAAAATATTTTCTTGTAGGCTCCATGGGAAGAAATCAGTTTTTTTATTGATTGATTAAGCTTATTTATTTTATTACCCGCCCACCTGGGTTGGGGGAATGTGCCTATACCGACACCGGGAGCCTCGATTGATCATTACAGATACCTTCAATAAGTTCCCAACATGTAAACAGAGGAGTATTTGTCTGTGTAGGTTATGCTTCACTAAGTGCGCCAGAAGAGAACAAAAAGCAACCTGGGGAGGGGTCATGGGGAGACTCATGTGGACCGATACATTTAATAAAATGAATGCGTATCTGTTCTATTAGACATTCTAAAAACACTTTCTGTCTGAATTGGCCTTTAGTCTTCTTCCGTCATTGACAGTACTTAATAAATGTCACATAAGCTGCCAGTCACAGAAATATGAGAAAAATTCCTGGTGGATGGACTTGTAAATACATTTCAAGGTCTCAGGTCTACGTTGGATTATGGATTCACATCTTAACAGAGGGACTTTAATGCCCCCCCCCCAAACCTCCTCTGAAGTCTGCGTGCCAATGAAATGACTCCCAGGAGAGCTATATTAGCATTGTAACAGGTTGACACATATTAACCAGATATGTGTGGGAGGGTGCTGTTGTGTACATTGGGTGTGGGGGGTTTCTTGGCACATGCTTTGATCAGTGTGTGTTCATATCTTAATATGTAACCTTTCACACCATTTGTCATCTCCTATACCTCATCTTGCTGGTATTCTATAATCACACCAATACACACACAC
>CM042437.1:34626137-35008637 GCA_023631565.1 Gymnocephalus cernua | reverse complement strand
GCAACCGATTTGCATAAAACTTGGTATGTAGCATCTTTACACCAACTTGACAAAAAGTTATCAAAAGAATTTTTTTCGGATGAAAATTGCGTAAATTACGCACAAACAAATTTGTGTAGCTAGCTACGAAGACACAAACGTTGCCATATCTCGACCAAAATAAATGATATCATCGCGAATCTTTAGATTCTTGTTTCCTGTGAGCCTCTTAGTCTCCACAACCAATTTTACAACATTTGATCAATAGGGGGTGCCAAAAGTACAAAAAGTTTATATCTCATGAACGGCTCATCCGATTTTTACGAAATTTGGAGCGTACCATCTAGGCCCACTCTTGAGGCCACTCCTACAGTGGGGTACTGATTCGTCAAAGTGGGCGTGGCCTATGGGACCCAAGTTTGGATCTACCACTTGCACTAATGTGAGCAACTTCAAATTTACAATGTAGATAAAGAATGGATCGCAGACCTTACATACCAAATATTACTTACATGGACCACTAGGTGGCGCTACAATGACGTAAAACGTGTTGTTGCGTATAACTCCCACAGTCTACATCGCAGATAAGAATTTCCTACATCGTCGTGTTCCTTGAATCCATGTGAATGTGACGATATAGGCCTCGCCCATTTGCACTAAGAAGTTTTTTCGAAAAATTGTGTAATGCGAAAAAAAATGTTTTCGAACTCGTCCTAGGCCGTGACCGATGTGCATGAAACTTGCGAGATACCATCTGTATATAGAGCTGACCAAAAGTTATCAAAGGAATTTTGCTACATTACACCGTTCGCACTTTACAACCAAACTAATTTGTTGTAGCTAGCCACAAAACACGAACTTTGGCATATCTCGGCCAAATTAATAGTTATCACAAATAAACCTGGTAGGCTTCTTTGCCATCCCATTCCGAGCCTCCATACCAAATTTGGTGAAAATCGGCCGTCAGGGGGCGCTATAATTAACGTAGAGGCCTTTCGGCAAATAAGTCAATGCATTTAAATGGGAATAATTTGTAATGTAAATATCTCTGCAGCATTAAATGCTATCATAACAAACCCTTGGAGTATTTTGTTCAGCATGCCACTCTGCGGCTTCCCACCAAATTTGGTGAAAATCGGCCGTTAGGGGGCGCTATAATTAACATAGAGACCTTTTGGCAAATAAGTCAATGCATTTAAATGGTTTCGATACACCACTTGCACTATTGTGAGCAACTTAAAATTAACAGTGTTGATGTACAATGGTTCATGGAGCCGACCTACCAAATATTACATACATGGACCACTAGGTGGCGCTACAATTACGTAAAACGTGTTTTTACCTATATACACAGTCTACATCGCAGATGAGAAATTCTTAAATCCACTTGTTCTTTGAATCCATGTGAATCTGATGATATAGGTCACGCCCACTTCCACGAAGAAGTTATTTCGTAAAATCGCGCAATGCGCAAAACAAAGTTTTCATACTTGTCCTAGGCTATGCGACCGATGTGCATGAAACTTGGTAGATACCATCTGTGTATAGAGCTGACCAAAAGTTATCAAAGGAATTTTGCTACGTTACACCGTTCGCACTTTACAATCAAACTAATTTGTCGTAGCTAGACACAAAACACAAACTTTGGCATATCTCGGCCAAATTATTAGTTATCAGTACGAAACCTCCCTACCAAATTTGGTGAAAATCGGCCTTCAGGGGGCGCTATAATTAACGTAGAGAGCTTTTGGCAAATGCGTCAATGCATTTAAATGGGAATAAATTGCAATGTAAATATCTCTGCAGCAGTAAATGCTATCATCACAAAGCTTAAGTTTATTGTTCGTCATCCCACTCCGAGCCTGCGTACCAAATTTGGTGAGAATCGGCCGTCAGGGGGCGCTATAATTAACGTAGAGGCCTTTTGGCAAATGAGTCAATGCATTTAAATGGGAATAATTTGCAATGGATATGTCTCTGCAGCAGTAAATGCTATTGTAAGGGAGCACTTATAATGTAAAGTGCTGCCTTTCTAAGGAACTTTTCAAAGAGGAGAAGGTACCAAAATAGTTTACTCAGAACATATAGCCGGCATTTATTAAAACATCAATTATCCAACAGTATGACCTTGTTTCAGAAAAAACACAGAAAAAATAAAATAACCTCAGAGCTCTGATAAAATAACCCCAAAATAATAAGCCAAAGTCCATCTACCCGGGTAGTATGTTTTTTTTCTTTTAAGTGTGGTGAGATCTCGCGCTTATCTGTATGATGCAAAGAAGAAATGGCGAGCGGAAGCAGTCCGTGTTGCAGGCAAGACGATCATCCACTCCCTCTGCTCCTCTGCCTCGTGTGTCCACTGGCGAACCCGTCCAATGGAACTCTCTCTCTTTCTCTCTCAAACCATGCATAAAAAAAAAACCAACCGGAGAAAAGGAATACAAGAAAATATCCTTATCGTAAATTCGACCCCTTTTCTCTGCTTTTCCTTTCTTAGAAGTAGGTTTTGTGGAAAAAAACGTAGCTCTTAAGTGTTATTTCTAACTTTTGTTATTCTGCGTGGAAAATCCAAACATGGCTTCAGCTCACTATCGTTCCGTTGTTTCTTTTTTTTCTCCTCTCTAAAAATCAGTGTAGCAGTTCTTTACCTTATGCAGCGCCACCACTGCCACCTACTGGAAAAATATGGTGTGCAATGAGAATATAATTACAAATAATCAAGAATACATTAATATAATATAGTATTAAACTAGAAATAATCTAATCCTGTCTGTAGGCTATTTGAGTGGGTTACATCCTCCCCTTCTTAATCTGCATGCATCCTTGCATGTTGCACACTACACTATTTCAGATGCTAAGGGTGTTAAGTGACAGATGTAAGGTACAGTGTCAAGGGAAAGGGTTTGGGAGAAAGCTTGGTCTAACCCAGTTAAAATGGAGTGCATAACTGTGACTAATGGGTTCCCTAAAGTTGGGTAGGTCAGCTTTTTGGGAGCTGTTTTATCCCTAGAGGATCTTCTTAATACCACCTCATCTTCAGGAACAACCCCAGTCTTTTCTGACTCTGTTTGTTCTACATTTCCACTTCCCTTTGTCATCTCCAATCCCTTTTCTGGTCCATCTCTAGGACTACAATGCTCACTCAGGTCCGTTGCAGGAACATTAGGAGGATTTATTTCGGCTTGTACAATCTCAGGGGCAGGTGAGTATTGAACTTGATTGGCTTCATTATTTCCATCACCTCCAACATCCTTAGGCTCAAATGCTGGAGCTGCAGGGTTCAGTGTGGACACATCAAAACTCACATTAGCTTCCTGACTTGCAGAGACAGGCTCATTTTCCATCTGGGTATCCTCTTCAGTGGATTGTACAGCATGAGACCTTTGCTTGAGTCTGGTTTCTTCTTGTAGAATTCCTCTATCCTGTTCAGCAATAGTCAAAGTCGAAGGTCGGTCATAAAGGGAGTAATACTCAACCTCGTCCTCTTCAGATAGTTCTCCATCTTCTTCAGCTCCATCATTAACAGGAAGAGGTGCGTGATCACGTTTCTGTCTGGACTTGGATTCCATGGGATGAACTTCTTTGACAGTGGAAGGGAGAAAGCCACATGGCAAAAGCAGGTCTCTGTGTAAAACTCTTTCAGGTCCACTGGTGTGTTCTGGGACGACGACATAGACAGGGGAGTCTTGGATCTGTTTGACAACAGTATATATGGTTTCACTCCATCGATCAGCGATTTTATGCTTCCCTCTGATGCCGACATTCCGCACAAGGACTCTGTCTCCTGCTACTAGTGTGGACTCTCTTACTTTGCTGTCAAACCTCTGTTTGTTCTGTAAAGCATTCTTCATACTGTGTTCAGTGGCCAATCGATAACTTTCAGTGAGACTCTCTGTCAGCTTCTTGACGTATTCAGAGTGGGATAGTTTAGTGCTTCCCTCAGGGCTCAGCCCAAAAGCTATGTCGACTGGGAGTCTTGGCTGGCGACCGAACATCAGCTGATAAGGGGAATAGCCAGTGGTATCATTTTTAGTGCAATTATATGCATGGACAAGGGGCTGCACAAAATCCCTCCACCTCACTTTGTCTCCCTCTTCAAGTGTACCCAGCATCTCAAGAAGTGTTCTATTAAACCGCTCCACGGGATTTCCACGAGGGTGGTAAGGCGTTGTCCTTGTCTTTTTAATGCCAAGTAGCATACAGAGGTCTTTGATCAGGGCTGATTCAAAGTCACGACCTTGGTCGCTGTGCAACCGCTCTGGAAATCCGTAATGAATGAAAAAGTTGTTCCATAGAGCTTTCGCCACTGTTCTTGACTTTTGATCTGCTGTTGGAACCGCTACCGCATATTTAGTGAAATGGTCCGTAATGACCAAGATATTCTTTGTTCCTTTTCCATCAGGCTCCAGTGAAAGATAGTCCATACAGACCAACTCCAAAGGACGGCTTGTTTTTATATTCACCAGGGGAGCGCTTCTCTCAGCCCGTGCCTTTCTCCGTATACATCTCTCACAGGTCCTGATTTTCTCAGTCACGTCCACGGCCATACGAGGCCAATAGAACCGGGCACGAACCAAGTCCAAAGTTCTGTCAGTACCCAGGTGTCCGACAGCATCATGGAGGTTCTCTAGAGCTGTCTTTCTGTATTTCGTTGGAAGGACAAGTTGATGGAAAGGCTCACCTTGGCTTATGCGCTTCCGGTATAGGACCTCATTGGAGAAAACCAGCTGCTCCATTATTCTCAACATCAACTGGACCTCCTTTCCTCTCTTGCCTCAACCTGTATGGAAGTCGCTTCCCTGCTTTGACAAGCTCTATTAGTCTACTGATGACTGGATCTTGTCTTTGCTCACGTGCCCAATCTTGAAGTGACATCTGCGGCAACGTACATGACCCGAGTACATCAGCTTGACAGAATCCTACGGGGATGGCGGAGGCCTCAATTGCCAAACATTCAACTGATACCGGCGTTTGGAAGTCCGGTTCTTTACTTGCTGCTGAGATGTGCTGGTGCCTCTGACACACTGCCTTCACAGCATCAGATGGAAAATCGGCCTCTCTGTCATCCTGTAGGAACTGGGCAAGGAAACGTTGAATGCTATTATCCTCATCCTGAGAAGTGAAGTCAGGTTGGCATTCGTCATGAGGATGTGGACGCCTTGAGAGACCGTCTGCGTCTTGGTTCTTCTTTCCAGCTCTATACTGGATGTTAAAATCAAAGTTGGAAAGGGCAGCCAGCCAGCGGTGGCCTGCAGCATCAAGCTTGGCAGACGTCAGTACATATGTCAGTGGGTTGTTGTCTGTCACAACAGTGAATTTCGCACCGTAAAGATAATCAAAAAATTTCTCTGTGACAGCCCACTTTAAAGAGAGATATTCAAGCTTGTGTGCAGGATATCTTCTTTCACAGCGGCTGAGTCCCCTGCTCGCATAGGCTATCACTCTCAATTTACCTTCCTGCTCTTGATATAAGGCCGCACCAAGGCCATGAGTGCTTGCATCTGTATGTACAACATAAGGCTTCTTCGGGTCGGCAAATCCAAGAATCGGAGCAGTTGTGAGCTTTTGAATGAGCGTCTTGAATGCATCTTCACAGGCTGATGTCCATTTCTCATTAAACGGTCTTCTGAAATCTACACTTGAGAGATGTGTTGAGCTGCTACGTGAAGAGGATGACCTCCTTTTTGGTGGCAGATAGCCAGCTGTTAAGTCGTTCAGAGGTCTTGCGATTTTGGAGTAGTCCTTTATGAACCTCCTATAATATCCGGCAAATCCAAGGAAAGACTTAAGCTCCTTGATGTTATTAGGCCTAGGCCACGTCGTCAAAGCAGCTATCTTGGCTGGGTCGGTCTCTACCCCATTAGCAGACACAACATGACCGAGATACTTAACAGATGTTTTGAAGAATTGACATTTCTCAGGTGAAAGCTTTAAGCCAAATTCCTTCAACCTCTGGAGAACTCTGAGTAATCAATCTTCATGTTCCTCAAGTGTAGCCGAGAAAACGATGACATCATCAAGAAAGACCAAGACCTCTCTCAAATTCATTCCACCCATGCACTTCTCCATTACTCTCTGAAAAGTACTGGGGGCATTTGTAATTCCCTGTGGCATCCTGTTAAACTCCCAGAACCCCATAGGTGTCACGAAAGCTGTTTTACACTTGTCCTCCTCCTCCATTTCTACTTGATAGTAGCCAGACTTGAGATCCATAATAGAAAACCACTTGGACCCGTTCAAGGCTGAGAAGGCTTCTTCGATGTTGGGTAAAGCATATGCGTCTTTGATGGTTTGTCTGTTCAGTTTTCGGTAATCGATGCATAGCCTGATGTCACCATTCTTTTTCTTTACCACTACAATTGGAGAAGCGAAGGGGCTTTCTGATTCACGTATGATATTCGCATCTTGAAGCTCCTTTAGATGACACCTGACGGCCTCATAGTCAGATGGATGGATCGGTCTGGGCCTCTGTTTAAATGGAGATGGATCTGACAAGCGTATCCTGTGTTTGATTTCAGTGGTATGACCAAAGTCAAGGTCGTTGAATGCAAAAACTTCGGACATTGAATTTAACTTCCTGGTGATTCTCCCCTTCCACTCCTCAGACAAGGGGGAGTCTGCAAAATCAAAGGTGAGTCTACCAGAATCGGACACATGCATGGAGTTGCTCGTCACGAGAGATGGAGTTAAGTGGGATGGCTCATTCAATGTGACTTTGTCGTCATAAGCTGGTAAAGATGACACAGCTTTAGGAAAAGATAGCTCTGCAATGCTACGACCTGCTGACACTTTGATGTCATGTGCAGTCTCATTCTTCACTAAAACAGGCATCTTGAAGGATGGAGATGAGGGGCTTGTCATGATGTAGCTACAGAACAAGAGTCCAGCAGGTAAGTTGGATTGAGGGGGCTCTACTAGAAGGGGCATATTGGTTGCTACTGGGACATGCCTTGCGTATCCAGTTAAAGCCACTCTTTCTCCTGCAGGAATGGTGACACTCTTTTTGCTCTGCAGCTTCACAGTCCCAACTCTGCCATTTTGTTGATTTATTTTGAATCTGTGATACAAATGTTTCACAAGTGGGGAACAGTGACCACCGTCGGGCCCATGTGTTACATGATCATCCTGAATAAGTGCACACTTTTCATACAGAGGGTCCAGTGTGTTGGTGCCTATCAACAAGGGGACATCCATGTTTGCTCTGTGGTCAGGCACAACAAGTGCAAGGGTGTGAATCTTTACAGGTTTTCCCATGATATTCTCTGGAAAGTCTATGTTGACTTGGATGTAACCTAGATAGGGTACTTCCTGACCACCAGCACCTTCTATGTCTAAAAGATCTTGAATGGAGGAAATGGGCTGATGTAAAAGGTGACTCTCATGGAAAGACTTTGAAATTGTGGTAACCTGGGAACCTGAATCTAGAAGGCTATCACACTGAACTCCTTCAACTACAACAGTTGATGTACATTTTGGCCCTATCAACCCTCTTGGGAGAGCACCATCCAATGACTGAGCTGGGGAATGCATCTCACAGATGACTGTTTGTGTGTCTTGACTTTGTGTGGGACGTTTCATTTCACTTCCGGGTGCAGTTAGTCCCTCCACTGCGACCCTGTCCAGTTTAAATGGCCATATTTGGTTTCCCATTCATTTTGTCTCGCTTTGAGTTCTTTATACTTCTGATCTACCAACAGCTTATTTGGGGGATTTTCACACTGTCTTGCTAGATGGCCATCATTGCCACATTTGAAACAAAACCAAGCCTTTGGCCTGGGTTTTGGCGCTGTTTGTTGGGCTTGAATTTCAGCTACCCTAGCTGAGGGGGTTCCTTGAGCTGAATTCTGGATTTTGTTAGCATGTTTTTGCCTCCTTTGATCTTTTTTTTTGGTAAGTTCCATCTTTAGTTCAGCGACTTGTTTCCGTAAAGCTTCAGTTTCTGTGACGTATGTCTGGAGGACATTTGCACTTGCCTTATCGGAGAAAGGCGGTTCATGCGCGAGTTGCATATTCAAAGAGGACCTGGGCTTTGCGCTCCCTAAATGGCGTTGCATGCGATCTTGCTTTGCAGCTCTCCGGTCTTCCTCTGTTCTAACTTGTAGCAGGAAATCAGAGAAATCGGGTGGGTTTTCTGTTTTAAGCCCTAACCGCAGTGCCAGAATAAGGGACTGATCCCAGCATCCACGCCAAAACTGTCGCAACAGCTGTTTATTGGCATCTGCTTTCGCAATGCCGCCCCTCTTTATAGCTGTAGTGATCAGCACCTGTAATCGCTGCAGGTATTCTGAGGCTTTCTCTCCTGTGTTTTGATGAGTGCTAAGGAACCTTGCAAAGATCTCTTCCCCATCCTCAATTAACCCATATGCTGAGTCAAGAAGTTTCACGTAATCACATGGAGCTGCGTCTGGGCCTAGCTGCCTGACTAAATCAGAGGCTGGTGGAAGCAGGCTTTCTAGGATTTTACGTCGCTGCATGTCAACAGGGGCTTTGTCTTGAATCATAAGCTCCACATGAAGGGACCATGTCTGAAAGTCAGCTTCATTAGGGGGTTTGGGGAGTTTGCCTGAAAAAGGACGAAGTCGCTTAGATTCCTGGCTTGAGGCATGGAAGTTGTCATTTTTAATAACATGCTCTACAATGATCCTCCGAACATCGGGTGGACTGAGTATGTCATGGTCTGAGGCTCCTTGGTGGATTTGAGCTGACTGTGTTACAGTTGTATGTTTTTTTGTTTTAGTGATGACTGTAGGGGAAGAATGTTGGGTTGGGTAAAATTTTGTGTGTGCTTTACGGACTAGAGGGGTCCTACTGTCATCAGAATCTGGCTCACTATCAGAGTTTGAGCTGTTACTTAAGTCCAAGAGCTCTGCTCGCCCTGTGGGTAGGGATTTTTCAGGAGTAGGAGCTACTTTATAAGCCCTATCTATACGCCACATAATGTTAGGATCTCCAACACTAGGAAGGTATTGTGGGAGGTTAGGAGCTAGGCCTATGACTGATTCCTCAGACTCAAACTCAACTAGGGCTTTTACTCCATTCTCTTGCCCCGTCTGCCTTACCCTAATAACTTTGTTCACAGGCCCAAAATCTGAACATAATTTAGTTATCTGTTCATCAGTATCAGTTGAGGTAATACCCTCAACGTACACAGCCATTTTCAAATTCACACCATACTCTTGTTCACTATCCATGACTGCATAGGATTTGACACAAGTTACAAAAGCAAACTGAAAAATGTTAACAAGAAAAAAAATTACAGTGTGTAGGTTTAACTGGCAATGTAAAGAAATACTGATTTAATCTAATTTCTCCTCTTGGCCACTGGCTCGCCAAATTATGTAAGGGAGCACTTATAATGTAAAGTGCTGCCTTTCTAAGGAACTTTTCAAAGAGGAGAAGGTACCAAAATAGTTTACTCAGAACATATAGCCGGCATTTATTAAAACATCAATTATCCAACAGTATGACCTTGTTCCAGAAAAAACACAGAAAAAATAAAATAACCTCAGAGCTCTGATAAAATAACCCCAAAATAATAAGCCAAAGTCCATCTACCCGGGTAGTGAAGCTTAGCGTAATTTCATGCAGGAAGACTTTACAATTTATTCCTAATTGTCTCTTACTACCTTATCAAGTGCCGGAACACCCACTTTCTTTTAGTCAATCAAAAGAGGCCTCCGTTTTCTCCGAGCCAATCACAGCTGGTCTTCCCTGTTTTAAACTGCTGCGTTTCTCTCTCCCTTCTGTCAGCTGTCATTCTATTCTAGATCGACCCTCCTCCTCCCCTCCACCTCCGGTCACCAGCTCTCGTGGCTCCCTGGGCTTCCTTCCTTTTTCGGCTGGCTCCTCGTTGGGGCTTCCTCACACCACCACCAGTGTCTAGACTCCATCAGGGGGAGGTCTTCGGCTCCGACCCCTTCTAATATATTATTGTATTAATATATTTGTGATGGAGTCTAATCTCCAAATACCATTCATGTCAAGTTATACTTGTGAATAAATTTTGCGTTTTTGCAACAAAGTCTCTACTGATTGAAGTATGTTTTTTTTCTTTTAAGTGTGGTGAGATCTCGCGCTTATCTGTATGATGCAAAGAAGAAATGGCGAGCGGAAGCAGTCCGTGTTGCAGGCAAGACGATCATCCACTCCCTCTGCTCCTCTGCCTCGTGTGTCCACTGGCGAACCCGTCCAATGGAACTCTCTCTCTTTCTCTCTCAAACCATGCATAAAAAAAAAACCAACCGGAGAAAAGGAATACAAGAAAATATCCTTATCGTAAATTCGACCCCTTTTCTCTGCTTTTCCTTTCTTAGAAGTAGGTTTTGTGGAATAAAACGTAGCTCTTAAGTGTTATTTCTAACTTTTGTTATTCTGCGTGGAAAATCCAAACATGGCTTCAGCTCACTATCGTTCCGTTGTTTCTTTTTTTTCTTCTCTCTAAAAATCAGTGTAGCAGTTCTTTACCTTATGCAGCGCCACCACTGCCACCTACTGGAAAAATATGGTGTGCAATGAGAATATTATTACAAATAATCAAGAATACATTAATATAATATAGTATTAAACTAGATATAATCTAATCCTGTCTGTAGGCTATTTGAGTGGGTTACATCATCATCACAAAACTTGAGATTATTGTTCGCCATGCCACTCTGCGGATTTGGCAACGATCACCCTTTAGAGGGCGCTACAATCGAGGTAGGAGTGTTTGGGCCTTTTACGCAACGAAGAGGAAATTTGCAATTGCATTTCACTACGGACTTTGGAGCTCGCACTCTAGCAAATTTCCTGACTTTTGCGTCGCCGCGGCAGCGCTTTGGGTTCTCCTTTCGCGGACTCCGTTTTCACGGGCTCTCGGCGTCGCCAGGGGCGACTCGTGCCGGGGGGGACTGGCTTGGACATCATAACTGCTTGCAGTTCTAGTTATTTTTGCAATTCTGTCTGCTATCGGACATGATTGCAGCGCGCTAGCTAGCAGAGCTAACATTAGCTCTGCTAGCTAACATCGGCAGTCGAACAAACATCAATGATCCAATGTCTTTTTGATAATCTACACGTTTTTCTTGCGGTAGCCTTTCTACAATAAGCCGTGCTAAAAGTTACTATAATCAGTTCAAGGACTTGATAAGCAGACAGATTAGCTAGCTAGTTGTCTAGCTACTTCCACTTTATAAACAGCTATCCTTAGCAGCTAACGTCAACGTCCCTGCTACGGATTGAAGACTGCTCTTCTCCGTTTTTGGTTAATTTCTGTAGCAATAACAGCGCAACTATTCTTGAAAGGAATCCAGGGAAGACGGGTAAAAAAAAGATTGTTTTGGTACGTGTGGACGTGGCGTATGTTCACACTCTAGATCACAATGTCCATGTTCTGTTTTTGTTCACATCAAGTACAGTCACACACTTTGCAGTTATTTATGTGAACGACCTGATTAACCTGTTTGATTTTTAGACGATGTGTTGGATAATCAGTCATGTCTGGAAAGTTGTATCGAGGCCAACGGGTTCATTTGTGGCAGAAAATAAGAGAACAAATACGGACCTTGTTGGTTTGAAACTTGAAAACTTTGAATTGATTTATATTTCTGTCATGATCCTGCTGTTTTGGTTTACACCAACATATGACAAGTTCACTCCATAACCTTTGTGGTGTAGAATCCAAACACACAAAATAAGATGTTGAATAAGTAAGATGATGACAGTGACTAACAAAATCCAAGTCTCCTGAATCAAGTGTTGCTTACACTGATTTTGACCTTACTTCAAAATAACCCAGTTAATGATTTACTTGACAATGAGGTAAAACAGTTAGAGGATATAGATACATTTTTTTAAGTACAGTATATCTTAAAGGTGCTCTAAGCGATGTCACGTTTTTTAGGCTACAATATTTTTTGTCACATACAGCAATCATCTCCTCACTATCTGCGAGCTGCCTGTCCCCTGAACACACTGTAAAAAACATCTCCTCACTATCTGCTAGCTGCCTGCCCCTGAACACACTGTAAAAAACATCTGCTCACTATCTGCTAGCTGCCTGTCCCCTGAACACACTGTAAAAAACATCTCCACACTATCTGCTAGCTGCCTGTCCCCTGAACACACTGTAAAAAACATCTCCTCACTATCTGCTAGCTGCCTGTCCCCTGGACACACTGTAAAAAACATCTCCTCACTATCTGCTAGCTGCCTGTCCCCTGAACACACTGTAAAACACATCTCCTCACTATCTGCTAGCTGCCTGTCCCCTGAACACACTGTACAAAACATCTCACTATCTGCCTGTCCCCAGAACACACTGTAAAAAAAAAAGTAGTCTCTGTAGACAGCCCAGGCTCCACAAACACCAACAAAAACAAACTGCGCCAACCTGCACCACGAAACATAACAAACAGTGTTCCAGCCAATAACCAACAAGAAGGATTTGGAGGTGGGGGTTATTACGCGGAAGGGAGGGGAAGGGGACGGGATGAGTGTTACATGTGCCTCTTATGTGTCTTGTTTTCTCCCTCTGTGTCTCTCTCTCTCTCTCTCTCCATCCCTCCTCCCTCTGCCAGTTGCACACCTGAGCGTAATCTGTGCTCAGGAAGAGTGGGGGAGGTGATAAGAAGGCAGAGAATGAAGGGACAGTGGCACATGGAGAGCACACCAGCAGCACAATAGACTTTTTCTTTTGCCACAAGCAGGTTGGTTTTCCCTACCTCCAGGCACATTTAGTTTTGTTATTTTACAACCCCAAATCAGAAAAAGTTGGGACAATATGAAAAACACAAATAAAAAAAGAAAGTAGTCATTTCTAAATGTAATTTGACTTGTATTTCATTGCAGACAATGTGAACACAAAATATTTCATGTTTTGTCTGGTCAACTTAATTTCATTTGTAAATATACATCCTTTCCTGTCATTCAGACCTGCAACACATTCCAAAAAAGGTTGGGACAGGAGCAATTAAGGGCTAGTAATCGGGTAAATTGGTTAAATAATGATGTGATTTGAAACAGGTGATGTCAACCGGTGATTGTAATTATGATTTGGTACAAAAGCAGCATCCAAGAAAGGTCTAGTCCTTTAGGAGCAAAGATGGGCCGAGGATCGCCAGTTTGCCAACAAATACGTGAGCAAATTATTGAAATGTTTAAAAACAATGTTCCTCAAAGAAAGATAGGAAGACATTTGCTTATTTCACCTTCAACAGTGCATAACATAATTAAAAGATTCAAGGAATGAATGCGTAAAGGACAAGGGCGCAAGCCTAAGCTTGACAACTGTGATCTCCGATCCCTCAGGCGGCACTGCATCAAGAATCGTCATTCATCTATAAGCGATATCACCACATGGGCTCAGGACTACTTTGGCAACCTTTGTCAAGTACCACAATACGTAGTTACAGCCACAAATGCCAGTTAAAACTGTACTGTGCCAAAAGGAAGCCCTATGTTAACAGTGTCCAGAAGCGCCGTCGACTTCTCTGGGCTCAGAGGCATCTGGGATGGATCATCACACAGTGGAAACGTGTACTGTGGTCAGATGAATCAGTATTTCAGGTATTTTTTGGGAGAAATGGACGCCATGTGCTCCGGACCAAAGAAGAAAAGGATCATCCAGACTGTTACCAGCAACAAGTCCAAAAACCAGGGTCTGTCATGGTATGGGGTTGTGTCAGTGCCCTTGGCAAAGGTAACTTGCACTTCTGTGATGGCACCATTAATGCTGAAAAGTACATAGAGATTTTGGAGCAAAATATGTTGCCTTCAAGAAGACATCTTTTCCAGGGACGTCCATGCATATTTCAACAAGATAATGCAAAATCACATTCTGCACACATTACAAAGTCCTGGCTGCGGAGGAAGAGGATACGGGTACTTGACTGGCCTGCCTGCAGTCCCAACCTGTCTCCAATAGAGAATGTGTGGCGCATTTTGAAGCGCAAAATGCGACAACGAAGACCCCATACTGTTGCCCACCTTAAGACTTGTTTGCAGCAAGAATGGGACAAAATTACACCTGAAACACTTCATCACTTGGTGTCTTCAGTCCATAAACGTCTTTTAAGTGTTGTGAAACGGAATGGCAACATCACAAAGTGGTAAATGCTTTACTGTTCCAACTTTTTTTGAAATGTGTTGCAAGAACGAAAATAGGAATTTTGTTTTATTTTGAAAAAAAAAACAATAAAAATCATGAGGAACACATTAAATTATGTGCTGTTGTATTGTCTGCAATGAAATACAAGTCAAAGTACATTTAGAAATCACTACTTTCTTTTTTTATTTGTGTTTTCCATACTGTCCCAACTTTTTCTGATTTGGGGTTGTAGTTTATTGTGTTAGTTTGGGCTGGAGATTATCGGTAGTTATTCGTCTTTTTGTTTATTCTAGGATTAATTTTCCCTTTTTAGGTAATTTAGGGGGAGAAGCGGGGAGCGACGGCCCACTGCGAGGTTGGTCCAGCGTCTTCCCATCTTTTGTTCTTTTTGACCAGGGTCTCCAGTTCCTTTTGTTTCTCTTTGATACTTTTGGGAATATTTTGTATTATTTAAATAAAGCTTGTTGGTGAATTGTTAATCTTATGTCTGGCATCCTTTTATATGTTGCATCCTCCAATCCCTTTTGGGCCTTGGTTTGTTCCTTTAAATGGAGGCCGTAACAATGAGGAGGAGAGAGGGGCGAGCTAGTCTCCGTTTTGTTTGACAATAATTTATATCACCCAACATCGCTTAGAGCACCTTTAAAACAATACCCACACGGCCACTGAAACTTTTCTTCTTTTGGTCGATGTAATTGTTCCATAACGAGATCCCTTTCTAACACTATGTAAGAGATAGACACAATTCACAGTTCTGTGCAAAAAATGTGTTCAAAATCAGTGGTTGAATGAAAGTACATTTACTAAGTACAATTTTTATATATGTGTACTACTTGGGTGTTTCCATGTTATACTGCTTTATACTTCTACTTTACTACATTACAGAGGGAAATATTGTACTTTTTTTCTTTTACATTTGACAGCTCGAACTTACTTAGAGGACGATTTCACATAAACAATACATGATCAGTTGGTCGGCACCAATGTGCTTCTGGAAAACCATTCACCACCTCAGGAGGGGGAAGCGGGGAACCATCCAAGCTGTGTACAATAAGGATGGGACGTTGTTGACCTCAACTGAGGAGGTAATAGGGCGGTGGAAGGAGCACTTTGAGGAACTCCTAAATCCAGCTGATGCGCCCTCTTTGTTAGAGGCAGAGCTGGAGGATGACAGGGGATTGTCGTCAATTTCCCTGGTGGAGGTCACTGAGGTAGTCAAACAACTCCACAGTGGCAAAGCCCCAGGGATTGATGAGATCCGTCCGGAAATGCTGAAAGCTCTGGGTGTGGAGGGGCTGTCCTGGTTGACACGACTATTCAACATTGCGTGGAAGTCTGTGACAGTGCCAAAGGAGTGGCAGACCGGGGTGGTGGTTCCCCTGTTCAAAAAGGGGGACCAGAGGGTGTGTGCCAAGTACAGGGGTATCACACTTCTCAGCCTCCCTGGTAAAGTCTACTCCAAGATGCTGGAAAGGAGGGTTCGGCCGATAGTCGAACCTCAGGTTGAAGAGGAACAATGCGGATTCCGTCCTGGTTGTGGAACAACGGATCCGATCTTTACTCTCGCAAGGATCCTGGAGGGAGCCTGGGAGTATGCCCATCCGGTCTACATGTGTTTTGTGGATCTGGAGAAGGCATATGACCGGGTCCCCTGGGAGATACTGTGGGAGGTGCTGCGGGAGGTAACGTAACCCCATTTGTACATGTCCTATCCCCTGACCAATCGTCTACCTAACCTTAACCACTCAAGGTCAAATTCCTAACCCCATCCAATTGAGCTGCTTCATAGGGCAGGTCTTGGCATGGCCATAGTGGGATTCGTAAATTAACGAATTGGTTCAACAGCTTGAATCGTATGGCCATGCACACCGCGTATGCACAGCGGTGAACGGTTGTCTCACTGACAACAAATGTCTCTGCCACAACCCTGGATTCTGCAGGTGGCTAACTTGTACAATGTTGCCTCTCTCCATTTAGCCAAAGAACTTAGCTTCTAAACTTTGATTTAGCAAGCCGATTTGCTATCTACAACCATGCGTGACATCAACTTGTGACCAAACTACGCTTTGCGTAGTCTAGTTTATTCTCTCTAAACCAGTTGATGGAAACGCTTCTAATTCGTATTTTCTTTTTTGCGACATTTTAAAAGTTTGCTTAAAATTCGCTTGACAATTAGATGGAAACATGACTAGTGATGCACATACAACGATAAAACATACAACATCATTATTAATCAAATCCTCTGGGGACATTTTGCATAGTGATTACTTTTGATACTTTATTTCTGATAATACTTCTGTACTTTTACTTAAGTTTTAAGTTATTTAAATTGAATTCAATTCAATTTTATTTATAGTATCAAATCATAACAAGTTATCTCGAGACACTTTACAAATAGAGTAGGTCTAACCCACACTCTATAATTTACTCCAATTCCAATTCCATCAAGAGCAAGCATGTAGTGGCAAGGAAAAACTCCCTTTTAGGAAGAAACCTCGGCAGACCCAGGCTCTTGGTAGGCAGTGTCTGACGGAGCCGGTTGGGGGTGTTATGAACAGTGGCAATAACAGTCACAATAAAGATAATGGATCAGTGACTAGAAAAAGTAGTCGTAGTAGTTCATGTCATATTTATATCATGTCATATCAGGGCAGTGCAGGGCGTTACAGGATGTAGCATGCAGAGATGGGAAGTAACGAAGTACAAATACTTCGTTACTGTACTTAAGTAGATTTTTCAGGTATTTTTACTTTACTTTACTATTTATTTGTGCCGACTTTTTACTTTTACTCCTTACATTTTTAACACAAATACCGGTACTTTCTACTCCTTACGTTTTACAAAAGTGGCTCGTTACTTACCCACTTACAAAAGCGCGATGATACGTAACAACATTGTTTGTGACAGAACGTTCTCATTTTCATTCATAAATTCACCCCGTCTGTGTTGTGAAGCTCTGACATTTGGACCTCCGGGGTTTCCGTGGCCCTGGATCTGACGTGAGGTCACTTAACGTTACTAAGCAACAACAAGTTGCATTCTTTGCGCGGTCTTTCCTTTCTCGCAACTAGTTAGCTAGAGTTTGAACAACGTTTTATAAGTAACGAGATATGAAACGTTACTAAACAGACCTAAATAACATTACTTCAGTGTTTTCAAGTCTGTCCCTGAAGCTGCTGCCACGTCGGGTGACGCTGCAGCTGCCACCAACGTTAGCCTACTGTTACCTGGTAAGTGAGAGTAGCTTATATGATACCGCACACACAGGCGTGCACACACAGGCGCGCGCGCACACACACACACACACACGCGCGCGCCTGTGTGTGCACGCCTGTGTGTGTGTCTGTGTGTCTGTGTGTGTGTGTGTGTGTGCGTGTGCCTGTGTGTGTGTGTGCGCCTGTGTGTGTGTGTGCTGTGTGTCTATGTGTGTGTGTACCTGTGTGTCTGAGTACAGCAGTAAACAGAATACAATGTTTATATGTCCTTGTTTCAGATGATGAGAGAGACAGTGAGAACTCCTGGCCTTCATAAGGTCAATGACTATGCAACATTAGAGTAAATTCTTAAATCTTAAATATGCATTGCTTTACACAATTAAATGACTATATGGTAATGTTAGTTAGCAATGGTCAGATAATGAACTAAAATAGAAAGAGTGGAGCTTTTTATGCATTTGTTAGCCATGGTGCTGAAGATTGTAAACAGTTTATTAAATACTTTTGAGTAAATGTAGGCCCTTAGCAGATTTTACTGCTAATCGATACAAAAGTTGTATGATGATGCTAATTATTAGTCATGGTTTTGTGTGGCAGTGGGGGGGGGGTGTCGGTTAAACGGCTTATTTGTGTGATGTGATGTCCTGTTGCGTTCAGGTTCGGTTGCGTTTCTCAAAAAGTTAAATCTGTCTCATCTTTTCTCAACTCTAAGTGTTGTTTTTCCAGGACTTTAAATAAACGCCATCAATACTTAAACGTCTGTTGCCCGTGTACAGTTCGTATTCAGAAACGTCACAGTACCGACTGTCTGGGGTGTCGCTCTGGGACAGTAATCACAGTATACTCACTACTACACCACTGGTTAGTTGTACTCTAAAAGTATGCAGAACTTACATGTAGATTCCTTTAAATGTTAAGGGGAAGATTAAAAATGGAACTGGATCTGTGAATTATTACAGAATCACAATTGAATTCATATCTTGCTACTCAGTCAGAATCTTATTAACCTGGAGTCCCAGTCTCTGTCACAATAATCATATATGTGATGTTTTAGGCCTTTTGGCAGACATCCATTTAAAATGTAGACATGGCATATAAATAAAGAGCCTTTTCTCCATGTCTACTGAAGTTTCTCAGCTTGCACTCTAGTAACATTTGTGGTCCAGGTAGCTTTGCATAAAAATGGTTGTCATAAGCAAGGCTACTTTTACTTTTATACTTTAAGTACATTTCCAAGCCTGTACTTTGTTACTTTTACTTGAGTAAATAAGTTAAATCAGTACTTCTACTTTTACCAGAGTATTTTTTTAACACAAGTATCTGTACTTCTACTTAAGTATGAGAAGTGAGTACTTTTGCCATCTCTGGTAGCATGGCACAGCAGAGCCTAGCTGGACGAAGCAGGGTGCAGGATGACGCAGCAGGACACTGCAGGGCACCGTAAAGAGTAGCAGGGTGTAGCACGGTGTAGCAGGGCGCGGACTCGGAGCAGGACCACGGCGACAGCTGTATCCATGATCTTGGTGCCACTCTAATCCAAGGAAACATGCTGGGCGAGAAAAAACATAAGGACTCAGGGGAATAGACTCCCCAGAGCTAGGTTAGTAACAAGCATTTCTGGGACATGGATGCACACAAATGGCAAGAGAGAGGAGAGAGAAGCTCATTGTGTCAAAGGAAGTCCCCCGGCAGTCTAAAACTAAAACAGCATAACTAAGAGAGATAAGTTAAAGAGAGGTGCCTGGTCGGGCTAGAACTCTCCCCAACCGGATCGGGCTGTACTGGCCTGCCTCCCTCTACTTTGATTATATCATTGATTATATGATAGATGAATCTAACGACTATGAAGAGAAGCAGAGAAAAGAAGGGGTGCCGTGTCTGCAGATATACACCCTCCCCCACCGGTCTAGGTGAACGCTGCAACTCCTCACTCCCTAACTGTAAGCTTCATCAAAGAGGAGAGTTTTAAGTTTACTCTTAAATGTGGTGATGGTGTCTGCCCCCCAGACCCAGACCGGGAGCTGGTTCCAAAGGAGAAGAGCCTGATAGCTAAAGGTTCTGGCTCACATTCTACTTTTAGAGACTCTAGGAACCACAAGTAACTCGGCATTCTGGGAGCGCAATGCTCTAGTGGGACAATAAGGTATTATAAGCTCTTCAAAATATGATGCCGCTTGACCGTTTAGAGCTTTGTAGGTCAAGAGAGAGCAGAGAAGCTAATACAGGAGAAATATGATCTCTTTTTTTAGTTCTTGTCAGAACACGTGCTGCAGCATTCTGGATCAGCTGGAGAGTCTTAGGGGTTTTATTTGAGCATCCTGATAATAAGGAATTACAATAGTCCAGCCTGGAAGCAACAAATGCATGGACTAGTTTTTCAGCATCGTTCTGAGATAGGATGTTCCTAATTTTGGCAATGTTACGAAGGTGAAAAAGGCTGTTCTTGAGGTTTGTTTTAAGTGGGCGTTAAAGGATATATCCTGATAAAAAATAATTTTCTGACAGTAGTGCTGGAGGCCAGGGCAATACCATCCAGAGTAACTATATCTTTAGATAATGAGGTTCGGAGGTGTTTAGGGCCCAGCACAATCACCTCAGTTTTGTCTGAGTTTAACATCAGAAGATTGGTCATCCATGCTTTTATATCTTTGATGCATGCTTAGAGTTTAGTTAACTGACTGGTTTCGTCTGGCTTAATTGATAGGTATAGTTGGGTGTCATCAGCATAACAATGGAAGTTAATTGAATGTTTCCTAATAATATTGCCTAGGGGAAGCATATACAATGTGAATAGCATTGGTCCAAGCACTGAGCCTTGTGGAACGCCATGGTTAACTTTAGAGTACCTGGAGGATTTATCGTTAACATTAACAAATTGAGATCGATCAGAGAAATAGGACTTAAACAAGCTTAGTGCGATTCCTTTAATGCCAACTAAGTGTTCCAGTCTCTGTAACAGGATGGTATGGTCAATAGTGTCAAAGGCAGCACTAAGATTTAGTAAGACAAGTATGGAGACAAGTCCTTTGTCTGAAGCAGTTAGAAGGTCGTTAGTAATTTTCACCAGTGCCGTCTCTGTGTTATGATGCTTTCTAAATCCTGACTGAAAGTCCTCAAATAAACTATTGCTATGTAGAAAATCACATAACTGATTGGCAACTACCTTCTCAAGGATTTTAGAGAGGAAGGGAAGATTAGATATAGGTCTATAGTTGGCTAAAACCTCAGGATATAGGGTGTTTTTTTTAAGAAGAGGTTTTATCACAGCTACTTTAAATGACTGTGGTACATAACCTGTTAATAAAGACATATTAATCATATCTAGTAATGAAGTGTTAACCACGAGTAACGCTTCTTTAAGTAACCTCGTTGGGATGGGGTCTAAGAGACAGGTAGATGGCTTAGCTGAAGAGACCTTTAACATTAATTGTTGAAGGTTTATAGGGTAAAAGCAGTCTAAGTATATGTCAGGTCTTGTCGGCCTTTCTAACAGTCCTGCGTTTAAAGTTGAACCGTTAGAAGTTGTGGGAAAAAGGTGGTGAGTTTTATCTCTAATTGTTATAATTTTATCATCAAAGAAGCTCATGAAGTGAACGTGCTGACGTTTACGGTAAGCGTATTGCCTCATTTCCGGTGTTCTCGTGTTGTGTTATGGACGCTTGTTTGCTGCTCCAACAAAAACTTACTCAACTCTGCTTTATTGTCTAATTTAGTGGCTATTTGCCTGGATTACATTTAAAACAAACCTTGCTTGCTTAGAGCTCGCATCAACAGGGCATAAGCATCTGTTTAATTTAGCGGCTATTTGCCTCAATTGCATTTAAACTAGCTAGCTAGCTAGCTAGCTAGGCCTACACTTGCTTCGCTTAGAGCCCGCATCAACGGGGCATAAACATAAGCATCTGTTTAATTTAGCGGCTATTTTCCTCAAATTGCATTTAAACTACACCAGTTACACTTAAGCACGTAGCTATAACTATCTTCCCTTACGACTGCCCCGCTGATCTCACGATTGTTAAAACACTGTTAGCTACTTTAGCTTAGCCATTAGCAATGGCCAATTCCTCTCCATCTCCTGCTCTCTCTTGCTCTGTGTGTCAAATGTTCAGCTATTCCTCTGCCTCCTTTAGTGATAATGACACATGTAATAAATGTAGTTTATTCGCTGTTCTGGAGGTGAGGCTTAATGGCTTAATGAGTTTGAAGCACGGCTCCATACTATGGAATCAAAGTCGTATGCTTCCGTAGCTAGCCAGCTTAGCTACATTCTGTAGCTTCTGCTAGCAGTCCCCCGGCAGACGGCGAGCAGTCGGGCGAGTGGGTGACTGTCCGAAGGAAGCATAGCACTGACTATAAACCGGGGGGTGCACATAGCGGTGGTCGCTCTAAATCGGGGCATCCTCGCCTTTCTAAAGCCTGGTTCACACGGGACGATTTTAAAATTGTCGGCCGATTTTCCAATCCTGAGAGACCCCACACACGGCGATAAAAAATTTTGGTCGTACAGTGTGTGGTGCGCAGCACACGGCAAAATCAACAACAATTTGACTCCTGAGCATTCCCAGGTCAGACGGGAAATTTCGCAAAATCCCTTGAGATCAAACGTGACTTCAGAGTAAACAATCATGGCGGACGAAGAGGATGCAGTGGCGATAGTTTGTAGTTTGTTTTTAACCGAAAAAAAACGTTATCAAAAGAAAAGGCGATGGTCAAAGAAGTGGAGACAACACGAGCATGGACTATACTTGCTACATCATGATATGGAGGTCCACCGGACTTTCTGGTGCGCCATGCCGCCGGCTGTTTTGATTTTGTTTCCCGGTGCTTCCTTGCCGCCTCGTCACCTCGCTTTCTGATTGGCTACACACCACAGTCCACAGGCTGTGTGCTTGTTTGTCCCCAGGGGACACCACACACGAGGAGAAATCGGGCCAAAACAATCCAGCATGTTGGATATCCCCGATTTGAGATCGGAGCGGTCCCGACGTCCTTCCGAGCAGACGAGAGCAGTCTTAACACACCACACACGGCAGGAATATCTGATCAGATTATTTTACGATAATCGGAGCATCCTTAAAATTGTCGGAAGGGGTGAATTGGGGCTAAAATTGGCCTAATTATCCTGCCGTGTGAACCAGGCTTAACCACTCAGTGATACAACCGCTGAGAAGCCAATTCTGGTTATTGGGAGCTCTATACTGTGAAACGTTAGGATGTTGGCTCCAGAGGCTGCGGTCGTGTGCGTCCCCGGGGCCAGAGCGGGCGATATAGAATCTTATCTAAAGCTGCTGGCTAAAAATAAAAATAACAGTAAATACAGTAAGATCATACTCCACGTAGGTGGCAATGATACCAGATTATGTAAATCAGAGATCACTACAATGAATGTTAAGTCACTTTGTGCATATGCAAAGACAATGTCGGATTCAGTAGTTTTCTCTGGACCCCTGCCAAACCTGATCAGCGATGAAAAATACAGCCGCATGTCATGGTGCCCAGCTAATGATGTGGGCTACATAGATAACTGGAGGGCGTTCTTGGGAAAGCCTAGTCTGATTAAGAGAGACGGCATTCATCCCACTTGGGATGGAGCCGCTCTCATATACAAAAAATCTGACCGAGTTTATTATCGGTCATAAACCATGACAACCCAAGGTAGATATTAGTAATCAAAGGTGCAGTGCTACTTGCTCCTCTGTGCCTCCGTTAGAGCAGTCACCCTCTCATAGTATAACCACGGTGTCTGTCCCCCGATTTAGATTGGTTAACTCAAAGGTTAACAAAAGAGGAGCTATACTTAAAGGGATACTTCACCGATTTAGCATTCAGCTTTGTATCAGTAGAAACCCGGTAGTATTTCTGAATGACCGTGTGTCCCTCCCTCATATCCCCCTGAGACAGGAGATATCTGCATTGGGGGGTCTGGAAAAAATCTTCCGATGACGTAAAATGACGATTTTGGCCAGAGCAAAAGACTACAGCCAGTAGCAGGACCTACAACCCCAAATCAGAAAAAGTTGGGACAGTATGGAAAACACAAATAACAAAAGAAAGTAGTGATTTCTAAATGCACTTTGACTTGTATTTCATTGCAGACAATACAACAGCACATAATGTAATGTGTTCCTCATGATTTTTATAGTTTTTTTTTCAAAAAAACTAAATTCCTATTTTGGTTCTTGCAACACATTTCAAAAAAAGTTGGACCAGTAAAGCATTTACCACTTTGTAATGTTGCCATTCCTTTTCACAACACTTAAAAGACGTTTAGGGACTGAAGACACCAAGTGATGAAGCGTTTCAGGTGTAATTTTGTCCCATTCTTGCTGCAAACAAGTCTTAAGGTGGGCAACAGTATGGGGTCTTCGTTGTCGCATTTTGCGCTTCAAAATGCGCCACACATTCTCTATTGGAGACAGGTCGGGACTGCAGGCAGGCCAGTTAAGTACCCGTATCCTCTTCCTCCGGAGCCAGGACTTTGTAATGTGTGCAGAATGTGGTTTTGCATTATCTTGTTGAAATATGCATGGACGTCCCTGGAAAAGATGTCTTCTTGAAGGCAGCATATTGTGCTCCAAAATCTCTATGTACTTTTCAGCATTAATGGTGCCATCACAGAAGTGCAAGTTACCTTTCCCAAGGGCACTGACACAACCCCATACCATGACAGACCCTGGCTTTTGGACGTGTTGCTGGTAACAGTCTGGATGATCCTTTTCTTTCTTCGCACACGGCGTCCATTTCTCCCAAAAAATACCTGAAATACTGATTCATCTGACCACAGTACACGTTTCCACTGTGTGATGGTCCATCCCAGATGCCTCCGAGCCCAGAGAAGTCGACGGCGCTTCTGGACACTGTTAACATAGGGCTTCCTTTTGGCACAGTACAGTTTTAACTGGCATTTGTGGCTGTAACTACGTATTGTGGTACTTGTCAAAGGTTTGCCAAAGTAGTCCTGAGCCCATGTGGTGATATTGCTTATAGGTGAATGACGATTCTTGATGCAGTGCCGCCTGAGGGATCGGAGATCATGGTTGTTCAGCTTAGGCTTGCGCCCTTGTCCTTTATGCACTGAAATTCCTCCACATTCCTTGAATCTTTTAATTATGTTATGCACTGTTGAAGGTGAAATAAGCAAATGTCTTCCTATCTTTCTTTGAGGAACATTGTTTTTAAACATTTCAATAATTTGCTCACGTATTTGTTGGCAAACTGGCGATCCTCGGCCCATCTTTGCTCCTAAAGGACTAGACCTTTCTTGGATGCTGCTTTTGTACCAAATCATAATTACAATCACCTGTTGACATCACCTGTTTCAAATCACATCATTATTTAACCAATTTACCTGATTACTAGCCCTTAATTGCTCCTGTCCCAACCTTTTTTGGAATGTGTTGCAGGTCTGAATGACAGGAAAGGATGTATATTTACAAATGAAATTAAGTTGACCGGACAAAACATGAAATATTTTGTGTTCACATTGTCTGCAATGAAATACAAGTCAAAGTACATTTATAAATCACTACTTTCTTTTTTTATTTGTGTTTTTCATACTGTCCCAACTTTTTCTGATTTGGGGTTGTAAAATAACAAAACTCCAGCCCCTAAATGTGCCTGGTAGGGAAAACCAACCTGCTTGTGGCGAAAGAAAAAGTCTATTGTGCTGCTGGTGTGCTCTCCATGTGCCACTGTCCCTTCATTCTCTGCCTTCTTATCACCTCCCCCACTCTTCCTGAGCACAGATTACGCTCAGGTGTGCAACTGGCAGAGGGAGGAGGGATGGAGAGAGAGAGAGAGAGACACACACAGAGGGAGAAAACTTTTTCTGATTTGGGGTTGTACTTCCGCATGTTTTAAACCCGCCCATCACCCGAAGCGAGCCGATCTCAGCCGGAAAAAAACGAAATGTCAGCCATCTTGAATTCTCGCTAAACAGGGCTCTCTCTCATGGATGTATTAAGAGAACTTCTCAGCAGTAAACTTTTACAACAATTATGTGCATTCAAACTACCGCCGGGATACATCGGTACAGATCGGAGAATATGCAGGGATATTACAGACGGAATAATCGGCCCACTACGAGAGCCTGCCACAGAGACCAGCGGTCTCGCTCGATGCCCTGAGCCGGGTAGGGGACATCCTCGTCGGCTAGGTGGGAAGCTAACGCTAGCCGGCCACCTGTCCCATCAATCCTGCTTGCAAGTGTCCGTTCATTAAACAACAAACTGGACTACATCCAACTTCAACGATGCTCCCAACGCGAGTTCGGAGACTGTGTTTTTTGCTTTCGTGGAAACATGGCTGAACAACAGTGAACTGGACTGTCCAGCTACCAGGCCTGCTAGCCCTCCGACAATCCGAGCTAGAGATGCTCTGTATGAAGGTGGGCTGTGTTAACACGGACTGGTGCAGAAATGGGGTGATTTGTGGCGACCATTCGACATCCCGCGCTAATTCACGGCTGTGTTTATACTCGGTGTTTACAGCCCACCAAGCCTAATGCTAGTATGCTTAGCTGAACTTTACGGAGCCTATAATGTGTGTGTGCACTAAAGGTAGCCTGTTTCGTATGTCGTTATTATATAATGTAGTTTTTATATATTTTAAATGTGTAACACCACTTGAGCCACGATGAAACGTTGTTTTGTGTATATGGTTGAAATAACAATAAAACACATTGAGTTGAGTCAAATGCCTCACTGTCTGTCTGTCAAGCGGTAGGCGTGGCTTGGCAGTGGACTCAAAGCAGCGAAGCGAAGTGCATTCTGGGATTTGGTGTCTTTCATCCATATGAGCCAAAAACACATTTTCTGGCATTTCTCGGCCTAGAAGGCACCAATTAAAATTTTTTTCACATTTCTGCTACATAAGTGACCCAATTTAAAGATATATTCAGCTTTCCAGCGGTGAAGTATCCCTTTAAAGGAATACGCCACCGTTTGTTGAAATAGGGCTTATCACGGTCTCCTCTAGCTGTAGATAGGTGAGCAAACGCATTTTTTGTCTCAGTGCATGCATTGTCTCAGTCCGGCGGAGCCACCGTTAGCTTAGCTTAGCGTAGTGAATGGAATCCTTTGTTGCCGTTAGCATGTCGCGAGTAAAAGTGAGCCTACAACAACAACAAAACAACCTAATTACTTCTTGTGGCCTGCGTATTCACAACAAGTACAAATAGCAACGCAAAATAAGACTAGACGATTTCCTAGGCATATATTGATTTGGGACTATTTGTGCCGAAGCACTGCTACTTACAACCCAAGGTTTCTGTTCAGCACTGTAGCCAGGCTGACAGACAGTCACAGCTCTACTGAGCCATCTATTCCTATAGCTCTGAGTAGTGACGACTTCATGAGCTTCTTTGATGATAAAATTATAACAATTAGAGATAAAATGAATCACCTCTTGCCCTCAACTTCTAACAGTTCACCTTCAAACGCAGGACTGCTAGAAGGAACAACAAGACCTGACATATACTTAGACTGCTTTTACCCTATAAACCTTCAACAATTAATGTTAAAGGTCTCTTCAGCTAAGCCATCAACCTGTCTCTTAGACCCCATCCCAACAAGGCTACTTAAAGAAGCGCTACCACTGGTTAACATTTAATTATTAGATATGATTAATATGTCTATTAACAGATTATGTACCGCAGTCATTTAAAGTAGCTGTGATAAAACCTCTTCTGAAAAAACCCACCCTCGATCCTGAGGTCTTAGCCAACTATAGACCTATATCTAATCTTCCCTTCCTCTCTAAAATCCTTGAGAAGGTAGCTGCTAATTAGTTATGTGATTTTCTACATAGCAATAGTTTATTTGAGGACTTTCAGTCAGGATTTAGAAAGCATCATAACACAGAGACGGCGCTGGTGAAAACGACCTTCTAACTGCTTCAGACAAAGGACTTGTCTCCATACTTGTCTTACTAGATCTTAGTGCTGCCTTTGACACTATTGACCATACCATCCTGTTACAGAGACTGGAACACTTAGTTGGCATTAAAGGAATCGCACTGAGCTGGTTTAAGTCCTATTTCTCTGATCGATCTCAATTTGTTAATATTAACGATAAATCCTCCAGGTACTCTAAAGTTAACCATGGCGTTCCACAAGGCTCAGTGCTTGGACCAATTCTATCCACCTTGTATATGCTTCCTCTAGGCAATATTATTAGGAAACATTCAACTTTCACTGTTATGCTGATGACACCCACTTACCTTATACTTATCAATCAAGCCAGATGAAATCAGTCAGTTAGCTAAACTTCAAGCATGCATCAAAGATATAAAATCATGGATGACCCACAATTTTCTGATGCTAAACTCAAGCAAAACTGAAGTTATTGTGCTGGGATCTAAACAACTTCAAAACTTACTATCTAAAGATATAGCTACCTTGGATGGTATTGCCCTGGCCTCCAGCACTACTGTCAGAAATCTAGGAGTTATTTTTTATCAGGATATATCCTTCAACGGCCACTTAAAACAAACCTCAAGAACAGCCTATTTTCATCTTCGTAACATTGCCAAAATTAGGAACATCCTGTCTCAGAACGATGCTGAAAAACTAGTCCATGCATTCGTTACTTCCAGGCTGGACTATTGTAATTCCTTACTATCAGGATGCTCAAATAAAACCCTTAAGACTCTCCAGCTGATCCAGAACGCTGCAGCTCGTGTACTGACAAGAACTAAGAAAAGAGATCATATTACTCCCGTATTAGCTTCTCTGCATTGGCTCCCTGTAAAATCCAGGATTGAATTTAAAATCCTCCTCCTGACCTATAAAGCTCTAAATGGTCAAGCACCATCATATCTTGAAGAGCTCATAGTACCTTACTGTCCCACTAGAGCACTGCGCTCCCAGAATGCCGAGTTACTTGTGGTTCCTAGAGTCTCTAAAAGTAGAATGGGAGTCAGAGCCTTTAGCTATCAGGCTCCTCTCCTGTGGAACCAGCTCCCAGTCTGGGTCCGGGAGGCAGATACTGTCACCACATTTAAGAGTAAACTTAAGACTCTTCTCTTTGATAAAGCTTATAGTTAGGGAGTGAGGAGTTGCAGCATCTGCCTAGCCCGGCCCACCTGCTTCTCTGTCCCAGAAATGCTTGTTACTAACCTAGCCCTGGGAGCTTGCTCCCCGGAGTCTGAGGGCCCTATCTTGCACCCAGCACAATTGACTTTGTACACCGACGCATGTATCATTCCTATTTTGCACCCGACGCACAGCGGACTTTTCTCTCCACAGACGCACGTCGGTAAATTAGGGAATGAACTTGCGCTCCTGGGGGCGGTTCAGTGAAAAGAGGAGGCGTGTTCCGGCGCAAACGTTCCCTGGTGCTATTTTGCAGTTTCAGAAAACAATTCCGCCACTGACCAGGAAAAACCTGGTCTAAAGTCAGTGCGCTAGTCTTAAGTCAGTGGTGCTAGTCTAAAGTCAGTGGCTCTAGTCTAAAGTCAGTGGTGCTAGTCTAAAGTCAGTGGCGCTAGTCTAAAGTCAGTGGGGCTAGTCTAAAGTCAGTGGGGCTAGTCTAAAGTCAGTGGGGCTAGTCTAAAGTCAGTGGGGCTAGTCTAAAGTCAGTGGCGTGTTATTCAGATGCTATTTTAGGGGCGCATGCTTGGCCATAATATAGCGTGTACACAACGCGCATACACTTTGCTTCTCTCATCTACACGGGCGCAGCAGTTCCCATTTTTGCAAACCATACATAATTACAAGGAAAAATATTACTTAAAATGCGCTTCAGGTGTTTAGATAGGTCAGGAGCCACTTCACAGTCCAGTCCTCAAAAAGTCGCAGCATTCTTTGTGGCTTGTTGTGTTTTACACATTTCCATGAATCATGGATGTGTTGATGACACAAATGAGGAAATATCAGAGGACTTAAGGAGACGTGATGTTAAACTACGGCGGGATTGAACACTTGAGGGTCCGGGAGTGGCAATGCGCGATGTGCTCCTGGTGGAGCAGGTGGACGGAGATGGAGTGGGGGGGAGGAGGAAGGGGCACAATAGGAGCAGGTGGTGCGTTTGGAGGCCCACGCTCCATGGCTGCAGCAATCCTCTCCAGACTTGAGGAGATGGTCAAGACGGGCATTTATTACTTTGCCGCATCCCGGACAGCTCCCGCTCCAGCCCTGACGAGAACGTCTCCTCGGCTGTGAACCGCTCCTGGCGTGCGGCAGGCAAATCCACCGTCATAATAGCAATCCGCCGTGGAACAAGCACGCCTGCTCTTAAAGGGAATGTGAGATGATGCTTTGATTTGGTTTATTGCACGTTACGCCCAAACCACACCTAGCTACTTCAGACCAACCCATTTTAGATTTGCGTCGGGCGCAAGACTCATTTATCCCGCCGGTAAAATAGCAACAGCGCCCGAGATCCGCCCACAAAGCTACTTGCGTTTCGCGTTTGATACTTGCGTTTCAGATTGTTAAAATAGGGCCCTATATGTTGCTTTTCACCCAGGATGAAATCCTGGGATTAGGATGGCACCAAAATCATGGTTCCAGCTGTTGCCGTGGTTCTGCTGAAATTCCCTGCTATGCCGTGCTGCTCCCTGCGCTACTACAACCACTATTTCTAGTCACTGTTTATTAACTATACTGTGATTGTTATTGCCACTGTTCATCATACCCCCAACTGGCACGTCAGACACCACCTACCAAGAGCCTGGGTCTGTCGAGGTTTCTTCCTAAAAGGGAGTTTTTCCTCGCCACTGTTGCACTGAATGCTTGCTCTTGGGGGATTTTTAATTTTTTTTTGTAAATTATAGAGTGTGGTCTAGACTTACTCTATCTGTAAAGTGTCTTGAGATAACTCCTGTTATGATTTGATACTATAAATAAAATTGAATTGAATTGAATTCGTCACTACTCAGAGCTATAGGAATAGATGGCTCAGTAGAGCTGTGACTGACTGTCAGCCTGGCTACAGAGCAACAGAGTCTAAAGTCGTCCGTAGGCAGGCCGTAGCACTGTCTACAAAATTATCAATTTAGGAGGGACTGAAGTTAACAAAAAGGTCCTCTGTTATATTAAGGTATGACATTGAGTTAAATGCTGTTGGAATATCTTCCTTAAATTTAGCTATAGCACTGTCAGATAGGCATCTAGTGTAGAAGCTTTTATCTGATTTTGTATAGTCGGGTAGTGGGAATTCGAAAGTTATTAACAAATGGTCTGATAATAAACGATTCTGCGGAAATACTATTAAATCTTCAATTTCGATGCCGTATGCCAGCACAAGGTCGAGGGTGTGGTTAAAACAGTGAGTGGCCTTATGCACACTCTGACTGAAACCAATTCAAGCTTCAAGATCCTTTATTAATCCCAAATTCATACTGTTGCAGCAGCAAGGAATAAGAGGAAAGTGTTAAACACACAACAATAATAAAATAATTAAATAGAGTAAATATTAAATAGTAAAATGTATTTACAGTAATTGCACATGTTTTAATTGTATGTCTTATGTTGTATCAGTCCTGGTATTTGTGTTTTGTCCATGTGGTCTACTGGGAGCAGTGCTGGTTGTAGAGTCTGACAGCTGCAGGCAGGAAAGACCTGCACTATCTCTCCATGACGCAGCGCGGGTGCAGCAGCCTGTCACTAAAGGAGCTGTTCAGTCCTGACAGAGTGTCCTGCATGGGGTGGGCGGAGTCGTCCATCGTGGAGGATCATTTGGCCACTATCCTCCTGTCTCCCACCACATCCACAGCGTCAAGGGGGCAACCAAAAACAGCTGGCCTTCTTAATCAGCCTGTCCAGTCTTTTCCTGTCTGCCAGTGCAATGCCACTGCCCCAGCAGACCACTCCATAGAGAATGGCTGATGCCACCACAGAGTCATAAAAAGTCCTCAGGAGTGCCCCCTGTACCCCAAAAGACCTGAGTCTCCTCAGCAGATACAGTCTGCTCTGGCCCTTTTTGTAAAGTGTAAAGTAAATTGAATCTAGTAGTGAGTTGAAAGCAATACTAAGGCTGCCGTTGTCAATGTCCACATGGATATTAAAATCACCTACAATAAGTATTTTGTCTGATTTTAGGACTACACATGATTAAAAACTCAGAGAATTCAGATAAAAATTCAGAATACGGACCTGGAGCTCGGTAAACAACAACAAATATAATTGGCTGTACAGTTTTCCATGTTGGATGTTGAAGATTAAGAACTAGGCTTTCAAACGAGTTATAATTTAGTTTAGGTTTAGGATTAATTAACAGGCTTGAATCAAATCGTTTACTAGTACTGCTTTAGAAGACAAAGATCTAATATTTAATAGTCCACATCTGATTTTCCTATTCTGTTCCATCATTGCAGATGTTGTTTTAATTCCAATTAGGTTGTTAAGTATAGCTCCTCTTTTGTTAACCTTTGATTTAACCGATCTGAGTCGGGGGACAGACACCGTGGTTATTAGACTATGAGAGGGCGACTGCTCTAACGGAGGCACAGAGGAACGAGTAGCACTGCACCTCTGATTACTAATATCTAACTTGGGTTGTCATGGTTTATGGCCGATAATAAACTCGGTCAGATTTTTAGATATGAGAGCGGCTCCGTCCAAAGTGGGATGAATGCCGTCCCTCTTAATCAGACTAGGCTTTCCCCAGAACGCCCCCCAGTTATCTATGTAGCCCACATCATTAGCTGGGCACCATTCCTTCAACCAGCGGCTGATTAGACTATTATTAAAAAAAACAGAGGGCTTTAACTCTCAACAACTCTTTTTTTACATTCATAAAGATATGAATACTTCTTCCAACACTGTCCAAAGACCAGGCGAAGCTAGCATGACGCTTCAGCAGTCTGATGTAGCCACATCCAGTGGTTATCTTCCACTACAGTGTTTCTTGCATAGAATTCCCTCTCTGTCTTACTACTACACAAAAGGAAAGAATTGTACACACAAAACTGTAGGCAAAACTGTAAGTGGGATCTCTTCATGGCCAGTATGGACAGAAAGAATTATTACAGCAACCAAATGTTGTTTCAATGTCCATATGGGCATGTGAGTGTTGATGATGAATTAAGTTGAACTTGAAAAACAAAGCGTGAACCTCTTTAATTCAAGGGAACATTAGTTAAACCACTACTTTCTCACAGTTTAAAAAAAACATGACACATCAATTGGAGCCATTACACTGCAAGCAGAGCAGGGTCATCTAAAAATGGATTGTGTGTGACACTGCTAATAGGATAGCTTCCTTCATTTTTGACTGACAAAGTCTCATGGTATCCTCTAAGGTCAGTACTGCCAAAGTTTTTTTTCTCTCCAATTTTTTATTTTTTTTTTATCAATTTTGAAACGAACTGATTTAAATTTTTTTGTTATAAATGCTGCTGTGACCAAGCCCTTATTCTCCAATCCCTGTTCTCCTAAGCATCTCTGTCTGTTTTAAATGATATTATTATATGAACAGCTTTCCCTAAAGGCCTGGAGGGACTGCTGCCTTTGGTGCAAACACAAATAGTTCATGTAGATAAAAATCACATCATAAGACATTGTACAAGCACAAGAGCATTTATCTCCAGTGCTTAGGGGTCTGTGCAAACGTTCTTAGCTCAGCTCTCTGAGAGAAAAGAAAACAGATCTGTACTCAGGTTGTGGTTAAGCCGAGGAGCTTACTTGCTTACTGTAAATCAAAGCAGCTGAGTTTGCATAGCTTCCACCTCTGAGGCCTGGGAAGTGTTGATTCTTCCATATTTCTGTGTGTGTGTGCACATGTGGATGTCTGCGTTTGCCTCCATGTGAGCTCACAACTGTGCATGTGAAGTAAAACGTGTGCGTCCTGGGATGTGAAAGCGAGCGAGTTTGCTTCATACACTCCCTGCCCTCCCTCATATTTCACATTCTTTGACCTTGTATGGCAGATCAGCATCAGTTGGTGCTCCAGAGGAGAATAATAACCACAGCTCGCAAAGACTTCTGCACGCCACCGCCCTTTTTTCGACAGTGGGTAAAAGAAGCCTATCATGTAACTCTCTCACTTCATATTCGGTCCTACAGCTGGAAAAGCACGCTGACATCTGCACCAGGAGACCACGTTAAACCTTTTGAAATGTCCCACACACTCTCATTAAGGTAACATCTGACACTGAAGAAATGATAAATATGCAGAACAAATGACAAGTTCTGGCTGTCCGGTTTTTTCCTTACAGTATGTGTCTTGATGAGTCAGTGTTTCAGGCGATGATTGCTGTCTGTGTTTCCGGAGGGGGGAAATGCCAATGTGTGCGTTCATACCCATAGCTGCACAGTCATTATCTCTGCTTCTCCATGTGAAACACAGGCATTTTAAAGAGGGCTCAGTATCACTGCCTCATCAAGGACTCTCTCACTTGTGTGAAACATCAAACAGCATGATTTCAGGCAAAGGAAAGGCAAAGTGTACTTTTTCTGATAACAAGCGTAATTTGTCTGTAATTGCAGCTTTGTGCTTCAGGGCGTCAGATCATGTTAGTTTTTCTTGGTCCCTCTGGTGCATTCTAGGTATGTTCATAGCCACTTTGGATGGAGGTCAGATATGATATTACCGCAATGAAAAAATATGTGAAGTGATTTTGCAATGTAAAATATACTGGTGAGAAGTGCGTTTGAGCATTACATCAATGTTACAGTTTATATCATTCTTGAAATTGTGTTGCATCCATGGGTATTCACGAACACATGGACAGGTTTAAATAGATTTAGATAGATTCTCAGGTTAGTGATATGAGCTTGTGAAGGCTGATAATGATATGTCTTTGCCTCAAACTGAAACAGACAAAACCTGCACAGTATCTTTAAAATATGTCTGTTATGGTTTCAGTGTTTTGCTTTGTATTTTGTTCCAATTCTGTTACCTGTTTTGCATTATGTTCAGTTTCCTGTTTTATTGTGAAAGTCCGGTTTTCTGTCTTGTGATGTCTAGTTTTGCTTCCTGTGTTTTCCCGCCTGTGTGATTACCTGATGTTTTCCACCTGTTCCCCAGCCCTTGTGTCACCTGCCTCTTGTTGCCTCATTACTTAGTTTATTTAGCCCCTGTGTTCCCCTTTGTTCCTTGTCAGATCGTCTTGTGTTCCTGCTTGTGTTTTGCCCGTCAGGTTGCATCCGTTTGTGTCAGCCTGTCAAATTTGTTTTTGGAAAGCTTCCCTATGGTTTTTTTGTTAACCCTTTATCTGGGTTCCTTTTGGTTTTGGGACTTTTGCCTGCCTGCCTCAGTTTTGGCCTTTGCTTTTTGGATCCTTTCTGTTGGTTTGTTTCCAGTTATTGTTAATAAACCCCCTGAGCTCCAACCATCACCTGCCTGCCTGCCTCTCTCCTTGCATTTGGGTACTCAATTCCCTGCACCCATCACAATGTCCTTTTCATTCCGAAAACTGGAATAACGAGTGCCTGCACCTTTTAAATACTGACCATTTCATTCCAAAACTGAAGCTGCAACCTGTGCAGCATGGTTTAAATGTGCCTGTAATCATTTAAAAATATTGCACATGGGATCCAAAGACATAGTCTGTAATGCTATGTCACATGTAAAGGTCACATTATCAAGTCACATTAAGGGCTTTCCATACAACTAGTTTATAATTTGTGACTAAGATTGGTCACTGTAACTACTTAAAGGGATACTTCACCGCTGGAAAGCTGAATATATCTTTAAATTGGGTCACTTATGTAGCAGAAATGTGAAAAAAAAATTAATCGGTGCCTTCTAGGCCGAGAAAAGCCCGAAAATGTGTTTTTGGCTCATATGGATGAAAGACACCAAATCCCAGAATGCACTTCGCTTTGCTGCTTCGAGTCCACTCCCAAGCCACGCCTACCGCTTGACAGACAGACAGTGAGGCATTTGACTCAACTCAATGTGTTTTATTGTTATTTCAACCATATACACAAAACAACGTTTCATCGTGGCTCAAGTGGTGTTACACATTTAAAATATATAAAAACGACATACGAAACAGGCTACCTTTAGTGCACACACACATTATAGGCTCCGTAAAGTTCAGCTAAGCATACCAGCATTAGGCTTGGTGGGCTGTAAACACCGAGTATAAACACAGCCGTGAATTTGCGTGGGATGTCGAATGGTCGCCATGTAACAGTCACAAACTCCAGCGGTTAGCAGTTAGTTGGATACAAATCACCCCATTTCTGCACCAGTCCGTGTTAACACAGCCCACCTTCATACAGAGCATCTCTAGCTCGGATCGTCGGAGGGCTAGCAGGCCTGGTAGCTGGACAGTCCGGTTCACTGTTGTTCAGCCATGTTTCCACGAAAGCAAAAAACACAGTCTCTGAACTCACGTTGGGAGCATCGTTGAAGTTGGATGTAGTCCAGTTTGTTGTATAATGAACGGACACTTGCAAGCAGGATTGATGGGACAGGTGGCCGGCTAGCGTTAGCTTCCCACCTAGCCGACGAGGATGTCCCCTACCCGGCTCAGGGTACAAGCAAGACCGCTGGTCTCCGTGGCAGGCTCTCGTAGTGGACCGATTATTCCGTCTGTAATATCCCTGCATATTCTCCGATCTGTACCGATGTATCCCGGCGGTAGTTTGAATGCACATAATTGTTGTAAAAGTTTGCTGCTGAGAAGTTCTCTTAATACATCCATGAGAGAGAGCCCTGTTTAGCGAGGATTCAAGATGGCTGACATTTAGTTTTTTTCCGGCTGAGATCGGCTCGCTTCGGGTGATGGGCGGGTTTAAAACTTGCGGAAGTAGGTCCTACTACTGGCTGTAGTCTTTTGCTCTGGCCAAAAAATCTTCCGATGACGCAAAAATCGTCATTTTACGTCATCGGAAGATTTTTTTCCGGACCCCCCAATGCAGATATCTCCTGTCTCAGGGGGATATGAGGGAGGGACGCACGGTCATTCAGAAATACTACCGGGTTTCTACTGATACAAAGCTGAATGCTAAATCGGTGAAGTAAGCATGTACAACTTCCCCATAAATATGCATGCATTAGTATATTGAGATTGTGTCCTGGCATTGATATAACAAATCATTTTATGTTTACTGTTGGTATAGACTAGCAAAATATTAATAAACATCAGAAGCAAACCCTTCAACTTTATAATATCCCAGTGTTGTGTACACTAAATTCTGTCACCCGTTAAATTCGTTGACCTAATTAGGAATTTCAGCTATGTTGCCGTGCAACCCAGCCTCACGACAGTTTGTGAAATGGTCACGTTATTTAATCTATTGTTTTGTGTACACGGACACGTTTATCTTGTTTTTTCGTGGTGGTCAGCACATTTTTTAAACTAATGTATTTCAATGGGAAGTATCTTTCGTGATCACAGCACGACTACGGTAGCGAGTAGTATGAAAAGCCGAAGATTCGCACAGGGAGGTTGGTTGGGGGGAGGGGGTGGATGGGTCAAACAACACAGGACGTGTCCCGCGTGTGACGTTTCATTTCCCCGTTGTTCTTTTCCTAAACCCAACCGTCCCGTTGTCCCGCGTCCCCCAAAGACCGCAGATCGTGTCCCGGCATGTGACGTGTCCTTTCCCCGTTCTTCTTTTCCTAAACCCAACCTCCGTATAGATGCTTCCCATTACGTGCTTACCACCACAAAAAACGACATAAACATGTCCGTGTACACAAATCAATATATTAAAAATAACGTGACCATTTCACAAACTGCCATGAGACTGCGTTGTGCTGTGGCAAGTAGGGTCAATTTTCTGTTAGTGTTCAACAGCTACAGCATTGTTGGGGCTTTGATAGTGCCACTTGCTAGGTGGCTGTAGTTGAATGCTAACAAAATGGTTGTTGTTTCATCTTGGTTGGCTGATCTCCAGTATAGAAGCAGATGCACATTTAACTTAAAATATGAGCAGAAAAAGCTGGCGAAACTATCATGTTTCTGCTTCTCAGAAAAAAAGAATAAAAACTCTGTTCAAAAATTAATGGAGATTAGTGGAATTAGGCCACGTCCACACGTACCAAAACAATCTTTTTTTTACCCGTCTTCCCTGGATTCGTTTCAAGAAAGGTTGCGTCCAAACAAATCCATTTGTAAATGACTCATAGAAATTAACCAAAAACGGAGAAGAAGAGCAGAGTCTTCAGTCACTTCGACTTCAGTTCATAACATGACTAAACGTTAAAAACTTTCACCACTGCTCATTTTATAAAGGCCGCCGCAAGAAAACATGTCTTAGTTTACATTGTATAATGTGCTGTTGGATTGCTTTTTATTTTGCAATTCTGTCTGCTATCGGACGTGATTGCAGCGCATCGGCAGTCATACAAACATCAATGATCCGATGTCTTTTTGATAATCTAGCTACACATTTTTCTTGCGGTAGCCTTTCTACAATAAGCCGTGCTAAAAGTTACTATAATCCATTCAAGGAGTTGATAAGCAGACAGATTAGCTAGCTAGTTGATAAGTTGTCTACTTCCACTTTATAAACAGCTAACCATGGCAGCTAACGTTACGTCCCAGCTGGAGCGGTCAGCTACTTTAGCGTTGTTTAACGTTAGCTACATAACATTAGCAATATATCTTGTGTAGAATGGAGGAGCAGCAGAGCAGAGGGAAGTGTCAGGGAGCAGAGACTAAGTATTTAGATGAAGTGTCGTGTCAGTGGCCGTGCACAAGAGGTCGAAGGCGGAAGGCTATGAGGTCGAGGAGTGTGGTGGTGACATCATCAATATGCTTCGTATGCGGTTTTGCCGTCCAAACGAAGCCAAAAGGGAGCCGTTTTCGAATTTTTTCACCTTGGGACTAGGTTTGCATTTTCAGGCAGTGCGTTTACAGGATTTGTTTGGACGATCAGCCCAAACGATGCAAAACGTGCGTTTGCATCAAAAAGCATCTTGTGTGGATGGCCCCTTAGTGGTATATAAACACCGTCATCGTTGTTGGAGGAGGAGGAGGAGGAGGTGATAACCAGCAGAGAGGTAACACGTTTCTCACCCACAATTCCCCGGGGCTGTACTGCCACGTCACTCTCTGACAGGTTTTCCACTCATCTCATCGCTCCCAGCACAGAGATGTGATACACATACACACAAACACTGTACACCACAGACTTATCAGGAGAGAAGAAGTCAATGGCTCCCTGACAGAAAAAGAGCACGGCACTGCATTTCTGCTAAAGACATCCAGTTAGACGTTTCAACAGTTACACATTATGCTTCATGTATTGAAGTGAGTCAGCCAGAATGCATGTAGCCGTGAGTCACCCTTTAATCACAGCAGCAATTAATTACCGCCTAATTAAATCTGGCACAATCTGCGGTTAATTTGATATCAGATCTAAAATAAAATAAAATCATGATCTACCATGTTTTCCCTTTAGAGCTGAGGTGAAATAGAATATCTTCATGTAATGCCCCCTGGTGCACAGGCTGCTGCTCTCACAATACACATACACAAAGAATGCTTAAGTGAACACACATTCAATCACACACAAACACACAGTATGTGCATCAGAGATTGGTTCAGGGTCTGAATCACAATGCCTGTAACCTTTTGGAGAGAATCAGTGCCAGACTACCTTGATGCCAGCTCAGTGAGTCATGCAGAGAGCAATTATACGGGACAAAGGCACGGTAGACTAAAGAGGGAAATATAAGAGAGAAACAACAGCCAGTGGACCGAGGAACAAACTCAAACTTCAACTGCATCACCCCTGTCTTTACTGCCTTTTAACCTTCCGTCTGTTACTGATGCTATGTTCACTGGAGTGGATCTAGTTTCAAATTAACCCATATAGAACGCAGTCTAAAAGTGTGTGTTCTTTTTGGTTTAGTGTTAAGGTGATGTTTCTCACAAGTATAAAGAATAAGGAAAGTGCTCTATAGTGCCATTTTGCTGGCTAATGTAAGCTAACAGTTAGCTTAATGGTGAGGGTTAAAGACAAACAAATATTCCTTAGTGTTAGTTTAACTTTGTTAGGTGGAAATAAAATGACTGTTGCTAAAGTCCTCTCAAGTATAAGTTCAGTAGAGCTCACACATCAACTTCTTCTAAAATAAAAATCTGTATTGTCCTTGTAATTAGCTTTTTAGCTAGGTTAACAAATTAGCTTGAGCTTGACAAACACACGTAGGCAAAGGAGCTACATTTTTGTTGTGTTTGATTCAGTAGCATTTTTTTTATAATACATTTTTGGAGATATAGTAATGTGTAACTCAATCAGTGTGTGTGTGTGCGTGTGTGTGTGTGTTTGTGATAAGGTGACAGTGCCAGGGACTTTGTGGAAAGCAGGCCATGAATCAACAGGACGGTGGTACATACAGGAAGGACTGTGTCATTACCATCATTGGATTAACCTCCTCCCCGAATTAGCAGCTCGTCCTGTGACTCACCCCACAGACAGGCTGGTTTCTTCTGTACTATTCAGGATCGTATTCATCAACAACTTCTAAAATCTTTAAATACTCCTTAATATGATCAATGATGAACCTGCTCATGGTGTGAGGAAATAGAGGATAGTTCACAATGGGGTTTTGCTTGCTCTTTCCTAAATTAACTTGTTATGTGGCAGCGGTTTACATAAAGAAATGTTTTCATATAACACATACAGCTGAACTTAGAGTTGAAAGACATGAGTTTGGTTATTGGAAAAGAGGCACACCATTTTGCAGATTTAATGTCTGATTATGAGCTTCTATGCTGTGCTGAATCAGGAACTTATGCTGCGATTCCCAGTCTATTCTGTACTACATTAATTTGTTCTTTTACAGAATAATGGAGTGGTGGCGAAACACAGTACAGTCTGTTCTGGCAATCAGAAAGTCATTGTCCATCTGCAGCCAGAATCCCATTTCTAGCCTTGGGTGGTGACGTTTATTCTCTTATAAAAACTACTTTAAAAATGAAAGATTAAACCATTTTCACAACGACGACCTAGGTTATTGAAAGCCAATAACAATAATTGTACTTCTAGAGTGAAGCTACTAAAACAAGTATGTGTGCTCCTATTTAGTATGTTTTCCTTAGAATAATCTCAACATTAAGTGAACTGTTTCAATGTTACAAAATACAGCTGTATCAGTCATCACATTGGGGATGCATGACAATAAAAGGAAGATATTCTGTTTGTCATTAAAGGCAAGGCCAATATTGCCCAATCCAGAATAGCTATGTTATGAAATATAGCCACGCTATATGTTTGCAGAAGAACTGACGCATCAATGGGTTTATTTATGACTCCTCCTGTAATAAAAAGCCACATCTGCTTTCTTCGAAATTGCCAGCTCAAAGCTCCTTAGCACTACCTCAGTGATCTTCTGCTCTGCAGATTTCGTTGATATAGCTCCACATGGATGCAGTCCTACATGTACAATGTGGACATGAGAAGAGAACTAAAACCTAACGCAGTGGTTTCTAACTTTTCTGACCCCTGCAGAACAAATTTCATTCCAGTATTTCACAGGAAACTAATTTGTTGTGGTTTCATGCCTGTCCTTGCCTGTTCTCCTTTCCCCTTTTCCCTTGTGTGTTTTGTGTGTTTGTCTCCCTCTGCTGTGGCTTTCCACTCACTCCATTATTTAGAGGATTTTGTTCTGTGGGCGTGGCCTCTCTCATCTGCTCTGCTCCAGCCACCTGCAAATCATCCCAGTAATCAACCATCATCCAGCTGCAGCTCATTCCAGTACTCAACCAACAGTTAACAACCCAGGCCGTTCACCTCTTCGGCGCCAGTTCGTTTCGACCATTCTCGTGGTAACGTGGCTCAACTCTGTGCACTTGTTTATCTGCTCTTAGAATCCTCGGTTCCTAGTTGTTTTTGCTTCATTGTGTCTACGGCTCACTCGTCTCTGTTCCATTCAGATTCTGTTCTCTGGACCTGCTGCTGCCAGCCACCATCTGCATCCTCGCTGTTCAGCTCACCTCGCCGCTCCACTCTCAACCAGCCATTCCACCCAGCCTCGTCTTCGCTGCCTGCTACACATCCACCATCTGACCGCCTGACTTCGCCCCCACCTGGAACTTCTCTCCTGGCCGCTCTCCACCTCCACTATCTACATCATTTCCAATAAACTCTCAAAAACTGTCTATTTGTGTTTGTGTGCCTGCTTCTCGTTTCTGAGTCAAACCGGAGCCTAACATAATTAGAGAAAAGTGAGAAAGAATAGATATAATTATGTGTAACATAAGTTTTATTTTCTCATCTGTTAGCCATGCTAGTTGCACTAGGGCTCTAGGGATGGCAATGTTGGTCGGCTAGTCGGTCCACCACTTTGGTCCAGACTGAAATATCTAAAAACCGTTGGATGGATTGTTAGACATATTCATGTTGCCTAGAGGATGGTTCCTCTTCTTCATATTTCTTTTTTTATTGAATTTAACAATATACATGGATTAAGCACACAACAACAACAACAACAACAACAAAAAAAAACATTCCCAACCCACATCAAACATACCCAACACCCCTGCTGTCACTCGAGAGACCATGAGACTCTGGTTAATATAGGAATGTGTAACAGTATGCAAACATATCACAGCGTACACAATGCAAAGGCAGAACGCAAGGCACAGTAAAGTTGAAATATGAAAAGTCATTAAGAGCCAATTACCGGTGAAACAGAGGCAGCACAGGAAGAGAGGATGATTTCTTATGACAATGATGATCCCTTGACTTTCCATGTAGCGACACCAGCAAGTCAATCAACGTTATTACCTGCTAAACATATTCTAGCTTTCTAAAGTTAGCATTTAGCTCAAAGCACCACTGTGCCTACGTACAGTCTCAAAAAGCTGGTAATCATGGTGATCCTCTGTTTGGAAGCACTGACCTACAGTATGATCACCATTCACTGTTGTCAGTCTTACACATACAGTTGATCTGCATGAAATCTTTGGATCACTCAGGCAAAGGTGTCCATTTTTAGCCTTCATCATATGTGGATTTTTCCATAGGCTCCAAAATGTTTTTATTATAACTGTAATTTTTGGCAAAAAGAAATTCAACTTTTTTGTTTCACTGCACATATTTCTTTTGTGTTTTTTTTTGCTGCAAAGTGCTCATTGCTGAGGTCTTTTTGCACTCCACTCCAAGTGTCATCTGTCAATCAAACTTAAGTGTGTGCAGAGTGACGTTTTGTATCTGTTGATGTTGCTTTTTTTTCCGCCCACTTTGGTTAATGCTCACTCTTGCTCACTTTTTTGTTCATCCCAAACAAAGCACTTAACTTTAAAGGCTTCCATTTATCGCCCAGACACAATAAATGGACCGACTTTCATCACTGGACCAAATTCCTTCTTCGCATGCAGATATGTCTCCTTTTTATTGACAGGTTTGAAGGGACAGCAGGTTATGGCGAGAGCTAACGATGTGGAAAGCTGTGCTGGAGGAAGGGGTGAGGGCGAGAGAGGGGGCCGTGACAGCTGTCACAGTAACAAATGCCTCCCTCTGTGAACGGGCACTCAGAGATGAGGGGTGGAATGTGGTGGTGGGGGGGCTCCCTCAGCACACAGCTGCCACAGACCTGTCACTCAGGATGTTATCGTGCCCCCTCATCTGGACTGGATAATGGGATTCTGGTCGGAGTGGGCATTAGCCAGATATGTCCACAGTGACTCCTGGACACCACCCACGACTCTCAAGGGACCAGTTTCAAAAGCTGTTTAAGTCGGATTGAACCAAAATGCATTAAAGACTAAAGACCGAAGGTGCCTCGGGTATCATTTGTCTTTAATTGACAAGTGAATGATTTCCAATACTCGATCACATGATGGTGCGTATGGTCGGATAATGCTAACCAGGCTAAATTATCCAAACAATATAAACTGGTACAGTAGCATTCAACTAAATTAGATTATAACAATGTCATGTGTCTTTGCCATTACAAACAGAAGATCCTTTATTATCCTTTGAACAAAGTCAAAATAAGTCCAACACTGCCACCAAGTGGTACTTCAGAGGTAACTGACAGTGAATAAATGACATCAGGATGGGAGTGGCCTCTAGCTCACCCAGTAAGAGCGTGCGCCCCATGTTGGCTGAGAAAACATCTTTAAAAAAAAGAACAAGACTAAACACAATTTTCAATTCTTTTGTTAGAGTAAAGTGGCTTTATTGGCCTTTATATATGCATTTTTTATCAGTTGATCAGTTATGTTTTTGCTGCATTTCCCTTCTGTTGGTTCAATAAAGTTCTGCTAGTATTACAACCAACAGGGGCATAGCACAAAATTCTGTGCCCTGTAGAAAGGCATTTTCTATGGGCCCCTCCCCATCCACAGCTATTCATTCTAGCATCTTTTTGGCCCCTCCTCACGAGGGCCCTGGGTACTCAGTCCGCTTTTTCCCCCCAGTTTGACGCCCCTGACAACCAATACTGTCATAACATTACAATATCAGTTATGACAGTACTGAACTGCACTTGTTTGAACTTTAATCACCAATGAAACCTGATAGGTGACAGTTGTTACATATCTTTCAATATAAGCAAGGATATTTGTCCATTTGAAATGAACCATTTATTTAAATTGAGAGAAAAGTAGTCTATATGGTAATTGTGGTTGGATGAAAAAAGTCAGTGATTTGTATAGAGAAACTATTTTAAAGCTTAAAGGAACACGCCGACTTATTGGGACATTAGCTTATTCACCGTAACCCCGACAGTTAGACAAGTCGATACATACCCTTCTCATCTCCGTGCGTGTCGTAACTCTGTCTGACGGCTCCACCGTTAGCTTAGCCTAGCACAGATCCTGGAGGTAACCGGCTCCATCTAGCCTAGCTTAGCACAGATCCTGGAGGTAACCAGCTCCATCTAGCCTAGCTTAGCACAGATCCTGGAGGTAACCGGCTCCATCTAGCCTAGCTTAGCACAGATCCTGGAGGTAACCAGCTCCATCTAGCCTAGCTTAGCACAGATCCTGGAGGTTACCGGCTCCATCTAGCCTAGCTTAGCACAGATCCTGGAGGTTACCGGCTCCAACTAGCCTACTGCTCCGAGTAAGTGACAAAATAATGCCAACATGTTCCTATTTACATGTTGTGTGAGCAGAGCTGCAAGCATATTACTCCGCCCAAGTAGCACTGCTTCCCTTTCTGAGAATATAGTTCCCAGTTTATATATGGTTAGAAGATGGCTGTGTCTCATGTGACGTTGTTATTTGTACACGCTGTGACTATACAAATCACTTGTAAATAGGAACATGTTGCCATTATTTTGTCACTTACTCGGAGCAGTAGGCTAGTTGGAGCCGGTTACCTCCAGGATCTGTGCTAAGCTAGGCTAGATGGAGCCGGTTACCTCCAGGATCTTTAGTTGTCTTTATTTGGAAACAGGTCTCTCCTTCCACCATATATATATATATATACATACATACATACATACAAGAATTAGCGCTTGCATTGGCAGGCTCTGTTGGATTGTTCGACCATTGGACGAGTCAGACAAATGCAGATTTTTGGTAAATGGTTTTAATTAATGAAAAACATTGCTTATTTTTTTTAAATCTCTGATTATAAGGACTAACACTAAGGGAAGTTCTATAATGTTTAGTCTTATTTTGTACCATGGGTTAGGGTTACACATGTACAGGGTACATGTACACCATGTACATGTAACAGGAAGTCAACATTAGCTACTTTATGTGCCCCGATTTGTTCTATTTGTTTTGTTATCTGTTCTTCAGTGATTTACTGGAAGGTGATGCACTGTGTTGCAGACACTTTTAGCACTTTAGAGAATGGAGGTTTCAGTAGAATACATACGTATTGACACACTAAAAATGAAATGGTCTTTAACCCTTGTGTTGTCCTCGGGTCAAATTTGACCCTTTTCCAAAGTTTTTTATATCAGAAATATGGGTTTCCTTCAACTAAACTGCCCAAAAATAACACGATGCATCGATGTACGTCGCAGTTAAAGTTAATGATTACTTTCATTGCATTTTGAATGTTTTATTCAATTTTGTAGCACTTGTAACACAGAAAAAATGGTTTCAAAACAGTGTCCTGACTAACCTAAATATCCACTCAACATCCTCTGTTCTTAACTTTTAGTCCAAATAATTCATAATTTCTGGTATAATGATAATAATTAGGTGTATTGACCATGAATGAAACAAAGCGTTGAAAAAAAGTGCCAAAAGCATGGACAAAATGCGACTAAAACATCAGAAAATGTGCCAAAAAAAGTTAATTTTCAATTTTGACCCGGAAGGACAACAACTTCATGATCGACTGGAAGACAACACAACTTCCTCAAATACCAAACTACACCGTTAGATACGTAGCATATTAATCCACGAAAGAACAGGCAGACAAAACAAAGCTTACATAGGGCTATCTGTAAATATAATGACAACAGTGTAGGCAAACATCCTGTAGCCTACAACAGGATATGAAGTGTCCTTACAGGCATCATAATCCTCTCTTACAGGCATCACCACAGCACAGCCTTTTCACATGACTGAAAGACTGACACGTTTATTTTCCTACATGCTCTTACACTATACAACATGAAGATTGTTGAATTAGATCAATCCTACAACATGTTTTTAACAGCATTCATCTCTGCCGCCATCTCCTGGATTAAACAAGAATGCACGTGTCACATTTTCTATTCCTTGTGCTTCTTTTTCTTTAATTATCATCACGTTCCCATAATTCTGCATTTAAAAAAAAAGAGGATTTGATCGTTCAGCTCCCTCTCTGGATACGTGGGCAGCAAACTGTCTAGTTTAGTCGGGTTGGTTTGTTTAACCAGTTTGTGTGATTCTACTCAACAAAAATGTTCATTTCTGGTAAATCGTTTACACTCTAACGGGACTCGACTGCCAAAATGTAAATAGGTCAGACAAGGAAGCTCAGTTATGATCTTGAAAGCAAACATCTGTTGGTTACAAGGTGGAACAATTTCAACATTTTCAGTCCGGCCGCAGCCACCAGTCGATGTCAATTAAGCCGGGACATTTACATAAGGCTCTGGAGAGTAGCACAGAGCGCGGTTTGTTTCCCATTTTGGCAGCGGCTGTTTCCTAGATACACACAGGCCTGTTTTCAGCACCTTCAGGAGCTTTGTGTTTGACAAGCAGCAGAAAAGAATTTCCTAATCCCCCTCAGTTTATATTTAGTACAGTCCTCTCATTACAACGAGTCTGAATCTCAGGGTCGTTGGCTTGACATATTGCCAGTTATGGTTTGAATGGATGGAGGAATGAGTGGGAGAGGTGATCTTGGCCCTGAGCGGGGCAATCTCCTCTGTGTTTTGGATGGGCTGCTGTTGCTGAAATGTTTTTGGTTGGGTGAATGGTTCAGACCTGTGACACACGACTATTTCTGAGTAGACCCTATTTACTGAAAACAAGCCTGCCTTTGATACAATGCTGCTTTGATTAAATGTATCCTCACTCATTAAGTTTTGCAAAAGTCAAAGTAAGACACGGGTTGAAGCTTAAAAGTTCAATGTGTAGGAATTACTCCCATCTATCGCTGAGATCATATGTCACAATCAACTCTCTCTCACCACGCAGTTCAAAGTACGTATTACAGCTACGGTAGCCTTCACGCTTTCTTCTGATGACGGCGGTCTCTTGCTCTTTTCAATCTCCTTTTTCTTTTTCTGTGCGAAGAAGAAGAAGAAGACTCCTGTTCCTGAAATTTGGATTTTGAATACATGTGGTCCTCCATGTTTCCTGTGAGTTTATCGTGTGACAGCGAAAAACGTGAAAGGTGGAGCAGTATGTACTGTATGTCCCTTACAGGCTAACGTATTTCAAGATGAATATGGAGCATCTACCTCAGTTCATGCAAACGCAAATGTAAAATTGAGAATATTTGGAATTGATGGTGGTGGTAAATATTCATTAAAAAGGACAAGTTTGTGAATGGGCAACACAGATTTTGATAATGAACAACTAAACACGTTAACACACTGGGGCTTTAACTCACCTCTAGACGGCAGTAATACACACAGAATCATCCTGGAATGGAAAATAATGGTTCCATGATTGACAGATTTAGGTCTAACATGTCATATCAGTGTGTGACATCATTTGATTCAGGTATGAAAGGGCAGATAACATTTGAATTGCAAATGAAGATGATAATAGGTCCGGTTACATATTTGGTTTAAATGGTGAAAAAAGCTACATTTCAGATGTAGCCAACTTAAAAGGATCCAGAAGGGACATAAAGACTGTAAAGTGTGAGCAAAGCAGTAGGTTTGATCCTAAACGAGTTCATACACAGAACACTGTCATTTAAAGATGTTTTTTGTGGGGTTATTTTTGCCTCTTGCGGGCAGGCTGTAAACATAACATTGACATATACAATTACCTCAAGAAAATACTTATGCCAAATTTGCCAAATAAATTGGCTATTTACACCTTCAGCAAACACGGAGCAACATTAACATTAATTTCGTGCTTCTGTTCACCATCGTTTTAGCTGTGTTATGGCCTACACCCATAGGCGTTGATTTCAGGGGGGGGCGGTGGGGACGTTTCGCCACCAGATTTTGTCATGAGTCATTTTGTACCCACCACTTTTTTTATTAAACCCCGAGCTCAATTTAGTTACAAAAAAATAAAGTTCATAACACATATAAGATACCGGCACTTACTGTACATGAGGAGCAATATGAGAGAGAAATTTGATCATTGATCTCTGTTTAGGTACATTAAACCACGTTAAGCTTTTTCACGTTATATTAAGCCCATGAGAACCGTGGGGAGTCAACCCACAGCTGCTACGCTGCTGCTGAAAATGTGAAGCAGAAACAACGCATAATGTCAGATAACGTCCATAATAATTGGACTTTTGGTTCAATTTTTTTGAGAGTTTTCAGTGGTTATGAGGAGCAATATGAGAGAAAAATGATCATTGATCATAGTTTAGGTACATTAAACCACGTAATGTTATATTGTCAACATGGTACATGAAGCAGAACATAGCGGGTCATATGTCTAATGCTTTTTGAAAACTCTTCTTCATAAAACCAGTCGGACATTATCACATTTGTGAATATGAATGCGTCATTCCAGCACTTCTGGAAATGCACTTCCGAATGCGTCTCTGTCCCCACCACATTTCAAACCAAACTGACGCCCATGCATACACCAACACCTGAAGGAAATATCTGGCTACTAGATGCCTCCCTTTATTCACATGCTATAGTTGCTGTAGTAGTAACTTTGTTTGTCTGACTTTTGGTGTTGTACAGGTAATGTACAGTGGGTTTATCTGAACTTTTTCACTGAAAACAGCTGCTTGCTGCAACTGGGAACAGAGTTTATGAGAGCTGTGGGACAGCACACAGCATTCCGAGATGGGAGAAAAACATGCTCTGGTTTATTGGTATTTCTTTAAACCAATCACAATCGTCTTGGGCGGCGCTAAGCGCCGGACAGAGCCACGGTGCCGCTGCAAAATAGCCTATGGCAGCTACGGCCGTGGTTTAGGTGTAATATGGATGTCAGGATCCTGCTGTGACTAACTGCCTTTGTGCCACTCTGGTGGCCATTTTGTGTTGTGTTTTGTGCTTGTGCTGTTTTCCATGTGCTCTGTGGTTACCTGTCTGTCATGTGTCTTTGTCTCAGTCCATCCCCTTATATGATCTGCACTTCCTGTCTTGTTAATTTCCCTCCATTTCTGCTCTCACCTGTTCCCAATTATTGTCTTGTTGGTCTTGTCCAGTCACCTGTCTTCCTGTTAATATGGTCTGTGTATTTCTAGTCCTGGTGTTCCTTTGTTGGTTTGTCTTTCTGTTTGTCCTGTGAGAGTCCTGTTCTTTTGTAGGTTTGTAGTTGTAAATTTGTACGTTGTAGAATCAAACTAAGTGTGTTTGTCTGCACTTCTGCCTGGAAGAGTCTTGCATTTGGGTCCTCCTGCTGAAACATGACAGTACAAACCGACCAAAGAATGGACCCAGCAGACTCTGATTTCCACGTGGAGGAGCTAAGCCAGGTGGAGTACACCCTCAGCAGGCTTAATGCAGAACTTGTGAGATCCACAGATTTGGAGCACCAGCACGCCATTTGTTCCCTGATGAAACGGGCCATTTCATCAAAGCCCTGGATGATGGAGGTTCTGGGAATGGCTACGTTAGCCGGTCAGCTCTCAAATCTGGACAGAAGCCTGCAGAACCTCCTTTCTCCCAATGACTGCTTTTGGGCCTGTTGACCATGCTCATTCCTTCCCTGGTCTGGTTTGTGAGCCTACTTCTGAGTCAACTAGTCCCCAGTCACCCCCCCATGTGGTCAGACTGGGCCTGCTCCATCTTCAACCAGCTAGCCCTCAGTCTGCCTTTCACAAGCCTGTGAATTCCAATTCACAATGCCAGCCAGCCAGTTCCCTGCTAGGCCCCATCCTCCATAACCCAGAGGAATCGCCATCTGGGGAACTAGGCTTTCCCTCAAGCCTCCCTCCAAAAAGAGACGTGGCTCCAAGCGTCGGCCAGCCGAGTCCGCTCCTGTACCCGCAGCCGAATCCACTCTTGTGCCCAGTCCTGAAGTGTCCGCTCATGTGCCTACAGCCGAGTCCGCTCCTGTGCCCGCAGCCCAGTCGCCCGACGCCACGCCTGCAGTCCAGTCGCCCAATGCTACGCCTGCTGCCCAGCCTCTCCCCCATCTCTGCCAGAGTCAGTCCCGCCTCTGCCCGAGTCGGGTTCCTCAACCTCTGTCTCTGTCTGTCCGTCTTCACCCTTATCTACCTGAGTGTGTGAGTGTTTGTCTGAGTGTCCGTCGACCCCTGTTTATAAACGTCCGTCCCTGTCTGACCATACCTCTGTCCAGTGGTGTAGTCTATTTTTTTTGTAGTGAGTATACTGTGATTTTCCCCTCCCAGCATCATACTCTCCTGTCCCAGAGCGACACCCCATACACTCAGTACTGTGACGTTTCCGAATACTAACTGTACACGGACAACAGACGTTTAAGTATTGATGATTGACTTATTTAAAGACCTGGAAAAACAACACTTAGAGTTGAGAAAAGATGAGACAGATTTAACTTTTTGAGAAACGCAACCGAACCTGAACGCAACAGGACATCACATCACACAAATAAGCCATTTAACCGACACCCCCCCACTGCCACACAAAACCATGACTAATAATTAGCATCATCATACAACTTTTGTATCGATTAGCAGTAAAATCTGCTGCTAAGGGCCTACATTTACTCAAAAGTATTTGATAAACTGTTTACAATCTTCAGCACCATGGCTAACAAATGCATAAAAAGCTCCACTCTTTCTATTTTAGTTAATTATCTGACCATTGCTAACTAACATTACCATATAGTCATTTAATTGTGTAAAGCAATGCATATTTAAGATTTAATTAAATAAAAAGAATTGATTTTAATTTAATTTTGCATAGTCATTGACCTTATGAAGGCCAGGAGTTCTCACTGTCTCTCTCATCATCTGAAACATTGTATTCTGTTTACTGCTGTACACACACACACACACACACACACACACACACACACACACACACACACACACACACACACACACACACACACACACACACACACTCTTACCAGGTAACAGTAATGTTGCGGTAGAATTTTCAGGCTGGTTTTTTGTAACGTTAACGATCGGGTCATCATGATCTGTGGCAGCTGCAGCGTCACCCGACGTGGCAGCAGCTTCAGGGACAGACTTTTGAAAACACTGAAGTAATGTTATTTAGGTCTGTTTAGTAACGTTTCATATCTCGTTACTTATATAACTTTGTTCAAACTCTACCTAGTTGCGAGAAAGGAAAGACCGCGCAAAGAATGCAACTTGTTGTTGCTTAGTAACGTTAAGTGACTTCACGTCAGATCCAGGGCACGGCCACGGAAGCCCCAAAGGTCCAAATGTCAGAGCTTCACAACACAGACGGGGTGAATTTATGAATGAAAATGAGAAAGTTCTGTCATAAACGATGTTGTTACGTATCAGCTCGCTGTGTACGTGGGTATACGGAAATCCTTGACTTTTCCTAGTGGGTATACGGCGTATACCTGCGTATCACGTAGACTACACCACTGCCTCTGTCCCTGTCACCGTGCCCGTCTGTGTCTCTGTTCTCAGTCCCATCTCTGTGCCAGTTATTGTTCCAGTCACCATCCCAGTCATCATCCTAGTCACCTTTCCTGTTAATGTCCCAGTCACCATCTCAGTAACTGTGCCCATCATTATCTTTGTCACTATCTCTGCCCCTAAGCCTGTGTCTGAGTCTGTTGTGTCTGAGTCTGCCCAGTCTCCGTCTGTTTGTGCCCTGCCGGAGTCTGCCTGTCTGTTCCTGCCTGCCTGTTCCAGTCCCACCTTTCAGACCCCCTCCACCCACCTGGGTTGGTCTTTCAAAGGACACCAGGAGGCGTCCGTTGAGGGTGGGGGGGTACTGTCAGGATCCTGCTGCCATTTTGTGTTGTGCTTGTGCTGTTTCCCAGGTGCTCTGTGGTTACCTGTCTGTCATGTATCTTTGTCTCCGCCCATCCCGTTATATGGTCCGCACTTCCTGTCTTGTTAGTTTCCCTCCGTTTCTGCTCTCACCTGTTCTTGTTGGTCTTGTCCAGTCACCTGTCTTCCTGTTAATTGGTCTATGTATTTCTAGTTCTGGTGTTCCTCTGTCCTTTGTCGGTTCGTCTCCTTGTTTATCATGTGAGAGTCCTGAGGCCTGTACTACGAAGCAGGATTTGGCATTAGCGAGCTAACTTCAGGATCAACCCAGGATTTTCTGTATCACGGAGGTGGATCACTTGTTATCGGGTTCAATCGCCATGGTAACTCATGCTGAACACCTAACCTGGTCGGGAGCAGGTTATGTGGGAGATTAGAGATCAACCGGTGTAAAAGCTCCGCCTACTGACCAATCAATACTCCACTGATAACGGCGTCACTGCTCTTAGAAGATCCATTGACTGAATGGGTGGAGTTCAGAGAGTAAAAAGAAGAAAAACAAGAAAAAGCTTGGTGCCATCCTAATCCCAGGATTTCATCCTGGGTGAAAAGAAACAGAAAGACTCCGGGGAGCAAGCTCCCAGAGCTAGGTTAGTAACAAGCATTTCTGGGACAGAGAAGCAGGTGGGCCGGGCTAGGCAGATGCTGCAACTCCTCACTCCCTAACTATAAGCTTTATCAAAGAGGAGAGTCTTAAGTTTACTCTTAAATGTGGTGACAGTGTCTGCCTCCCGGACCCAGACTGGGAGCTGGTTCCATAGGAGAGGAGCCTGATAGCTAAAGGCTCTGGCTCCCATTCTACTTTTAGAGACTCTAGGAACCACAAGTAACTCGGCATTCTGGGAGCGCAGTGCTCTAGTGGGACAGTAAGGTACTATGAGCTCTTCAAGATATGATGGTGCTTGACCATTTAGAGCTTTGTAGGTCAGGAGGAGGATTTTAAATTCAATCCTGAATTTTACAGGGAGCCAATGCAGAGAAGCTAATACAGGAGAGATATGATCTCTTTTCTTAGTTCTTGTCAGAACACGAGCTGCAGCGTTCTGGATCAGCTGGAGAGTCTTAAGTGACTTGTTTGAGCTTCCTGATAGTAAGGAATTACAGTAGTCCAGCCTGGAAGTAACGAATGCATGGACTAGCTTTTCAGCATCGTTCTGAGACAGGATGTTCCTTATTTTGGCAATGTTACGAAGATGAAAATAGGCTGTTCTTGAGGTTTGTTTTAAGTGGGCATTAAAGGATATATCCTGGTCAAAAATAACTCCTAGATTTCTGACAGTAGTGCTGGAGGCCAGGGCAATACCATCCAAGGTAGCTATATCTTTGGCTTATGAGGTTCGGAGGTGTTTAACCCATCACAATCACCTCAGTTTTGTCTGAGTTTAGCATCAGAAAGTTGTGGGTCATCCATGCTTTTATATCTTTAATACATGCTTGAAGTTTAGCTAACTGACTGATTTCATCTGGTTTGATTGATAAGTATAATTGGGTGTCATCTGCATAACAGTGAAAGTTAATTGAGTGTTTCCTAATAATATTGCCTAGAGGAAGCATATATAAGGAGAATAGAATTTAGAGATAGAGAATAGGAAGCAGCGACTGGATTGCTTTTTGCTTGTAAACTGTGTCTGTGTTCTTCATATTTATGTAGAATTATAGTTTGCTCTTCTTATGTAAAATATGCGGCTCTGGTAGATGTTTGCGATTTGTCACGGAATGCAAACACCGCCTCTTTTATGTGAACGCGCGCGTCTCTAGATTGGGAAACCCTGGGTTGACTGAACTAGTTGATAACCACCGTCGTGATACAGCTTATGCGGGACCGCGGTTGTTAGGTTAGGTGAAGCCGGGTAACTGAAAGAGATCCAGGGCATGTTGATCTTGCTTCGTAGTACAGGCCTCTGTTCGTTTGTAGGTTTGTAAATTTGTACATTGTAGAGTCAAAATAAAGTGTGTTTGTCTGCACTTCTGCCTGGAAGAGTCTTGCATTTGGGTCCTCCTGCTGAAACGTGACAACGGAGAGGTGACTGTTCATTCAAAACAACACCTAAAGAGGTTAGTGTGTGCAGCAATAGCATCAGTTATATAAAAAATGAAGAGTATGTATTAATTGAAAAAAGAACAAAGAATGGCACTGAAGGCTTTTTTTTAATAAAAAAAATATATAATGTTTGGCTCTTCTCCTGACGCACGAGTTTGATAGACAGATGGTTCATTCAATCACCTGCCAGGTATTTTGAAAGTGCCTGGTCTTTTCCAAACAGTTTCCAATGATGGCTTCTTAGATGGTTCTGTCTGGCGCCTCAGTTTTAGGAACTATAGGGTTTAGTTAAAAATATTCTGTGTGACCCCTTTCACATGTTAATGTGGAAATATTGATTAGTGCAGCTTTAAAGCTGCAGTAATGAAATAGCTCTGCTAGGCTTACTGTACGCTACCTGTTCAACACCAGCACCAGAGGTAGCGACTAGCCGGTGAACATAGGAGCATTTAGCAGCAAAAGAGTCAGACACTTCCCTCAGGAGTTGGTGGAGAGCAAAGCAAAGAGAAAAGGGAGAGGGACTATTGTATTTACATTCATCAGGTGAACAACAAATAACTATAAAAATGAATGCTGATATTTCTCTCTGCCTGTTTTCACACCCCCAAGTAGCTACAAAAAACAACCTTTTACGCAGGTTTACCTTTTCAAGTTATGTTAGTTATAAAATTAGAGTATTATGTTTCCATTTAATTTTAAAGTTACATGATAAGAAATAAGTAATAAGCAATGAGTTTTACGAGTCAGTCCCCGTCGAACTAAATATTATTTAGGCCATGAGTAGCCTCACTCACACACACACAAAATAACTGACCTCTGTCCCAGTAGAATAATGTGCTCCAAATTAATTGGTAAGGGAGGATAAATTAGAACAGGGTGATATTATAAGGCACCCAGTGGGAGCTCCAAAATAGGCTTCCTCGCAGTGGGATCCACTCTGGCCAACAGAGAGAGGTAGAGAAATATGCCAGAGATTTAAGGCTACAGTACAGGCAGAAAAGGCCAACTTTGTTAACTGACTCAACTGAAATACTATGTCAGGGTTAACTGAAGCCCCCAGCTTATCGTGGCCCTGCATGTCCACTTCTTTGTGCTTGGGTTTTTGTGGGGCACAGTATGTTTTCCCCGTATGCTATGATTTGATGAAGCAAGTGAAGAGGTATTACTTGAAATGTGGGAATTTTGGTTATTCTTTCTTTCTTTTTTTGGAGACACATTTACCTTGTGAATTAATCCTGTAGATTTTTGAACAAAGTTCTGTAGAAAGAAATTGTGCACTGTGTCACTGTGTACACTTTATCTACATAAGAGTGACATGACACTGTCATGAACGTGTCATAAATATTATAAACAAGTCATAAACGTTTATGACATAACGCTTCTGTCATTAAGTGTCATTCGGTTTTTGTCATGACAAGTTATGGTTAGAGTTAGAGTTCATGTGTTCATGACAGTATCATGTCACTCTTATGTTGATACCTTCAAGTAAAGTGTTACCAATTTAAAACATTTTTTTTATTTTTTATAGTAGCCTATGTATACTTTATTCTCCCATCTTTTAAACAGTAATTCTTTATGAAACATATTGTCAAATGCGTAACCGGAAGTCAGGTTGAACACAATTAAAAACAAATTGAACCCAAACTACATCTTTTTTTTTCTAAACCTTTCTTCAAGCAACTAGAAATCATTCATAAAAACAAATGTCAGAAATGGAACATATTAAGTAAGTAAGATATTACTAAGAATATGTAAAGGGAATTTAATTTTTTTAAATTGTAAATTATAAATGTTTTAAAGGTCCAATATGTAATACTGACAGCTAGTGTTTAAAATAGTTACTGCAGTACAAATTCAAAATACTGGAGAGAGTCGTCTCCCCCGCCCCTCCTCCCCAGACTCAAAGCTCACGTTGGTTGCCAGGCTGAGTCCGCAGCATCCAACAATGTTGCTAGACGCTTGTCTCACATAACCAGACATTACTCCACAGCACAGCGGAGTAGCTAACGTTAGATGCTGGCTATACTGACAGTCATAAAAGCCCGTGCTCACGCGGAGCTCTGTACCCAACTGACATACACACTTTTTCGGCTTAGAATTAGCTACAGTAGGAACCGCTAAAAATACCACAATCTCGCCGTCCTCTCCACACGCCAGACAGACCTCGGCTTAGAATTACGGTAGGAACTGCTAAAAATAACACTACCTTGCCATCCTTTTCCACCCGACTGAAATACACACTTTATTGGCTTAGAATTACGGCAACAATCGCTAAACACACTGCAAACTCACGGTCCTCTCTTCCCGACTTACAGCCCCCTTGGCTTAAAATAACTCACCGTTGCTACGGCCGCTGAACAGGCTACACGGTGTAAACAGCCGTGGCCCGCCTGCAGTTAGCAGGGTTAGCATGGCGGCGTTAGCCAGGACCAGTCGGGATCACTTTACTGGCTGTCTCAATTGTTTTTGCAAGTAACCAACTCGGGTACTCTAGCTATATAATTCAATGTGAGTACACAAATGTTGAAATTACATAACATGCCCGTCCCTAGTAGCTGTGATAAATTAGCCTGAAGCTAATGCTTACCTGTACAGGAGGAAATTAGCCAACTCAGCGTCCTTTTGCTCTCTAAGCTGTCTCCATCTTTCAAGTACATCTCCAATATTAACCCGGGGTTTGTTACGTCTCTGGTCAAGCAACTGTTAGAATCATGCTGTTTTTTTAGGTCGGGTATAATCTATCTCTGTTGATCCTGTTTGTTTGCTTGCTGCTTTCATGGCTGTACTAACATTACAGCTGTAGCACGCTGGTTTACCTGTTTACAGGTATATCTGGCAACCGGCCTGGCTGTCAAACTGGGCAGTTGATAACAACACACAGACCAAAACATAAACATAAATTCCGTCACGGATCGTAAATTTCAAAAAGAAAAAATACTGACATCAGCATTGTTGTCAGAAAAGATAGTATTTCAACTTAGCATGCTTCCTATAATAGATGACGCATTGGGGTAATTTTTGGATTTATTACAGTAAATATATTACATATTGGACCTTTAATGCTGAATTTCACCTGTTTGAATCATATATGATAAAAACTGTATTTCAGGGCTCAAGTGTCACGCATTGAGCGTGACAGTCACTCATTTTGGTCTTTTGTCACGCACTCCCGCCACACATTGTATTTCTCACGCAGAAAAACTATTTATATTTAATATGCCGCAGCGCCCAAAATTTCTCTGGCCGCACCGCTCTCACTATGGAACCGGCAGGAATCAAGCGAGTCTCCCCTGGAGGTCTTAGTCGAGCCTGCCACTTATCAGCCAATCAGAAAAAAGAAAGGGGCTACACCAGACACGACATCAGCTGATTTTGCTGAGGCTTCAGCTTGAATGTTTTGAGTGTAGCCCTGAATGTATTTTGTCTGACAAATATGAAACGTGGCTTAGTGTCCACTCTCACTGTAAAAAGCTGCAGCCTCAGGTTTATCAATGCGCTCTGCTGTGGAGATGCTGCGGCGGATGTGTCACGTTTGAGCTCCGTTAATTCTGCCGTATAGTTTTAGTTTTCCACCTCCGACGTAGAGCAGCGTTCAGCCACTTCACTAAACGTAGTCTCATTCAGAGACCAGAGACCCAGACGGGGACCTGGTCTGTCAGAAGGTCTGAGATCTACCGTATCAGCAGAGATATCACGTAATGCACAGCAGACTATGGTGCAGGTGGATTATTTTCTGAAATATTGTGACTTTATTCTTGTAATAGCCTATTATCACTTTATTTTTCACAAAATATCACGACTCCTCCAAATCTCAGAGAACATGGGATGAGTTATATTTTGAATGTGCAAAAGTTTTGGACATGAGCAGAAATCTTGCTCAAACATCTGAAATATTAAAGTCCAGGGGTTTATTAATCCATTAAAATGAATAATGTGTAATTGAGGTGAATCATTGTCATATGCACATTTAAGGAGGTTACTACCCAACAAAAGATGCAAAAGAGAAGGTAAGAGTACCATCTAACCATCTAACTAACATCAACAAACTGGAAGCTATAATGAACATACACTGCCTATTAACAAGCTGGGTGGGGGGCAAGAATGTCACTCTTACCTGTCTTCAAAACTTGAGAGCCCTGGTATTTACAGAGATGTACATGTCAACTCCTTTACCTTACCTACAAGGTAACACCAGATAAGATGAACTGACAGGATTGACATTAAGAGCTTGTTCTGGCCTTTAATAATCATCATGTGATGAAAAGCATGTACAAACCATGCACGTACCCTCCAGGTCTGAAAAGTACAATGTAACGAGTTGGCTGTTAATTTTTCTGGTAAGCTTCATTTGGTTTTAGCCTTGTTTCTCTCTCGCTAAAATTAGCATCCCAATTAATATCACAGTTAGCATGAATTACGGAGCCAAGCTAGCATTAGCTGATAACTCAGCTCCACACTCTTGTCCGAATATGGTCACTTCTGGCTCCAAAAAACAAGAAGGCGACGGCCAAATGCCAAGTCTTTTGAGGTTGAATGAACACACTTCTGCATGTAGCAGTAGGCTATGGCTTAGTCTCTGTCATTAAATGAACTACATCCTCAGATAATACAAATTATGGTTCACTCAAGAAAACATAATAGTTTTGTTCAAACAATCTGAAAGTACTGTAGGCAAACACTTTATTCAAATGATATGGAAATAAACTCAGAGAGACATAAATTGTCTCCGGAACGACTCAGACACACCACACACACACACACACACACACACACACACACACACACACACACACACACACACACACACACACACACAGACACAGACCTCTCTTCTACTAACGCAACTGTTTTCTCATGCTAAATTCCCATGCTAACAAAGCTGGCTCTCTTGGGATACATACAGGTCTACATGAGGCTGCAGGTAAAACTGCTGCAGGTAAAACTTCATGTCAAGCGAATCTTAATAGCCTACATCATCCGAATCCTGCTCCTTTGGAGACATGAGAAAGCCTGATTATTTCCAGGTTTGGCTATTTTTAGATTTTAAGCAGTAGAGATCGGGGTCAAAGTGCACATACTTGCTTGCAGTCTGGAATTCCAACATCATTTTTTCCATTACCCAGAGTGCAGAAGGAGGAGCTTCTGGCCAGTGCGTAGAACTTCTTTATCAGCAGCAACACACACACACACACACACACACACACACACACACACACACACACACACACACACACACACACACACACACACACACACACACACACACACACACACACACACACACTTCATTACTCCCTCCTCCCGTTCCCTCTTGTGGGAAGTCCTGTCTAGAGCTAACGGTGTATTTACTGACCCTCATGGAACACATTACCTGAGTTGTTATCTGGGTGCACATAGAGCTCCACACATATTTGTCCTGTTATTTTGAGGGCCATTTCCACTTGCTCTCCCTTCAAGATGTTTGATTAGCAGGAAGAAAAGTGATGGCATTCAAGCCTTAACAAAAGCAATCTCACGGCTGGGATACAGTTGTCTGGGAATTGATGGTTTAGTTTTGAGGCATGACGCTTTTGGAAATACATTTATTTGCTTTCTTGCCGAAGGTTAAATGAGGGGATTGATACTACTCTCATTTCCGTGCAATAATGATAAATCTAGAGCCAGGAGAAGGTTTACACGAACAGAAATGTACCACCACCAAAAATATTTGACTAGGGGTTACGTTGTGAATATTTCTTGGTTGAGAACAGTGACTTTCCTGGAGCCTTGTCATCACCGTAAGGTTGCTACCCAACCTGATCTCATGGAAATAGCCTACATGAAATGACCAGCACCTCTTGACGTCGCATTACATGGTTGTGGCACGCAATGTGTTAAACTTACGTACCGGCACCATGGAATCAATTTAGATTTTGGCAACAAAACTACTTGGTTAGGTTTAGGAAAAGATCATGGTTTGAGTTAAATATGTAAGTAACTTAAAGTGCTCATATTATGCTCATTTTCAGGTTCATAATTGTATTTAGAGGTTGTACCAGAATAGGTTTACGTGGTTTAATTTTCAAAAAACACCATATTTTTGTTGTACTGCACATTGCTGCAGCTCCTCTTTTCACCCTGTGTGTTGAGCTCTCTGTTTTAGCTACAGAGTGAGACATCTCACTTCTGTTCCATCTTTGTTGGGAGTCACACATGCTGCAGTACCTAGGTAAGGACTACTAGCCAGTCAGAAGCAGAGTATGAGGGCGTGTCCTGACAGTACCTAGGTAAGGACTACTAGCCAGTCAGAAGCAGAGTATGAGGGCGTGTCCTGACAGTACCTAGGTAAGGACTACTAGCCAGTCAGGAGCAGAGTATAAGGGCGTGTCCTGACAGTTCCTAGGTAAGGACTACTAGCCAGTCAGAAGCAGAGTATGAGGGCGTGTCCTGACAGTACCTAGGTAAGGACTACTAGCCAGTCAGAAGCAGAGTATGAGGGCGTGTCCTGACAGTATCTAGGTAAGGACTACTAGCCAGTCAGAAGCAGAGTATGAGGGCGTGTCCTGACAGTGCCTAGGTAAGGACTACTAGCCTGTCAGAAGCAGAGTATGAGGGCGTGCCCTGACAGTACCTAGGTAAGGACTACTAGCCAGTCAGAAGCAGAGTATGAGGGCGTGTCCTGACAGTACCTAGGTAAGGACTACTAGCCAGTCAGAAGCAGAGTATGAGGGCGTGCCATGCTAGCAGCTAGGCGAGCATTATAACGTGTGTTCCAAAGTGACCACGTTTGTCTCTGAAGTAAAGGCTGGACTACAACAGAGCTGTTTGGAGCAGTTGGTGAACAGTGTTTTCTGTTGGAGATGGTAAGTCCCTTTGGGGGGGGACTTTGGGCTTTTTCACTTTGTAAACCTATAACGTGCACAAAAAGATATATAACACAATAAACGAAAGGGAAAAAGCCAAAAAGCATAATATGAGCACTTTAACTTAAAGGTCCCATGACATGCTGCTCTTTGGATGCTTTTATGTAGGCCTTAGTGGTCCCCTAATACTGTATCTGAAGTCTCTTTTATATAGGCCTTAGTGGTCCCCTAATACTGTATCTGAAGTCTCTTTTATATAGACCTCAGTGGTCCCCTAATACTGTATCTGAAGTCTCTTTTATATAGACCTTAGTGGTCCCCTAATACTGTATCTGAAGTCTCTTTTATATAGGCCTTAGTGGTCCCCTAATACTGTATCTGAAGTCTCTTTTATATAGACCTCAGTGGTCCCCTAATACTGTATCTGAAGTCTCTTTTATATAGACCTTAGTGGTCCCCTAATACTGTATCTGAAGTCTCTTTTATGTAGACCTTTGTGGTCCCCTAATACTGTATCTGAAGTCTCTTTTATATAGACCTTAGTGGTCCCCTAATACTGTATCTGAAGTCTCTTTTATGTAGACCTTTGTGGTCCCCTAATACTGTATCTGAAGTCTCTTTTATATAGACCTCAGTGGTCCCCTAATACTGTATCTGAAGTCTCTTTTATGTAGACCTTAATGGTCCCCTAATACTGTATCTGAAGTCTCTTATGTAGACCTTACTGGTCCCCTAATACTGTATCTGAAGTCTCTTTTATATAGACCTTAGTGGTCCCCTAATACTGTATCTGAAGTCTCTTTTATATAGACCTTAGTGGTCCCCTAATACTGTATCTGAAGTCTCTTTTATATAGGCCTCAGTGGTCCCCTAATACTGTATCTGAAGTCTCTTTTATATAGACCTTAGTGGTCCCCTAATACTGTATCTGAAGTCTCTTGACCAACTGCCACTTTGCTCATTTGAAAGCCGTGACGTCTCTCTCTCATGGGTTGGCCAAATTCTCTGGGCGGGCAAAGCAGAGAAAAGGGAGGTAACCTTGCTTGTTATGACCTCATAACAAGCAAGATTCCTGATTGGTCCATCTGAGCTTACTTTTTCTCAAAGGCAGAGCAGGATACCCAGGACTCGGTTTACACCTATCACCATTTCTAGCCAATTGGGGACCATAGGCAGGCTGGGGGAACTCATATTAATGTTAAAAAACCTCATAAAGTGACATTTTCATGCCATGGGACCTTAAGTATGTAAAAAAAGTCAACGTAAACTCCTAAGTTAAAGTCCTGTGTTTAATTTTGCAGACTTTGACACGGGGCTGTGTTGAACCAGGGAATTCCTGTGTCCACCACGACAAAGGATCATAATGCAAAAGAAAAAAAGCAAAAGAGGAACGATTAAAAGTCAGCGCTCAGCTTCAAACGACAATGTTAAAAACAACAGACCAAGCCAGAAATCTTGGTGTAATTATGGACTCAGACCTGAATTTCAACAGCCACATTAAGACAATTACAAAGTTATCCTATTACCACCTTAAGAATATATCAAGGGTAAAGGGACTTATGTCTCAGCAGGACTTGGAAAAACGTGTCCATGCTTTTATCTTCAGTAGACTGGACTACTGTAACGGTGTCTTTACAGGTCTCCCTAAAAAATCAATCAGACAGCTGCAGCTGATTCAGAACGCTGCTGCTCGAGTCCTCACTAAGACCAAGAAAGTGGATCACATCACTCCAGTTCTGAAGTCTTTACACTGGCTTCCTGTGCCTCAGAGAGTTGATTTCAAAATACTTTTGCTAGTTTATAAATCATTAAACGGTTTAGGTCCAAAATACATTTCTGACCTGCTAGTCAACTACGAACCACCCAGACCTCTCAGGTGGTCTGGGACAGGTCTGCTTTCTGTCCCCAGGGTCAGAACTAAACAGGGAGAAGCAGCATTTAGTTTCTATGCTCCACATATTTGGAACAAACTTCCAGATAACTGCAGGTCCGCTGCAACTCTGTTCTTTTAAATCAAGGCTGAAGACCTTTCTTTTTGATGTTGCCTTTCCTTAAATAACTATCCATTTCTTATACTGAAGTTGCATTGTTGAAACTGTATGAAAATCTATATAAGCATATAAAGAGAAATTAAAAAGTAAGACCGGTGGGACCGGCGCGTTCTGGGAACGGCAAGGATTGCTGGTGGATTACGTGTATACACACACTCACACACACACACACACACGGGGAAACAGCTGTTTGAGTGGTGCCGGAGCTGCTAGCTACACGACTCCGCTCTGCCTTAGCGTTAGCTAACTCTGAAAACTCCTCACACTCCTTTCTGTGACTAACCTTCAAATGTATGATGAGGTTGGTGGTGTTGAAATGTCTTTGGAGCTTTTCTCCTCGTGGTATTTCCTCGGCACACACGTTGCTAATCGCTAATGTATTGTCTTTTTCCCAGATAGCAATGAGTCGGCGGACCACCGGCGGTGCTCCAGAGGCAGTAGAAGCGTCAGAATGGCGTAATCACAAACACGTTTGCAGGCGCACCACCGGTGATACCTTGTAGAACTGCCAGACCGCTGAATGTAGGGAGGCCGCCATTTTAGCTCCATGTAGAAAATGTCCTCACGAGTAGTGCGTCATCTGATCGGCCTATTTGATCGGCATTAATGGAGACCACCGATCAAACTATTTAAAGCCATTATCGGCCGATACCGATCGGTGACCGATCAATCGGAGCACCCTTAGATGTATATGTTGTATGGGTTCCATACAACGTACATGCATGCATCCATGTTTTTTTGGGTCAATTTGGTTGTTAAGAAACCCATATTTCTCGTTAAGATGGCCACGTAGCGGCTGGATAATTACAGATGGAGAGTTGAGGCAGAGATACGGTGAGGATCAACAGGTGTTTATTTCCCCAACAATTGACACAAAAATGGAAGGCATGATCGTAACAAACTGAGAACCACAGGCAGCATGTGGTGCAGACAGCAGCCGCGCTAGATGGAAATTGGCAGCCTTTTATAGCCTGCCACTGACACAATCTCGACCCTACCACAGTACAGGATAAACCTGGAATGTACTCAATCTAAACAATTATACAAAATACAACCACATCAAATACATTTGTACTTCTCTACTGTTATCTCAATTTACTTGCATTACCTATTACAGTCAAACATCGTTAGTTTGAACAATTCCTTCAAGTACAGTTAATTAAAGTACTCAAACACCCCTTCACGTCTTGAAACATGGTATCTCCCGGAACCTTTAAAAATGGGGGTCGATGCGCTGGGGACTCTTTTAGCCTGAACACTCTGGAGAGGAGACACAACATAGGTGAGTTACTTGAATACAAACTTTACTATTGTACAAGCAGGAACTGTTAACCTGCATGGAATTAATCAGGTAAAGGTTATAACATACTGCACATGTTCAGGTAACCAAACTAGCAAACTGAGTACATGTGTTTCTCTTGACAGGGCTGGCCTCCAATCAACACCAGCTGCAACCTCCACAAAACCGATTGTTAATATTTTCCAATAAACATTCAAAACTTTTGTGCCTCATTTCATTTACCCGTAACCTAATGAGCTACAGTGTACTATGCTGCAAAATATTAGTGATGAAGAGGACCTTTGACGTATTTCTGTGATGTCAGGCTGGTAAAACCACTTAATGTCATTGTAAAATTTGGACTTTTGAATGGATTAAACAAACAAGATATAACGTTTCATTTGTAGAAGCGCAGATTTACCATATAGACATCAATATTCTCATCTAACTCCTCAAGAAAGTGAATAAGCATAATTTATCAAAATGTCAAACTATTCCTAAACAGTCCTCTGTTGAAACTGCTCCACGAAAGAGGAATGGTTTGCAGACAGTTGTGAGACAGGAGCCAATTGGTACAAATACGGAGAGCTGGCAAGCAGTTGGCAAGACAATTAGCTCAAAGAGATTATTTCCCTTTTCAATAAAGTCTTTATTGAATGGAATGAAGTACAATACCTAGAACAAATACCTTGGGGGGGGTGCAGAGTCTCTACATGTAAAGCGTGAATTATACTGCCCGTTCCCAAGGTGGCGCGCGACATTGTGACGTCACAGGTTCGCCGTAACCCTACAGTCACACATGCTACAAAAGAGCGACAAAGCGACAGGCTGCCATTCATTTTCAATTGGAGTGGCCGTTTGCCAGCAGCAAGCGATGAGCAAATGCTGAGCGATGCAACAAAGCGACGGCCAATTGGAGTGAAGGCAGCGTGACGTATGCACGTTGGTTGCTTGAGTCGAAGAAAATAATTCAAGATTGCGTAAACGCTTCAGGACATCGTATTTCTGTAAATATCTGATAAGTTTGGCCTTCTCATATATTTTGTTACTTTTATCGAGAAATACATACTTTTAAATCCAAAAACATCGTTCTTGTGACTTGACAATACCTCTGAAGTGACTTGTAAGACGTGCTTGAAGGTAGCACCGGAGAATTTGTTTACTGTTGCCAAGCAACCAGGAGTAGGCTAGGCACGCCCAGGAGTGCCCATCAAGCGAGTGCGTGTCGCTGTCCTTTGTAGCATCTGTGACTGTAGGTTAAGGGCCGTTACAGAGTCAACACAAGCAAGCAATGCGTACAACGCATTAGGTTTTAAAAAGATGGAAATACATTTCTTTCTCTCTCCCCCCCCCCCCCCCCACTCTCTCTCCTGCCGTAGGCTATTTCAGCCTCTCGCACACAGCAATGACTTCTATATAGGCTACGCACAACGTTGACTACATACCGAAAAACGACGCATAGTATTGTGCACGTCGTGTAACAAAAACTGGGACTACACATTTTGCTACGCATCGACACATAAGGCCGAAGCATAGCGATGCATAGCCTAGCATATGCGTACCGATGCGTTGACTCTGTAAAGTGTAAATTATACTGCCCGTTCCCAAGGTGGCGCACAACATTGTGACATCACGGGATCGCCGTAACTGTTTATACTCGCGCTGGTGGTCGTGACACTAGTTGCAGGCGGCAGGAAATTACGTCATTTTGACGTCCTGATGGCGTGCGCCACCTTCAATGCGTCTAGTATATTTTGGCCTTAACAGCCCTAACTATTTATACTCGTGCTGGTGGTCGCGACACTAGTTGCAGTCTTCTCTTGAACAGAGGTGGTGCTAATGAGGAAAGGCTACCGACTTTGCTCTTTCTACAGACTAGAAGAAAAAGATAAACAACGGCAGAACTGGCAGCAGCGTTGACGTGAATGCTTCGATTTGATTGGATGAGCTTCTTGGTGGGATCAAGCCTTTCATTCACCATAAAAGAACTCATGTTGAACCAGTAAGTTTACCAGAGAGACTTTCAGTCACTCTGAGAGTCCTGGCATCACGTTGTCCTCAAACTTGTTCATGCTTCTCTCGTTCTGGTTTTAAATCCGGGCGCGCCAGCAAGATGTACGTCATTTTGATGGCGCGTGCCAGCTAGGGAACGGGCAGTTTAAATCACCTTTAACAAGGCACCAACTGCATCTGCCTCCTCTCGCTCCTTTGTTGTCCTAATCCTCCGTCCCTCCTTTCCTGCCATCTTCTTCTGCCTATTAAGGGCACCGCTAATGGTTTTTCTTTTTTAGCTTTGTCTTCTTTTGGCCTCCTGAGCAAAACTATTAACTCTGTCATCCAAACCCTGCATTACTTTACTGTAAGCATACAATAACAAAATGTTAACGTTATGATAAACATTAGTCAGTCAGAACTAAGAGTGTCCCAGTACATTCCACGCTGTTAACATAGCTCTAATGGGTTTACTGCGATGGTGGTGAGTGTAACATTCTGCAAAAGAGATATTATCTAGCTTGGATTGTTTGCAAGGGCGGTCTGATCTGTTTTTTAATGAAAGCACTGTATGCACCAAAATAAACACACAATAGCACTGGCGTGGATTTCCTCCCTTTGAATGTTATCATTATCCTCTTCATGTGTCTGAATGACTGATCAGCGATATTCTGTAGCATATCCTACTCACACATACAGAACATGGCAAAACACCATGCAAATAAGCATGCATATATTTGTGCAAACAATCACATCAGGGGAGTCACAAATACACACACACACACACACACACACACACACACACACACACTCTCTCTCTCTCTCTCTCTCTTTCTCTCTCTCTCTCTCTCTCTCTCTCCCCATGCCAGACACAGCTGTGAGCACTCTCGTTTTGGGAATAATCTTTTAGCTTCGTGACCGTGGCCCTCCTCCCAAAACACACTCACACTAGTCTGATGCTGATAACAGCTACATGAGCCATCCTTTAGCCATTTGAGGATTGCCACAGATCCCTCCTGTCATCTCTGTACAGCTGGGGGCTCACTGAATGTGGTGAGATGCAGTACAATGCACACTAAAGTGAGCTCTCACTATGATTCTGTTACCTCATCTGTCCACTTAGGAACAGGATCTCATTGCACTGTTATCCAGCGTAGCATATGCCTGCCCTGCTCTGCTGACCTCAAACTACCTTTGACTGAAGTGGGCTATTTATGGTTCCAGGCTCCCTCAGAACCATCAAGGGAGATGGCATCACACTGCGTGAAAAGCATGTCTGTAATTAATACATGATGGTCTGGGAATGATGCAGAGTAATGATGAAGAGTCACACTGTGTTTCTGCCAGATGTTGGGTTTCAGAGGCAAAAAGGTGACAACATTTTTATTTATTGTCATCATTACCTTCCCACAATTTGGATGATGGCCACAACTGCCAGCCTACTGCATTCAGACAGATGCACATCACCCTTTATTGTACAGATGTACAAAATCAATTTGAACTCTGCTTGGTGTAATCAGGTGTACTCCTCAGCCTAAACTAGTATTTAACAGTACATTTTCACTGGGCGTTACTCGTCTTTTCCCAGATCAGTCCCAAGCATTGTGCCAGTAAACAGGTGAGCTAATGCTGGATGAGCAATGTTTTGTCAACAAACAGGTTTTGTGATGCCAGGAAAAGGCAGATGTAATCTATTCTCATTCACAATAATCCATTACGCATGGGGTTGGCTGTGTCTCTGAGCACCCTTGGCAAAATCCAGTTATGCACACTGATTTGGTTTACAGTCTTCTACAGACATTTTCCAAAATCTTTCTGCCAAAAGCCTAATAGAAAATCTTTAGATCGAAGAGTGCGTGTCGATTTTTGGCAAAGGGTGTCTGTGCAGAGATTGCACACGCAATGGAAAGGGCAATTATAGTCTAGCTTCTGGAGCACAACATGTTAGGACGTGTGTCAGGCCTGGACCATTTTAGCTGTCTGCCAATGGCTGCTGATTGAGCCCAGTTACATAGCTATCTGCTGTGAGGCATCCACTGGAGGTTCTCATAAAGGCTAATCAGAGATATGATATGATGAGTTATAAAATTCATACCATGTTGTTTTAAACCCTTGTTTGTGGGTTGTTTGCATTTCTTTAAATCAATCACAATCGTCTCGGGCAGTGCTAAGCTTCGGACGCAGGGGCGGTGGCTCTGTCTCGGGAAGGAGCTTGTTTTGGTGGAACATTTGCACCCCGCAAAAGTGAAACGCCACATACAAAATCAAATGACGTTAACACAATACAGTAACGTGAGCTATTTAAATTAGCTGGATACATGTTACGTAAACGTAATTTGCTCTTACCAGTGTATCGCCATGTGTTCTTCGTCCATAGCAATCCCACCAATCGGTCCCAAAATGTCCCAGTTAGAGGAAATGCCGTAAACATATTCTTTGTAAATCTTTATAATCATTCCCCGAAAGAACCAAACAGGCCTGCCTTAGCACAATCCAGAGTTTCTTCAAAACTTGCCATTTTCAGCATGTAGCTTGCTAGATAGATATAGACAGACAGACAGACAGACAGATGGACTTTATTACTCCCAAAATTGGGAATAACTGTCTTACAGCAGCAAGTTACAAGGGCACACACATAAAAAAAAATAGACTAGAAATAATAAATAAGCTAAAAAAAACAGAACACCTACTCAAAAAAAAGTTAGCTCGAAGGTTGTTGGTGTTTTCCGAAGCAAAGGGATTTTGAGAATGCAACACACAGAGCAGAAGGTGAGGGACATGTCAAGCAATTATCCTGGAAATGTAGGCTACTTCCGTTGATCCACACTAACTACATTAATATTAATATTAATAACTATTACTAATAGTTATTACTAATATAACTATTTAAATTGTTCACTCCAGTGAACTACTGGTTGTGTTTTAGCTTGTGGACAAGCTGTTTTAAAACTCAGCCATTTGACATGCATATCCTTAGGGTGCATTCTGGAGGTCTAAGGCACAAATTAAAGATGCATTACACGGCATTATTCTATAATTGGAATGAATGAAATTACTCTCTGTTATTTATTCTACAACCCCAAATCAGAAGAAGTTGGGACAGTATGGAAAACACAAATAAAAAAAGAAAGTAGTGATTTCTAAATGTACTTTGACTTGTATTTCATTGCAGACAATACAACAGCACATAATTTAATGTGTTCCTCATGATTTTTATTGTTTTTTTTTTTTCAAAAAAACAAAATTCCTATTTTGGTTCGTGCAACACATTTCAAAAAAAGTTGGAACAGTAAAGCATTTACCACTTTGTAATGTTGCCATTGCTTTTCATAACACTTAAAAGACGTTTAGGGACTGAAGACACCAAGTGATGAAGTGTTTCAGGTGTAATTTTGTCCCATTCTTGCTGCAAACAAGTCTTAAGGTGGGCAACAGTACGGGGTCTTTTGCGCTTCAAAATGCGCCACACATTCTCTATTGGAGACAGGTCGGGACTGCAGGCAAGCCAGTCAAGTACCCGTATCCTCTTCCTCCGCAGCCAGGACTTTGTAATGTGTGCAGAATGTGGTTTTGCATTATCTTGTTGAAATATGCATGGACGTCCCTGGAAAAGAAGTCTTCTTGAAGGCAGCATATTGTGCTCCAAAATCTCTATGGACTTTTCAGCATTAATGGTGCCATCACAGAAGTGCAAGTTACCTTTGCCAAGGGCACTGACACAACCCCATACCATGACAGACCCTGGCTTTTGGACTTGTTGCTGGGAACAGTCTGGATGATCATTTTCTTCTTTAGTCCGGAGCACACGGCGTCCATTTCTCCCAAAGAATACCTGAAATACTGCTTCATCTGACCACAGTACACGTTTCCACTGTGTGATGGTCCATCCCAGATGCCTCCGAGCCCAGAGAAGACAACAGCGCTTCCGGACACTGTTAAAGTAGGGCTTCCTTTTGGCACAGTACAGTTTTAACTGGCATTTGTGGCTGTAACTACGTATTGTGGTACTTGACAAAGGTTTGCCAAAGTAGTCCTGAGCCCATGTGGTGATATCGCTTATAGATGAATGACGATTCTTGATGCAGTGCCGCCTGAGAGCTCGGAGATCACGGTTGTTCAGCTTAGGCTTGCGCCCTTGTCCTTTACGTACTGAAATTCCTCCACATTCCTTGAATCTTTTAATTATGTTATGCACTGTTGAAGGTGAAATAAGCAAATGTCTTCCTATCTTTCTTTGAGGAACATTGTTTTTAAACATTTCAATAATTTGCTCACGTATTTGTTGGCAGACTGGCGATCCTCGGCCCATCTTTGCTCCTAAAGGACTAGACCTTTCTTGGATGCTGCTTTTGTACCAAATCATAATTACAATCACCTGTTGACATCACCTGTTTCAAATCACATCATTATTTAACCAATTTACCTGATTACTAGCCCTAAATTGCTCCTGTCCCAACCTTTTTTTGGAATGTGTTGCAGGTCTGAATGACAGGAAAGGATGTATATTTACAAATGAAATTAAGTTGACCAGACAAAACGTGAAATATTTTGTGTTCACATTGTCTGCAATGAAATACAAGTCAAAGTACATTTAGAAATCACTACTTTCTTTTTTTATTTGTGTTTTTCATACTGTCCCAACTTTTTCTGATTTGGGGTTGTATTTTTTATAGAGTTTCTAGTACTGCTGAGCCCAACACTTCAGGCTACAGCTCTTTGCAATTTACATACATCTTCACCTCAGTTTTGGTGTTTACGTTGCAAAAGCAGCTATGGTTTATTTAAAGTAATGTGCAGCCCCCCTCTTAGCCCACAAGCTCAGTTACATTACATAACCTGCCTAGTGTGAAATGGCTGATGAAGAAAGTGTAACATCTAGCAATCTTTTATTTTATTACAAACTTTTATTTAAGCTAAAGGGACCACAGTGCTAACATGCTAGTGAACATTTGAAGAGACACTGTAAAGACAGTGTTGTTATCCTCGCGCACAGAATCTTTGCCGCATTTCTCTGTTTTTGCTGAATGTGTAAGTAATAAATAGTTTGTTTTGGAGTCTTTCTACCCCCCAGTGGTCAGAAATCACTCAGTGCAACGTCAAAGTGTAATTTTCTGTAGATTGTAATCCACCACGTCATTAAGTATTTCAAATGATGTTTGTGGAGGTGCCTGGGTAGCTCACATGGTAGAGCCCCATGTACAGAGGCTCAGTCCTCAACCAAGCGGCCCCAGGTTCAATTCTGACCTGCAGCCTTTTGCTGCATGGCATTCCCCCTTTCATGTGTAAGCTGTCCTATCAAATGAAGGCTTAAAATGCAACAAAAAAAAATCTTAAAATGTTGTTTGTGCTAGATCAGAGATCTTCAACAGGGGGTCTGGGACCCCTAGGGGGTCCTCAGAGTTACTGCAGGGGGGCCACCAAATTATTGTTCATTTTTTGTTAAGTTTAAAAAAAAACTAAAATGTCTCAACATGAATCCAACCTATTATTATAAACAAATATAAATCAGTCTATCTGTGAAAAAACACATTGATGATAGACTTAGTCATCCACAGATACAGTTATTCCTAAAGATCTAACGTTACTATGCCACATTTAACAATAAAACATGATGTATAAAATCATGCCAACTGTTTTTTTCATTTTAAAGGCTTTGTATTCTTTGCAGTAAAAATGTATATGTAAAGTTGTTATGCCACCCACATGTTATTGTAGGCCATGCAACTTAATTGTATACAATATATGCAGTAGGGGGACCCTGATCCGTCTCCCTCTCAGTTCAGGGGTCCTTGGCTTAAAAAACGTTGAAGACCCCTGTGCTAGATGGTGAAGTTGTGGGTGTTTGTGCAAAGGTTTGCTGTTTATTTGTCATCAGCCTGCCTAAAGCATAATACTTCTGAGCTTATTGACCCATTTTACAGGAGACTTGTGATGGTAGGAAACCACAGGTGTTGCTAATAGCATTATTGATTGTTCCGTTCTATTTAAGTGTCCCAGTAAGACATGACAGTGTGACAGTGTGACAGTGAGCCAGCATGCACGATACAAGGACCCTGAAACTGAAGCATCGTTAATGTTATTATTTACACCTGGGCTTTTTCTACTGTGACATGTCAAATGTAACATTTCTTTGAAAAGAAAAAAGGGGGTGTGACTAGTTTTGCTGCGTTCCAGACACAATTTTTAGCCTGTAAGTAATGACTTCAAGTCACGACTCACGACTTGGTAGCGTTCCAGGCAAAGTCACGCCAAAGATATTCTGTGCGCGAGGATAACAACAAACCGTCAAGGCCGACCGTGCAGCATTTATATTTTTATGCAAAACTTTGTGCCGTTGGCAAGGTTCAGGTTAGGCTACCTAACATTAACGTTAGCTAGCGGCTACCTAACGTTGACGTTAGCTAGCGGCTACCTAACGTTGACTAGCGATTTCTAGTCTGCGACATACTTTGGGCTTCATTTAATAAACATAACCTGTAGTAGTACACAATTGTATGTGTATTGTTTTGATTTCAATGTGCAGAATTACTTTTTGTTGCCTATTCATGTCTATTTATTTCTATTTCTCACCGTTAACCACCGGTGTCTGTACAGCATTAACAGGGGTCGCCATTGTTGTTGTGTGTGTGACATCAAAAACTGTAACTGGGAGTACAATGATCTGGTACGAGTTCACGGGTAGTAAGTTACGGGTTTGACCGCCGGTCCAGCAAAAACACGGGTTACAGGTTGCCTGGAACGCAGCATTTGTTCAACGCTACATTACAGCTGATTTGAATAGACTTTATTGGCAAGGTTAACTTGGACAGGTGCAATTTGACAAGTTGGTCTCAGCGGCATGAATGAATGGGGTACGGAATATGTTTCCAACTACAGTAAATGTACCAAAATTTTTATGATACTCCATGTCACAGATGATGTTTCAGTTGAAAAAGAAATCATTACATTACAACATTATACTTTATCCAATAAAGAAGGGATAATGCAAAATAAATAAATAATCCTTACAGACTTGCCTGTAAACTTCTCCTGCACCTGTTTAACCTGATCCATGGTTTGTGACTAGACTTATATGCCTGAACTCATGTAAATGAGTAGTGGTTAAGGAAACTTCATCTCTGCCCACCCTAAAGTTAAAAAAGGCATCAATGAGGGACAGCTTCAGGTGAACTTTTGTGAACCACCTAGCCAGTGAAGCAGAACAAGCATACAGTATGGGTGCCTGATATGAATCATGCAAAACCTTATTCTTAATTTGTCACTTACAATGACAGTACAATGTAGCGAAATTCAATTACTGCATTTAACCCATCCTAAGTAATAGGAGCAGTGATACATACAGCATGGGATCAGCTTGGGGTTTGGAGTCCCTCAGGTAACCGGAAGAGCCTGGGATCAAACCGGCAATATTGTGGTGGCATTCTCAAAACATGTGGCATCAGTAGCATTGGACAAGTATGGAACCTGCATTGTTGTAGGTGATGTCTCTGATCCTATTCATTTAAAGTCCAAAAAGATTCAACCTTGCAATTTTTTCATGCAAATCACTCAACCAATTCATTGCCATAAACATAACTGTAATAAATGTAATGACATAACGTGTGGAAATTGTTTACATAAACAAAAGACAGTTGCTTAATCTTTAAACAAAATAAAGTTGCAGTTATTATGGTTAAGGACAATTTAGGTGGATTAAGAGAATAAAGATAAAACGCTTACCATGGGAAAGCCCTATACAGCCCGGTTGTGTCCGATAATGGACGCTGGGGCGTTAGGGACAGAGCTGTTGTGTTGACGGTGCGCTGGCCCTTTAAGACAGCCCGTGTTTCCATTGGCACGGTGACGTCAGAGCATGAAGGACTCCAGCCTATCCTCTCTAAACAGTGAAAGCAATGGTCCTGGCAGAGAGAGTCCTTCTTTCGGAGGGAGACTTTTACACTGCACAAAAGCTAGGGAAACACTCTTCGCTGAAACGAACCAGAGCCCTCGGGCACTCGCCGTGGATTAAACGGAAAACTTTTCCGATGGCTGTGAACGTGAAAAAGTAGTACGAGACAGAGCACGCTAACCGCCGCCGCCAACGGACCTTCTACTGCAAAGCAACTCCTAGTAGATGCACGGCCACTGCTGAAAAATATGCTCCAGCCGAGCCGCCTCAACCCCGGCTTCAGTGGCAAATTACCAGTGTTATAACCAGTTTCGTGAGACATTCGCCGGCATCTATTTGTTTGTTTTGTTTCCCGCTCCGTACCGTATAAAGTCCGCAGTACAAGTCCCCGACCCACCTGCGAAAGAGAATTATGGCAGGGAAGCTGACAGCAGCGCAAGGCACAGGAATACTGCTGGTGACAGCCAACGTTGGATCTCTGTTCGAAGATGTGAGTTTCTCCATTGATACACGTTGTCTGTCAGTGATGTCTGTGTGTTTGTACTTATTTTTTCATACAGCCAACTCCATCTTCATGTTATGCTAAATAACGTCTCAGCTGGTCACGACTCATGTGTGTCAATTCGCGTGCGGTAGCCTTAACACCTAACGTTATACTAAACACATGGGCCTCACATACCCATAAAGACACATGCTAGCTCTATGTGTTAAGGGTTATATATTGTATACATGCAGTGGCCCATTGTTTCTCTCATGTTCTCTGTCTGTTCTGTATGAATGGCAATGTAAAGATGTGGGTATTGATCATTGCGTGTAACATATTACTGCTGCGGTGTTGCCATGGCCATACTGGTTATTATATATGTTATGTTCTATGATCCAATCGGTAACTTGGACAAATGCAGAAGCGGTTTACCTTTGCAGAGAACACCCACCTTTTTAGTCTGATGTGAATCTGCGTGTGTGCATCACAGCAAGTAAAACCAAACTTATGTAAGTTCAACTTTTTGGAAGCACAAACCATATACTTGTAATATAAGTTTACTGATATTTGTGGTTGCTTAATTGCCCTGTGGTGTCACTGGAGATGGTGCTTGCTTGCTTGCCACACATTTGAATGTTTCATGTTTTACACCTTCTAGTTATTTTTTTCATTCATGTCAAGGCTTCCCTGCAGCATCTTCGTGAACAAGAAGAAGGGTATTTCCTAGAGTAGACAGTGTTATGAGTAACACCTATGCCAATTGAGATTGTAGACTCACCAACATCCTATATTATACCGCATTCAAATATTCACTTCAGATAAAGCCACTTGGCTGAAGAAAGCAAAAGCATGCTCTGTGTGAAAATAGGTGTGTGAGGCCACCTAAGGAGTGTCCATACAGTTTGTTGAATGATATCTATGGCTGTTGTTATCATGTATTTGGACTCCTAGCTTCCTATCAGGCTGTAACTTGGCACCTAGTGGCACTAAATTATGGTGGAAAGTGTTTCTGCTCAATTAAGTGCTTCAAGAAACAGTTTGTGTCACTTTCAGTGTTGTGTCAATAGAGAGTCCCCCTCTTTCTCCCTCCTCCTACCCCGTATGAAGAGCTGATCCCAAACATGAGGGAAGAGCCGTCTCCCTCACTGGAGTAAGCCTATTAATAGCCTGCCTCTGTCTTGTCTTTTTTCTTCTCTCTCAACCAGACTTCTAACAGACGGAGCCAAAATGCACATTAGAGCATGTTTCCTTTCTGTGAATGTGTGTGCTTGTCATATAGGAGGCTATCTATAGTCCGCAGTGTGTTAGCACCCCTTATGATGCACATATGAGTTCAATGAAGTCTTTGTGGACTGCTTTTTCCACTATTAGTTTCATTGTCGACAATTCTGTGTCATAGCCTGATCCTGATCCTATATAAGATACAATATGAAATGCATCAGGCCTTTTTAAAGTTGAAGGTATATATCCAATATCATCTCATAGAGTTTGATCTCTAGAAGGAAAATACGCTATTTGAAACTTTCCTTTGCTTATTGCAACTCAAATTACATGGCTGCGGGCTCCTGTGTTTACAGCCATTACACATGTTACACACTCTTAACAGCCTCAACACGGTCTGTTTGAACAAATAATGTCTCTCCGCAAGTATTGATTGAAGCATTTAAGGTAAAGTGTACACATGAGTTTCTTGTTGATTAAAGGTGTAGGAGAAAGGGGTATCTTAAGATGAAGTGGACAAGATGGCTGTGGACAAATGTCAAGTATTGATTGATAAGTTTAAGATAGGCTGATGTTGGCTGTGTTATAGGCTGTAAGCCTCTGGGAGTTTAGACTGTCAGGTTTGCAGGTTTCAGCGAGAATGATGCAGATAGAATGTGTGAGCTGCATCCATTTGGAGCGGCGAAGAGCACACTGGACACAAGTCAGTTTGTTCTGTAGTTTCTGAAACAGGTTGCCTTGTGGGAGAGTAAGTTGTCGTAAATGTAGTTTTTGAGGTGTGGGTACTTTGGCTTAAACAGAAGACTGTGTAAATTGTCAGAGAAGAAATGGCACAAACAAGTGTATTTCTTTGTACTTTAAAAACACATGCTTTTAAGAAAAAAACAGTGAAGCAAATGCATTGCAAACTACTTTGCCTTTTATCAAATATAATTTATTATTTAAAGATTCATTGCTGTTAAAAGTTATAGCTTATTTGTTAAGTGATGGAGAAACTCCTACAGAATAAAGCTCAGTAGCTAAAGTTGCATATTACCACAAACATACAGTGTCTTAGATGGTGGATTTATAAACTGCATCACAGCTGCGTGTCTGTGTCTGCAAACTGTACACTGTAGGTGGCCCAACAGGAACAGGACCCCTGACTCTGCCAGTCTTATGGTGTGTTCTTTTTGCCTCGCAACTCGTATTTTGCGAGGTCAAAGTCGTAAACACACCCCCTGATCTCGTATTTACGAGCTCGGAACTTGTACAACCACCGAGTACCCCGAGTTCAAAATCCAACATGGCTGCTCCCTGTATCGACAGTTGTGAATGCTGTAGTAACACAGTTATAAGCACTTCTGTGTTATTTGTGTCACACTAAATCAGTCGTACACACAGTGCTGTCTTCTATCTGTGTTGTCACGCAGTTTGTATGCACAAAAAACAGCGTATACATTGTTATGAACTGGCATTGCTAACAATGGCTAACCTGGCTAGAGCTAATGAAACCAATGAAAATCCCACTTGCAAAAAGAACGCATTCAACTCGTGTGTGACGTCATTCCCAGTTGCGACCTCCGACTTCCGAGGCAAAAAGAACGCACCGTTAGTGTGTCCTTCAACTATTAAGTCACACAGTACTGTTGTTCCAGTTAAATGTCCAGGTTTTCAATGCTTCTAATACTATTGGTCTGGGTCTTTCCCTCACACTGTTACTTATTCATATGGAAAGTCATTTCTAATCTGTCATGCTGTTTTTTAAAATACAGTCATGTGGCCTGTGCATGGTGATTAAAAGCGATGCCTTGATGTCAGCCTCATTGTGTCATTTAGCCAATTACAATTTTCTCTGACTCCAGTTATGAGTTATTGTTTGAGCAACACCTACTAAAGCAAAAGACAAACAACCATCCTGCAGTTTAAGTCATTTTCCATTGTTGGCCCTCTGAGCCATCCTCTGAATCTCATTATGACAGCAAACATTGGTTTGATTAACCCTTGTGTTGTCCTCTTGGATACAAATCCCGGAAATCAAGTAAGGGATAATCACCTCAAGGCAGGGCAATAAACAGTTTGATATGCCCGGCTGGTGGACGGCTTACCGCCAACATAATAAAACAATTCGAATACTTTAATAATTATGCTTTTTCTTATTCGTATTGCATGCTTATTAAATGTATACGCTGTTTGAGTTAATCTCCCTCAAAAAGTAGTCCCCTTTAGAATACGGTGAATGACGTTAGCTAGCTCAGCTGTAGCTAAATCGTTTAGCTACAGCTGAGCTAGCTAGTTCTTCGGCGCTGCAGGTGTCCGGGTCAGTTGTCACTGTCAGTCTATCCTTCTGGTGGCTCTTCCACTCGGTGAAAACCTTGCTAGCAAAGGCAGTTGCCTTTTCCGTGTTTGATTCCAGGGCCCCGTCTTCCCCCGTACGCAGCTCCTCATCTGTCAGATCTGGAAACAGGAAGCCTACCCTGGTACCCGGGTACCCCGGTACCCTGGGCCTCGTCTTTTTCTTTTGTCATTCTGTCGTCCTCGTCGCTCTTTAACCAGTCCTCAAATGTCTTCCCTACTCCAAATATATTAAAATTGACAATGAATTTGTCCATTTTTAAAACACTGTAGCTAATGTATAGAACTACGGAGAATAACGTTAGCAACTGTAGCTAACGTTAATTAGTTTCTATAGCAACCACACAAGGCTGCATCTGATCACTAACGTTAGTTTAATAACGTAGCTGCTACATAAACTATGTATCGACTGACCCTCCGATAGATTTCAGACACATTTTAGAAACTTTTTTAAACAAGGTTTATTTTTACAACGGACCTCATGTTTGAAATTTCTGTGATAGAAAAAAATAATACAAGCGGCGTATTGATCTATTATTTGATGACGCTGTGCTCAGACAGTCAGCGGGCAATATGCCGGGTTAATGCCCTCCTCCCAGCCAATCAGAATCAAGCATTCAAAAAATGTAGTAGAATAACCCTTTTTAGTCCCTTTTTCCGACACTTTCTGTCGCTTTTTTCAAAGCTTTTGTTTCTGTTTTCTGCGCTCTTTTTCTTCACCACTAACACCAGCTTATTAGTTTTACACTTATTTTTGGAATTCATGACCAATAAACCTCATTTATATGAAATTATACCTATTTCTTCGATTAAAAAAGCTGAAATTATGAATTATTTGGACTAATAGTTAAAATTAGAGGAACATATGTTGAGAGAATCACAGATTGGTATGTGTCAAACTTTAGTCGGGATACTGTTTTGACACAATTAGATTTTTTCCCTCAAAATGCTATAAAATTGAATAAAACACCCAAAATTAAAGTAGTGAACTTATCGTTAAAGGTATAGGAGGATTTTCTTTTTCCGGGTGGATCATCAAGACTATTGGTCCTCCTAGTTGTCAATCATTCTGGGATATTTTTACGTAAGGCCGTCGTACGTGCTGTGACAGGTCAGCGAGCAGACGGCCACGGCCTCCGACCATAGACAGTATATAAAAGCCTCCGACCGCTGCCCCCCCGCTATCGCCGATAGCTTGTTTGTTGGCCTGTAGCGTGCTAACGTTAGCTATAGAGATGCTTGTCCTAAATAGATTTCCACTTACCGGTGGCGAGTCTGACATAGTGGAAAAAGTGCAAATCTTCTTTTGGAAAGTCGGCTTGTAGAGCCATGCCGACAGCAACTTGTAAACAGAGCGTGCACGAGGAGAACTAGGCATTTTTTCAAAAAGTGGAGAGGGCGGTTCTTTTCTAAAATTCGGGAAAATCCTCCATTATACCTTTAATTATACTTGACGAGCATTTCTATGGAACAATCCGTGTCATTTTTGAGCAATCCGCTTGAGAGAAACCCAAATTTCTGATATAAAATCAAATTTGACCCGAGGACAACAGGAGGGTTAAAACAGCCAACAAGAGTTATTCAATTTCAATTCAATTCAAATTTTATTTATAGTATCAAATCATAACAGGAGTTATCTCAAGACACTTTACAGATAGAGTAGGTCTAGACCACACTCTATAATTTACAAAAAACCCAACAAATCCCCCAAGAGCAAGCACTCAGTGCAACAGTGGCGAGGAAAAACTCCCTTTTAGGAAGAAACCTGGGACAGACCCAGGCTCTTGGTAGGCGGTGTCTGACGTGCTGTTGGGGTGTATCACAGTATAGTAAATAAACAGTGGCTAGAAATAGTGGTTGTAGTAGCGCAGGGAGCAGCACGGCATAGCAGGGAATTTCAGCAGAACCACGGCAACAGCTGGAACCATGATTTTGGTGCCATCCTAATCCCAGGATTTCATCCTGGGTGAAAAGAAACAGAAAGACTCCGGGGAGCAAGCTCCCAGAGCTAGGTTAGTAACAAGCATTTCTGGGACAGAGAAGCAGGTGGGCCGGGCTAGGCAGATGCTGCAACTCCTCACTCCCTAACTATAAGCTTTATCAAAGAGGAGAGTCTTAAGTTTACTCTTAAATGTGGTGATGGTGTCTGCCTCCCGGACCCAGACTGGGAGCTGGTTCCATAGGAGAGGAGCCTGATAGCTGAAGGCTCTGACTCCCATTCTACTTTTAGAGACTCTAGGAACCACAAGTAACTCGGCATTCTGGGAGCGCAGTGCTCTAGTGGGACAGTAAGGTACTATGAGCTCTTCAAGATATGATGGTGCTTGACCATTTAGAGCTTTGTAGGTCAGGAGGAGGATTTTAAATTTAATCCTGAATTTTACAGGGAGCCAATGCAGAGAAGCTAATACGGGAGTGATATGATCTCTTTTCTTAGTTCTTGTCAGAACACGTGCTGCAGCGTTCTGGATCAGCTGGAGAGTCTTAAGTGACTTGTTTGAGCTTCCTGATAGTAAGGAATTACAATAGTCCAGCCTGGAAGAAACGACTAGTTTTTCAGCATCGTTCTGAGACAGGATGTTCCTTATTTTGGCAATGTATGTATGTATGTATGTAAGTTATCCATTGTTTGTTGAGTTGATGCTCACTTTGTATTTCTAAGGTACCAACTAAACATTTCGGTACGTTATTCAGCCAGTCTAAAAACAGCAGGGTTCCGTTTTGAAGGGCGACTTCATTAAATAGAGCAGCATCGCGCCACTCAGATGTACCTGTATGACAAGACGCAGTGTCGTACATGTGAAACACCACACATGGTAGATTACACTGAATTCCCCTTTTTTTTCTAGTCTTAATTCCTTTTACTCTGATCCAAACCTGTCTCCTCTTTTTAAATAATTGCAGTGTTGAGTGTTGCTGGTCTTATGCTGGACAGTACTTTAAGTTCCAAATGTTCAAGTGATAATGTTTAGACTCCACCACTTGTACTGCCACGGTTGAAAAACACATTTTCGTAATTTATGTTGAGCAAAGAAAGAAAGAAGAAGAGAGTGAGTATGTAAGTGCACAAATGAGTAAATAAATAATAGCTTTCTTGATTCAGGACATCCATTAAATTGCCACTGTGGTACCTTACAGACAAGTCCCACTGTGGCAGGCCTGTTGCACCAGCCTGAAGTGGATGATGACATACAGTCCCAATATTAGTTAACTGTTCCAGCTGAGTTGAACCGCAGTTGTGAACGCATGCCAGTATGTTTACGTCAAACATGTTCGGAGAGCTCTGGAGTGTTTTCCTTTTGGTGTTGGTTTGTTTAAACAGGTAGACACCTTGCTGGCTGGACTGGCTGGTGTCACCAGCAGCACCGTGACGCATGAGGCACAGGTTTCTTTTTAAAAGAAGACAGAGGTGTAGGTCTTGTCGTTTCAAAGTAATCTGCTGTATCAACAAACCAGTTACGGCAAATGACTCCAAACTGGAAAGTTTTGATGTTTCGAATTCATGCTTGAGAGCTTAATTGCTGAATGCTAGCTACCACCTATAATTTATGTTTTCCTTCCCTGACACGAACATCTAAGAAATGAAAGACAAGCCTGTGCAGGTATGTCCATCATGGTTTACTTAAGTTGCTGGGACTCTAATCCACTTGATTTAACATTTTCCACCACCCAAAATCTCTACTGCTTAGAAGTCCACATCAGTTCTGTTTACAGGCCTTGGTTTGTTTGCATTTGTGCAGTCTGAACCTAAATTAACCCAACAAAAAAAGTAACAAAGTCAACTTTTCCCCTATGTTTCGGGTCCAGAGAAAACAAACTATAGGTGTGATTTGAGTGCCTTCGTCCACTATAATTGCTTTCCACTTGACAAAAAAAACACATACTAACATCTGGCTTTTGTCTTTTAGTGGGAAAGGTTACAATTCATTACCAGTAGGGCTGGGCAATATGGCCTAAAAATAAAATCTCAGATTTTTATTTTTAGACCACGCTCGATTTAAAATTGTAATCGTTAATGCTTCATCCACATACTCCCGTCTAGGGCTGCATGATATGAGGAAAAATGTCAAATTGCGATTATTTTGACTGATATTGCGATATGATTGCGGATATTGCACTAGTCCATATTGAGATTTAGCCTAGATAAAATTGCGCTTTATTGTGTAACCCTACTCCTGTCACAGCGCAGGAAAGCACATTGCTATCGCTTAATGAGTGACAGCTTTGTTTGGATCATTTTCTGTAACGTTAACCCGTGTAGCATGAAAGCATAGCGGAATTAGCAAGACTAGCTCGCTAGTTTGCTCTCCCTTGGACCTTGGTGGCTCGGCGGTGTCGGAAATGCACAGAGCTCTGGAGAGCTGGGGATGAGAGCAGGCGTGCCGAGCACCGGAACAAAATTACAGAAACATCATTATTAATAATGAGATTCAACGTTACTATGAACTATGGGAGCTAAGGGGGTTCAGTAGTGGAATTACCCAAAATGAAAGTGAAAAGCGATTTTCATTTTTAAACATAGTCCTAAGTTGCAAAGAAAACTCCCACACACTGTCTAACTTGCAAAAAATATATTAAGGGTGCTCCGATCAGGATTTTTGGGGCCGATCACCGATCACCGATTGTTGGCAGACGTATCGGCCGATACCGATCACCGATCACTTTTATCAACTGAAAATTACGCCATTACATAACAGTCACAGACAGACGGACAGACGGACGGACGGACGGACGGACGTTTGAGTGGCGCCGGAGCTGCTAGCTACACGACTCCGCTCTGCCTTAGGTCAGGAGGAGGATTTTAAATTCAATCCTGAATTTTACAGGGAGCCAATGCAGAGAAGCTAATACGGGAGTGATATGATCTCTTTTCTTAGTTCTTGTCAGAACACGTGCTGCAGCGTTCTGGATCAGCTGGAGAGTCTTAAGTGACTTGTTTGAGCTTCCTGATAGTAAGGAATTACAATAGTCCAGCCTGGAAGAAACGACTAGTTTTTCAGCATCGTTCTGAGACAGGATGTTCCTTATTTTGGCAATGTATGTATGTATGTATGTAAGTTATCCATTGTTCGTTGAGTTGATGCTCACTTTGTATTTCTAAGGTACCAACTAAACATTTCGGTACGTTATTCAGCCAGTCTAAAAACAGCAGGGTTCCGTTTTGAAGGGCGACTTCATTAAATAGAGCAGCATCGCGCCACTCAGATGTACCTGTATGACAAGACGCAGTGTCGTACATGTGAAACACCACACATGGTAGATTACACTGAATTCCCCTTTTCTTTCTAGTCTTAATTCCTTTTACTCTGATCCAAACCTGTCTCCTCTTTTTAAATAATTGCAGTGTTGAGTGTTGCTGGTCTTATGCTGGACAGTACTTTAAGTTCCAAATGTTCAAGTGATAATGTTTAGACTCCACCACTTGTACTGCCACGGTTGAAAAACACATTTTCGTAATTTATGTTGAGCAAAGAAAGAAAGAAGAAGAGAGTGAGTATGTAAGTGCACAAATGAGTAAATAAATAATAGCTTTCTTGATTCAGGACATCCATTAAATTGCCACTGTGGTACCTTACAGACAAGTCCCACTGTGACAGGCCTGTTGCACCAGCCTGAAGTGGATGATGACATACAGTCCCAATATTAGTTAACTGTTCCAGCTGAGTTGAACCGCAGTTGTGAACGCATGCCAGTATGTTTACGTCAAACATGTTCGGAGAGCTCTGGAGTGTTTTCCTTTTGGTGTTGGTTTGTTTAAACAGGTAGACACCTTGCTGGCTGGACTGGCTGGTGTCACCAGCAGCACCGTGACGCATGAGGCACAGGTTTCTTTTTAAAAGAAGACAGAGGTGTAGGTCTTGTCGTTTCAAAGTAATCTGCTGTATCAACAAACCAGTTACGGCAAATGACTCCAAACTGGAAAGTTTTGATGTTTCGAATTCATGATTGAGAGCTTAATTGCTGAATGCTAGCTACCACCTATAATTTATGTTTTCCTTCCCTGACACGAACATCTAAGAAATGAAAGACAAGCCTGTGCAGGTATGTCCATCATGGTTTACTTAAGTTGCTGGGACTCTAATCCACTTGATTTAACATTTTCCACCACCCAAAATCTCTACTGCTTAGAAGTCCACATCAGTTCTGTTTACAGGCCTTGGTTTGTTTGCATTTGTGCAGTCTGAACCTAAATTAACCCAACAAAAAAAGTAACAAAGTCAACTTTTCCCCTATGTTTCGGGTCCAGAGAAAACAAACTATAGGTGTGATTTGAGTGCCTTCGTCCACTATAATTGCTTTCCACTTGACAAAAAAAAACACATACTAACATCTGGCTTTTGTCTTTTAGTGGGAAAGGTTACAATTCATTACCAGTAGGGCTGGGCAATATGGCCTAAAAATAAAATCTCAGATTTTTATTTTTAAAATCTCAGATTTTTATTTTTAGACCACGCTCGATTTAAAATTGTAATCGTTAATGCTTCATCCACATACTCCCGTCTAGGGCTGCATGATATGAGGAAAAATGTCAAATTGCGATTATTTTGACTGATATTGCGATATGATTGCGATATTGGAGGGAATTATAAATTTTTTTGGATCATCATTCTCATTTTCATTGAAACACAAATATTATTCAATATTATATATTCATTCAGAATGGTTAGACACATAATTTGCCTTTAACAAATATTGCTTTTGGTGTTTTCCTTGGTGTTTTCCTTTTGGTGTTGGTTTGTTTAAACAGGTAGACACCTTGCTGGCTGGACTGGCTGGTGTCACCAGCAGCACCGTGACGCATGAGGCACAGGTTTCTTTTTAAAAGAAGACAGAGGTGTAGGTCTTGTCGTTTCAAAGTAATCTGCTGTATCAACAAACCAGTTACGGCAAATGACTCCAAACTGGAAAGTTTTGATGTTTCGAATTCATGCTTGAGAGCTTAATTGCTGAATGCTAGCTACCACCTATAATTTATGTTTTCCTTCCCTGACACGAACATCTAAGAAATGAAAGACAAGCCTGTGCAGGTATGTCCATCATGGTTTACTTAAGTTGCTGGGACTCTAATCCACTTGATTTAACATTTTCCACCACCCAAAATCTCTACTGCTTAGAAGTCCACATCAGTTCTGTTTACAGGCCTTGGTTTGTTTGCATTTGTGCAGTCTGAACCTAAATTAACCCAACAAAAAAAGTAACAAAGTCAACTTTTCACTTATGTTTCGGGTCCAGAGAAAACAAACTATAGGTGTGATTTGAGTGCCTTCGTCCACTATAATTGCTTTCCACTTGACAAAAAAAACACATACTAACATCTGGCTTTTGTCTTTTAGTGGGAAAGGTTACAATTCATTACCAGTAGGGCTGGGCAATATGGCCTAAAAATAAAATCTCAGATTTTTATTTTTAGACCACGCTCGATTTAAAATTGTAATCGTTAATGCTTCATCCACATACTCCCGTCTAGGGCTGCATGATATGAGGAAAAATGTCAAATTGCGATTATTTTGACTGATATTGCGATATGATTGCGGATATTGCACTAGTCCATATTGAGATTTAGCCTAGATAAAATTGCGCTTTATTGTGTAACCCTACTCCTGTCACAGCGCAGGAAAGCACATTGCTATCGCTTAATGAGTGACAGCTTTGTTTGGATCATTTTCTGTAACGTTAACCCGTGTAGCATGAAAGCATAGCGGAATTAGCAAGACTAGCTCGCTAGTTTGCTCTCCCTTGGACCTTGGTGGCTCGGCGGTGTCGGAAATGCACAGAGCTCTGGAGAGCTGGGGATGAGAGCAGGCGTGCCGAGCACCGGAACAAAATTACAGAAACATCATTATTAATAATGAGATTCAACGTTACTATGAACTATGGGAGCTAAGGGGGTTCAGTAGTGGAATTACCCAAAATGAAAGTGAAAAGCGATTTTCATTTTTAAACATAGTCCTAAGTTGCAAAGAAAACTCCCACACACTGTCTAACTTGCAAAAAATATATTAAGGGTGCTCCGATCAGGATTTTTGGGGCCGATCACCGATCACCGATTGTTGGCAGACGTATCGGCCGATACCGATCACCGATCACTTTTATCAACTGAAAATTACGCCATTACATAACAGTCACAGACAGACGGACAGACGGACGGACGGACGGACGGACGGACGTTTGAGTGGCGCCGGAGCTGCTAGCTACACGACTCCGCTCTGCCTTAGGTCAGGAGGAGGATTTTAAATTCAATCCTGAATTTTACAGGGAGCCAATGCAGAGAAGCTAATACGGGAGTGATATGATCTCTTTTCTTAGTTCTTGTCAGAACACGTGCTGCAGCATTCTGGATCAGCTGGAGAGTCTTAAGTGACTTGTTTGAGCTTCCTGATAGTAAGGAATTACAATAGTCCAGCCTGGAAGAAACGACTAGTTTTTCAGCATCGTTCTGAGACAGGATGTTCCTTATTTTGGCAATGTATGTATGTATGTATGTAAGTTATCCATTGTTCGTTGAGTTGATGCTCACTTTGTATTTCTAAGGTACCAACTAAACATTTCGGTACGTTATTCAGCCAGTCTAAAAACAGCAGGGTTCCGTTTTGAAGGGCGACTTCATTAAATAGAGCAGCATCGCGCCACTCAGATGTACCTGTATGACAAGACGCAGTGTCGTACATGTGAAACACCACACATGGTAGATTACACTGAATTCCCCTTTTCTTTCTAGTCTTAATTCCTTTTACTCTGATCCAAACCTGTCTCCTCTTTTTAAATAATTGCAGTGTTGAGTGTTGCTGGTCTTATGCTGGACAGTACTTTAAGTTCCAAATGTTCAAGTGATAATGTTTAGACTCCACCACTTGTACTGCCACGGTTGAAAAACACATTTTCGTAATTTATGTTGAGCAAAGAAAGAAAGAAGAAGAGAGTGAGTATGTAAGTGCACAAATGAGTAAATAAATAATAGCTTTCTTGATTCAGGACATCCATTAAATTGCCACTGTGGTACCTTACAGACAAGTCCCACTGTGGCAGGCCTGTTGCACCAGCCTGAAGTGGATGATGACATACAGTCCCAATATTAGTTAACTGTTCCAGCTGAGTTGAACCGCAGTTGTGAACGCATGCCAGTATGTTTACGTCAAACATGTTCGGAGAGCTCTGGAGTGTTTTCCTTTTGGTGTTGGTTTGTTTAAACAGGTAGACACCTTGCTGGCTGGACTGGCTGGTGTCACCAGCAGCACCGTGACGCATGAGGCACAGGTTTCTTTTTAAAAGAAGACAGAGGTGTAGGTCTTGTCGTTTCAAAGTAATCTGCTGTATCAACAAACCAGTTACGGCAAATGACTCCAAACTGGAAAGTTTTGATGTTTCGAATTCATGATTGAGAGCTTAATTGCTGAATGCTAGCTACCACCTATAATTTATGTTTTCCTTCCCTGACACGAACATCTAAGAAATGAAAGACAAGCCTGTGCAGGTATGTCCATCATGGTTAACTTAAGTTGCTGGGACTCTAATCCACTTGATTTAACATTTTCCACCACCCAAAATCTCTACTGCTTAGAAGTCCACATCAGTTCTGTTTACAGGCCTTGGTTTGTTTGCATTTGTGCAGTCTGAACCTAAATTAACCCAACAAAAAAAGTAACAAAGTCAACTTTTCCCCTATGTTTCGGGTCCAGAGAAAACAAACTATAGGTGTGATTTGAGTGCCTTCGTCCACTATAATTGCTTTCCACTTGACAAAAAAAACACATACTAACATCTGGCTTTTGTCTTTTAGTGGGAAAGGTTACAATTCATTACCAGTAGGGCTGGGCAATATGGCCTAAAAATAAAATCTCAGATTTTTATTTTTAAAATCTCAGATTTTTATTTTTAGACCACGCTCGATTTAAAATTGTAATCGTTAATGCTTCATCCACATACTCCCGTCTAGGGCTGCATGATATGAGGAAAAATGTCAAATTGCGATTATTTTGACTGATATTGCGATATGATTGCGATATTGGAGGGAATTATAAATTTTTTTGGATCATCATTCTCATTTTCATTGAAACACAAATATTATTCAATATTATATATTCATTCAGAATGGTTAGACACATAATTTGCCTTTAACAAATATTGCTTTTGGTGTTTTCCTTGGTGTTTTCCTTTTGGTGTTGGTTTGTTTAAACAGGTAGACACCTTGCTGGCTGGACTGGCTGGTGTCACCAGCAGCACCGTGACGCATGAGGCACAGGTTTCTTTTTAAAAGAAGACAGAGGTGTAGGTCTTGTCGTTTCAAAGTAATCTGCTGTATCAACAAACCAGTTACGGCAAATGACTCCAAACTGGAAAGTTTTGATGTTTCGAATTCATGCTTGAGAGCTTAATTGCTGAATGCTAGCTACCACCTATAATTTATGTTTTCCTTCCCTGACACGAACATCTAAGAAATGAAAGACAAGCCTGTGCAGGTATGTCCATCATGGTTTACTTAAGTTGCTGGGACTCTAATCCACTTGATTTAACATTTTCCACCACCCAAAATCTCTACTGCTTAGAAGTCCACATCAGTTCTGTTTACAGGCCTTGGTTTGTTTGCATTTGTGCAGTCTGAACCTAAATTAACCCAACAAAAAAAGTAACAAAGTCAACTTTTCCCCTATGTTTCGGGTCCAGAGAAAACAAACTATAGGTGTGATTTGAGTGCCTTCGTCCACTATAATTGCTTTCCACTTGACAAAAAAAAACACATACTAACATCTGGCTTTTGTCTTTTAGTGGGAAAGGTTACAATTCATTACCAGTAGGGCTGGGCAATATGGCCTAAAAATAAAATCTCAGATTTTTATTTTTAAAATCTCAGATTTTTATTTTTAGACCACGCTCGATTTAAAATTGTAATCGTTAATGCTTCATCCACATACTCCCGTCTAGGGCTGCATGATATGAGGAAAAATGTCAAATTGCGATTATTTTGACTGATATTGCGATATGATTGCGATATTGGAGGGAATTATAAATTTTTTTGGATCATCATTCTCATTTTCATTGAAACACAAATATTATTCAATATTATATATTCATTCAGAATGGTAAGACACATAATTTGCCTTTAACAAATATTGCCGCAGCGCAGGAAAGCACATTGCTATCGCTTAATGAGTGACAGCTTTGTTTGGATCATTTTCTGTAACGTTAACCCGTGTAGCATGAAAGCATAGCGGAATTAGCAAGACTAGCTCGCTAGTTTGCTCTCCCTTGGACCTTGGTGGCTCGGCGGTGTCGGAAATGCACAGAGCTCTGGAGAGCTGGGGATGAGAGCAGGCGTGCCGAGCACCGGAACAAAATTACAGAAACATCATTATTAATAATGAGATTCAACGTTACTATGAACTATGGGAGCTAAGGGGGTTCAGTAGTGGAATTACCCAAAATGAAAGTGAAAAGCGATTTTCATTTTTAAACATAGTCCTAAGTTGCAAAGAAAACTCCCACACACTGTCTAACTTGCAAAAAATATATTAAGGGTGCTCCGATCAGGATTTTTGGGGCCGATCACCGATTGCTGGCAGACGTATCGGCCGATACCGATCACCGATCACTTTTATCAACTGAAAATTACGCCATTACATAACAGTCACAGACAGACGGACAGACGGACGGACGGACGGACGGACGGACGTTTGAGTGGCGCCGGAGCTGCTAGCTACACGTCTCCGCTCTGCCTTAGCGTTAGCTAACTCTGAAAACTCCTCATCCTCCTTTCTGTGACTAACCTTCAAATGTCTGATGAGGTTGGTGGTGTTGAAATGTCTTTGGAGATTTCCGCCTCGTGGTATTTCCTCGGCACACACGTTGCTAATCTCTAGTGTATCGTCTTTTTCCCAGATAGCAATGAGTCGGCGGACCACCAGCGGTGCTCCAGAGGCAGTAGAAGCGTCAGAATGGTGTAATCGCAAACACGTTTGCCGGAGCACCACCGGTGTCAGCCGCTTTTTAAAAGCAGTAGCCGCCTTCCTAGCGCCTTCGTTCTGCAGCCGGCCGCGGGCCAACTGCTGTTCTGCCGCCGTTCAGACACCTTGTAGAACTGCCAGACCGTTGAATGTAGGGAGGCCGCCATTTTAGCTCCATGTTGAAAATGTTCTCAGGAGTAGTGCTCTCTTAATACATCCATGGTAGTGCGTCATCTGATCGGCCTATCTGATCGGCATTTAAGGAGACCACCGATCAAACTATTTAAAGCCATTATCGGCCGATACCGATCGGTGACCAATCAATCGGAGCACCCTTAAAATATATAAAGTTAAGTAATGGGCAATGTTTCGGTACTAGACCATCTTCAGACAAGGCATCTTTTAGTACCGAAACCTTGCCCATTTTATATATATATTAGGGCTGGGCAACGATTAAATGTTTTAATCGCGATTAATCGCGATTAATTACATTGTTATACGCAACATCCAATAATCAATTCAAAAGTAGTGTATAGCGCAATTTTATTTTATATGTTCTGCCATATGAACTAAAGTGCCATAACATTTGTTCTGCAAACACTTGCTGCAAACATCAGCATTTTGTTCATACAGTAGCAGTTAAATAAAATATTTAGTGTAAATCTCAACTTAAACAATGTCATCAAAGTATTGTCATCAAATGTGTATGTATGTATATATATATATATATATATATATATATATATATAAATAAATATATATATATATATATATATATATATATATATATATATATATATAAATAGAATGTGTGTATATAGGGGGAAGACATGCAGGAAATCCGTCGAGGCCTAAACCTCTAAATATATGTCCGCCTGCTCTACCCACTGATTCAACCCGGCCACACATTGCCCATTATTAAACTTTAAATATTTTTTGCAAGTTAGACAGTGTGCAGGAGTTTTCTTTGCAACGTTTTACCTGCTTGTCCCCCTGCGACGCACCTGTCTCACGTTGTAGATGTGCAAAGTATTAATCTCTAAACATAGTCCTAAGCCATTAATTCAAATTAATTCATAAAGTGATGGAAACACGACACCGGGGAGGACAAGCTCAGTTTTGCCTGTTTTCTGGCACGATGCTGACGCCCGTCAAACCCAAAACCCAAATTCCGTCTGTCTAAATGCAAGCAACTCTCAAACATTGTTCCAAATGACTTGAATTACTGAATAAGTAACAGATATAAAAAAAAGAAGCAACCACGAAACATACTGCTTTCTAGTGTTTACTTGACACAAAAAACAGAAAGGCATACTTGGCAATGGGAAAATAAGTCTATCAACTATTGTTAGCAGGTTTCCCTGCATATTGGCTCTAATTTATGTGGAAAAAGGGTGTGTGTGATCTCTGGTGGTAAGTGAAATCTGGCTTGTTGACAGAGATCATATCATGACTTTTCAGTGGAAAGCTCAGTTGGAATAATCCAAATGATTAAAATCTGATAGATGCCAAGTCAACTCTCCAGCCAACTTGTATTGCTGAGGATGTCAGCTGATGTGTTGCTCTGCTTTCCAGGGCTCTGTGTGTAGACTACTTCCTGTTCATATTATCCTAATAATGACTTTCTACATTATCCTTTGCTCTCATTGCAGTAAGCACTGGTCACTGGTTGTGGTTTGATTTGATTACAACCACTCTGTTTTTGATTACATACACCTCTTGTCAGCCAAGCCAAGATGACCATATGGTGATGCACTAGATAACTATGAATAGCTCCCCCCTTGTGAGTTTGGACTTCCAACTTATTTTTCACCATGTCTCTCTGTTTCTTCCTCTGTCTCCCGCTCTCCTGTCCACTGACAGCTCATTAGCTCAGGCTATCAGCCCCGACCCCACAGAGCTGCTATATTTACACCACTAAATATAGTACAGAGCAGGAAAAAATACCTGACTCAGTGTGTCCTTAAACCTGCAAGTTAAGCATACACTGCTCCCAATGTTTTGTCTTTGTGAGGTTTGTGAGAGGTCTTTGCTATGACCAAACACTCCTCTGCATCTCATTAGTGGTAAGGAGCAGTGTGCTTCAAATATATTTTCATGGTAAACACGTGAAGATGTTACTGCAGCCAGCATAGAAACTATATTTAGCCTTTACTCACATGGCTGCTGGTCGTGATTTCCCTAACTGTATAATGTAATTGAGCATTCAGGATGTGTATTTATAGTGTTGGCAATAGTGTTGGAAGTACGTGATACCATACATGATGCTGTGTCGAGGTTGAAATAGAGGAAGCAAACAATGTGAGAATGGCTTCATTGTCATTGTTACTTTGGCTGCGTCTCATTCCGCATACTTCCGGCGTCAGTCCACGGCTAATGGTCACTGACCACTTCCTGCCGTAGTGCCCACTTTCGATGGTTAGTATTGTCCCAACAGGAACACTTATGTTAAAACACTTACCAGAAATGACGAGCGGGATGAGCGTGACGAACGCAACACGCGCGACTTTCCAGCCCGCCAAAAATACGGGCTTTCCTGTATGCAAATGAGTAGCGGTCGCTTGGCTCGCTGCCTCTCAAAATCTGACGAAAATCTTTCAAACTGACCGTTTGGAATTGTTGGGTCTTTGTAAATTATAGACTTACTCTATCTGTAAAGTGTCCTGAGATAACTCTTGTTATGATTTGATACTATAAATAAAATTGAATTGAATTTTGTCAAATCAAAAAAACAGACAGAATTGCATGGCCTATTTCTCGCTTAAAATGTTTTCAGAAACACGTTTCGGTGAACTATTTTTGTAAAATACGACGTCATATTCCGAACGAGCCGCCATTATGGTTGGTTTGAAATTCTTGAGAAGCCAGACCCACGTGGCGCGTTCGTCCAATCAGCTGCTGGTCATGGGCTCCCTTTGTAGTCAAGATGGCGCCCGTTTAGTGCGAGTAGGGTCCATCGTTCCACACTGAACTTTTTGACTGTTTTTAGGGGGTCATCTGGGTATTTTCAGTGCACTGACTTTTATCTACACTATATACTTAAAACTTAGTGTTTGAAGTGTGCAAGTAGGCGGTTTGAGACACAGCCTTTGTGTCCAGCTCTCCCATGTTTTGTCCAGTTTTTTTGGGCCTCACGTTTTATGAGGAGAAGCTTAATATCCGTCACTGTGACCAAATACTTCATCTGACAGCTTGATTTTGCGTTTCTTCCTCTGCCAAAGTCTGTTCCAGTGGGTTGCTGCAGGAGTGGAAAAGTTTATGAAAGAAAGATCAGATGATGCTATTTTGGTTTTCTCCCTGCTCTGCCCTTCTCTATCCTGTCATAACACAGAATTTTCAAAAGGAAAAGATGTTGGAAAGAGCTGAAAGTTGCTACCAGCAGGCAACGAAAAGTCAGAATTGCAAGTAAAAGATATTCTTCACCAGTATGCATCGTCCTACAGTAGCAATTGTATATCTAATAATTAAGTGTAATGAGTTATACAGAGTTTATTCTACTTCGTTTAAGAATGCTTGATTCTGATTGGCTGGGAGGAGGGCATTAACCCGGCATATTGCCCGCTGACTGACTGAGCACAGCGTCATCAAATAGTAGATCAATACGCCGCTTGTATTATTTTTTTCTATCACAGAAATTTCAAACATGAAGTCCGTTGTAAAAATAAACCTTGTTTAAAAAAGTTTCTAAAATGTGTCTGAAATCTATCGGAGGGTCAGTCGATACATAGTTTATGTAGCAGCTACGTTATTAAACTAACGTTAGTGATCAGATGCAGCCTGGTGTGGTTGCTATAGAAACTAATTAACGTTAGCTACAGTTGCTAACGTTATTCTCCGTAGTTCTAAACATTAGCTACAGTGTTTTAAAAATGGACAAATTCATTGTCAATTTTAATATATTTGGAGTAGGGAAGACATTTGAGGACTGGTTAAAGAGCGACGAGGACGACAGAATGACAAAAGAAAAAGACGAGGCCCAGGGTACCGGGGTACCCGGGTACCAGGGTAGGCTTCCTGTTTCCAGATCTGACAGATGAGGAGCTGCGTACGGGGGAAGACGGGGCCCTGGAATCAAACACGGAAAAGGCAACTGCCTTTGCTAGCAAGGTTTTCACCGAGTGGAAGAGCCACCAGAAGGATAGACTGACAGTGATAACTGACCCGGACACCTGCAGCGCCGAAGAACTAGCTAGCTAGCTAGCTAGCTAGCTAAACGATTTGTTAAGACCATAGACCTATATAAATATGGACCCATGGACTCCGCTGTTTTTGACGGAGACAAGTGAAGTCTCTTACCAGCACTTTCCCGGTGATGGTTGAGCGTTACTGCGCAGCCTCAAACTGAGCTTGATGACGTAGATGTGACGTGAGCAACGTGTCTGAACGTTGTAAGTCTTCTGGTAGCTGTGCCAAGAGAAATCTCAATCATTCCCAATCTATCAGAGACGGAGAGCGTAGGTATATGTAAGGAGATAACATAGGCACAGGCTAATTATTGATCACTAAAATGATAGTTAATATTAGTAATTAAACTAAACAGCTAATGTAAGTCCAAACTGCCTGCGAGCTTCTCCTGTACTGTACGGTAATTCCTCTACTATGCGACAGTAAGTCGCTTGGTTATGACCCAATCGTTAGCCTATTTTTATAAAAACGTCTGCTACGGAGCCATAACGTGAGGTACAAGGTAACGGAGCCTTTTATACATTGTCGTGTTTCTTAAGAAATAAACAACGGGCAAATAAAGTCTTTAAACGCTTCAGATGTTCAGAAGTTATTGGCTGTCAAAGTGACGCCAAAATGAATGGGAGTCAATGGGATGCTAACGGGGGTGATGGATACGGGGTTAGTAAAATGGCGCCATCGCGGCTTCGCTCTGAAGAGAGAAGCCTGTCCCCTTGGTTAAGACGGCAGCCTTGTGTGGTTGCTATAGAAACGACTTAGCTACTGCTGAGCTAGCTAACATCATTCACCGTATTCTAAAGGGGACTACTTTTTGAGGGAGATTAACTCAAACAGCGTATACATTTAATAAGCATGCAATACGAATAAGAAAAAGCATAATTATTAAAGTAGTCGAATTGTTTTATTATGTTGGCAAGGAAGAAGTAGAATAAACGGGATAATCACCTCAAGGCAGGGCAATAAACAGTTTGATATGCCCGGCTGGTGGACGGCTTACCGCCCTTCGTCTCGGGCGGTAAGCCGTCCACCAGCCGGGCATATCAAACTGTTTATTGCCCTGCCTTGAGGTGATTATCCCTTACAGGTATAACACCATTTGATGGTATTTGACAGTTGATTATTTGATTAATGTATTTAAGTCTTCTCTAACTCTAACAGTTACCTTTATATTAAAACTTGTATTTTTATTTGGTCATCACTGCTAATTCTTTATAGTTCCCTCAATATATGATTTTAAGAGTACTGAAAAAAAAAAACATCCTTATCATTTAAGATGGTAAAAAAATGGTAGAAAATTCAATGGTATTGCGAAATGATTAGCCATATACCCTGAATCCCACTTTGTGAATGTTAGATTGACCAGCTGTAGGAAATGCTTTCATTTTAAAACCACCTCTGTGGTAATAACAATGTAAGAATGGTTTAATGAGTGTTGCAATCTGTTGTCAGTCAAACACCACGCAATACAGAGAGTATTGTAGATTCTGCATGTCATGTGCTATTGTAGTAGTAGTAATGATGATGATGATGATGATGATGATGATGATAATAATGATAATATACTTTATTAATCCCGCAAGGGAAATTACAATGTTTTCACTCTGTTGTTAGAATACACATTACACACAGGCCTGAATTACACACACGCTCAGTACCTCTGCATGCCAGAGATGGGAGTAAGTCACACATGGGCAAGTCTCAAGCAAGTCCAAGTCATTTTGTGTGACAATCAAGCAAGTCAAGTCAAGTCATAGCTTTGGTCAAGCAAGTCAAGTCATACAAACGTTTCCATTTTTAAACAAGCTAAAGACAGTGGTTATGAGCTGCTGGAGTTTTATTTTCCTACTCAATATTCAAAAGACATTGCGACCAAGCCACATATCTGAACAGTTTAAATTTATGAAGATAAAAAAGCACAGCCTAAAACTGATATTAGGCCAACAATAAATCAACATACATATTTGTTCAATATGCCTCAAACATGACATCAGCTCATGAAATTCAAACAATTCAAGTATAATGGTTTAAGTCAAATAATATTCTTCAAACATGCCTCACTTTTATGGGACAGAAACACATCCTTTAACCTTTCCTTCTCTTCAAGAAAAAAACAACATATTCTTTAAGAGTAGATCCCACCACCTTTGCGTAATTCAGAGAGTGTATTTATCACATGGAATTGATAGTATATGTTAATATTTGTCAGTGTATTTGTGAGTGAATGTGTGCGTGTGTGTGTGAGAGTGCAGTGTGTTCTGTGTGTGTGTATGTGTGCCTAGCTTTATTCACATACTTACATCTGAGAGAGAGAGAGAGAGAGAGAGAGAGGTGTTGTGTGTGTGTATATAAGTATGTAGGCCACCTTGAACAAAGGGGGGGAGGGGGGGTGCTTATTCATGGCCCAAAACTGAAGGGAGTTCTGTTCATCACAAACATCCAAATAGTGGTTCAGCTGAATATGGGGACTGGAACCTGAATCTTTCCCGATTTGAAGTGTCTGATGAAATTCGCCGTGGTGGTGGTTGACATAGGAATTTTTGGTAGTGCAGACCTTGCAAACTGCCGTTCGTTTCTTCTTTGCCTGGTCAGATGTGTAATCCTTATAGCCAAACTTTATTATTTTCGGTGCAGAGGAATCCATGACGTTAAATAACAGCCGTAGCCAGTCTCGTTTACTGCAGGTCTGCCGCCGTGTGGCGCGTCATCATATCAACAAGTTCCTGCGCATGCAACAGCACTAAAATCGTAACGTTAACTCCTCCTCAATATCAGAGGGGGAAAAATATATATTTATTAAACAGAAAGTCAAGTCATTTTAAGTGATTTGACTCAAGTCTAAGTCAAGTCTCAAGTTATGAATATCAAGTCAAAGTCAAATCGAGTCTTATGAATGTTTATCAAGCAAGTCTCAAGTCCTAAAATTTGGGACTCGAGTCCCCCATGTCTGCCACATGCACTAATGGAGAGTGGGGGGGGGGGGCTGCAGCTGCCCCGAGCAGCTGGGAGTTCGGTGCCTTGCTCAAGAGCACCTTGGCAGTGCCCAGGAGGTGAATTGGCACCTCTCCAGCTACCAGTCCACCACCATACTTTAGTCCGTACAGGGACCTGAACCGGCGACCCTCCGGTTATCAACCCAGCTCCCTATGGACTGAGCTACTGCCACCCTCTATAACATTCATGTATAGTGTATAGCCTTTATTTTAATTTTATTTAAACCTCATTGTGGAAGTGGGAATATGTTGCCACAGCAGAGTATGACGTATGTGTTTTAAGTCTTAAAGGAAAGCCCTGCTGCTGTAGGCTACTCTGCACAGAGTCCAGCCTACAGCAACCACTCAGCCTGTCACTGGGGGTAAAAGTTGAGGACCCACTTATCAGAGGCGAGCCCCGTTGTCTGTGTCACTCAGTGCTTTGTGTTTTCTTCACAGAGCCAGTTGCTGTCACGAGAGAATGCATGCCAGATTCACTGACTTGTTACAGCCTGTCTCCGCGACAGCTGGACATCAGTCAACAAGTTAGCTTTCTCAAAATGGTTACATAAATGGTGACATCAACGCTATTGCGTTGATGTCACCATTTCCACTACCAGCTATTTTGCATTGGTCGTTAGGTTCTTTTTATTTTTAGCATTCATCTGAATTAATTAATTTCAATAGAACTGCTGCCATCAGTGGTTTAGCAGGGGCGCACATTTTGAGTTCAACTTTAGGTACCGTAACTTTGACCTTTTTTTTCAGGGAAGAATATAAATTATATACCAAGAGGAATGGTTTGCAGATTATGTTAAGTTATGAGTTAAGAACCGATGGATGAATTATGTCTTTTGAATAAACGGTGCAAACAGTAATGCCAAGTGGATGTCTGAGGCTGCCTCACATCTGATGAACCTGAGGTCTAACAGCTTGCTGATTTCCAAAACAGGACAGTACTGAGGTCACACTGCAGATAGATGCTCAATGTGATTCATCCCTAACCCTTCCAAATTAGGAAGTTGTAGAGAGCCCTCAGGAAGAACAACCTTATGCTGTGTGTTTTATCAGTGCAGATGTTTACATTTTTCGGTCTCCTTAATCATCTGACACATGGCAATGAATGATCGAAGGTAGAGGATCACTGTATCCTCGTACGTCCTGGATGTATCTTATTTGGTACATCTAGCTTATCTGGGTTTTTCTGAGCTGTATCTCCCAGGTGCTGAGTCAGATCACCATGCCCCAGAACACTCAGGCCCAAACCAGCAGAGGTGTGGACATGATCATGTTGCTGATGTGGAGGCCATACAATTCCATGAAGATATAACAGTGGCGGTTCACGTTGTCGTGGTCCTGTCAGCTGTCAATTTTTATCCGAGACATTTATTTTGGTCATTTTAGATCTTCAGTACGAAAGGTAAAAGCCACCTTCAGCCATTGTTGTGTTGGCCATAGTAATTAACCAGGCTCCTTAAAGACGCAAAGGAGACTTTACGAGGTCTAAGCTAGTTATTAAGTGGAAGACCGGCTACACACTGGCTGCGTCGCGTGAGCGTGGCGTTTCTGCTGCGTGTCAGTTGCGTGGTGGCTGCGTGGCGTTTTCTGTGTCTTTTCACACCAGAAATGTGTCTGAGCTGCTGCTGCTAGCCTTGTCTGGACACATGTTTGTTTCCCATTGATTTACTGCACTCAAGCAGTAGTATACTTCATGTTAAACATAAATATATACTGATGTGATTACAGCAAAGACAACGTCGGCATTATAGACTAGGGGTGGTACGGTTCACAAAACCCACGGTTCGGTTCGTATCCCGGTTTTAGGGTCACGGTTTTTGGTTCTGTGTGGTCCTTGTTATTTTTTCTTTTAATCTTTAACACTTCAGAAATATACTTCAGCATATTATATATATATATATATATATATATATATATATATATATATATATATATATATATATATATATATATATATATATATATATATATATATATATATATATATATATAGCTTAACTATCCACAATGTAGGATAGAATATTACAAAATAGTTATATCATGTAATCATGCCAGAACTGAATTTGACTTGACTTTAAGCCCATTATTGGGACCATCTCGGAGGAAAGCTAGCTGAGATTTTGATACAGCAAGAGGGAAGACATTGACGATTTCAACAAGCTTTTCATTGATTTGGCAAAAAAGGAGAATGTGTATTGCCATCTACAGGAACTTATGTGCCTTTTTAGCACACGACGGTTGAAATATTGCAGAATATCAATTGAAATAACTTGCATTTATCAAATTGCCAACTTCAGTGTAGCTCTTTGTATAAATTGTATCCTTTAAAACAAAAAGAGAGGAACTCTTAAAGCTCCGTTGAATAAGTCAGAATGCGTTAAACATAAAAAAGCTGCGATTTAAAAAAAATAGTTCTTTAAAAAATAATAAGGAGACTTGTTTTAGGGAGAATAAAGTTACTCTGGGCTGAGTTTTCCTAGTAACCTTACCAAAAAAGGCTCAGGATGCTGCAAATGTTGGTATAATATGAAAATGGCTGGTGGATTTAAGACAAAAAATAATAATTTATTGAATGAATCAAATTTGAACATGTCTGTCAGTGGCTGGTTGATCTTTAGCCTACAGTGTTTAGTTAATTTCCTATCCTGGCCTGGGACACATGATACGGTTTGATAAAGTACTTATTGGACTTTAACTCATTGCACTTACAATAACGAGCGTAGCTGTCCTCAATTTAGGTCATCGTGTTCATCTCATCTCCGTTTTTTCCTGCATGCATCCACCGTGTGTTTGTGCGCCACAAGTGGACCGTACGGTTCGGATGTTTTTTCATGAACTGTACCACCCCTAGTATTGACGGCAAATTAGGCTACAGAATATTTGTTTCCGACAGGTGCAATATTTGAAAATCGCTAATAATTTTTTTTTTAATTACATTTATATCTGCATTTATGTCAAAACCTAGAGAATTTCAAACATCAACATGTCATTTATTAAATATATTTGTGTCAAAATGACACAAATGATATTCTATTTTGCCTGGAAACGCTTCCAACATGCTTGCGTGTCGCGTGAAAAATAGGCATTGGTCCTATTTCTCACAGTGCTAAAAGTTTCCACACCAACGGTTAACGTGGTTAATATGAAAGTGAGTAAGCTATCACTGTGTTGTTCTAGCCTATTTACCCTATGACTTGAGTATCTGGGTTAAAAACAGAATTGCCCTGTGCTAATAACCCTAAAGGGGCTGTCATATGTCAAACCCACAGTGCACTAATGTCACTATGGTTTTGAGTGAGTAGACCTTAGAGCCCTGCAGCCATGACGCTTCAGCAGCAGCCGTCTCCCTTCTGCACATGCTGAATGTTAGTAGACATGCAGAGCGGAGTCACCTGAAGGATTTCTCTATGTCTCAGTTCCAAGCCAGAATACACACAGTGGTGGCTGTGGCTCAGGTAGTCAGAGTCTACCGATCGGAAGGTTGGTGGTTCGATCCTTGGCCCTGCAGTTCCATGTCATAGTGTCCTTGGGCAAAACACTGAACCCCGAGTTGCCCCCGATGCTGGTCATGGGAGTGTAAAGGAGTGTGAATGTTCAGCCTCTGCCACAGTGTATGAATGTGTGTGAATGGTTCTGTCGTTAAGACTAGAAAAGCACTACATAAATACAGTCCATTTACATTACACTGTGGATTCTCCAAGCTGTACCTCCATGTCCCGACATGCATGGCTGTTAAGTCATTCATTACATTTGAGGATGGAAGTTGTGTGTTTAGTAAATGTTGAGTGTATTTATGTTTTTTTCAGATCAAATGTTCATTGATTTTGTTCTTTTTTTCTTTCTATTTTTCCCCATATGACCAGCTCCTTGCCTCTTGTGTCACATAGAGAATGAAAGAGAGGGTTCTACTAAAATGATTATTAACTTGATAAAGGTTCCATTCACACAAATCACAAAGAAATCTCACTTGACTGTAGTGGTATTTAGCCATGCAGATAGTTTTGTTTTTAATCTGTTGAGGTTTTGAGATAGCTGTGTCTCAGAATACAACGTAAAGAATTACATTTATCTTGTGCAGGTGGAAGTTTGAAAGGCATACACTTTAAAACGAAAAACAAAAGTATCTGCATTAGGGCTGCAGCTATCGATTATTTTAGTAATCGAGGATTCTACCGTCTGTTTCATTGAGTAATGAGAATACTTTTGCTTTATAGTAAACAGCAATAGTAAATATACAAAAGAGAGGTTTCCTTTTTTAGGAAAAGCAAAAAAATGTATTGCCTAAATTGCATACAATAACAGGGATAGATGCTAATATTTTTAAGCATGGGCCACCAAGCCCCTTATTCTGTTGGCAAAAAATTCTGTTGTGCCTCTGGGTCTTTACACTGGATATGCAAAATAGCTGTTTACTAAGCCCAGGTAAATGTGACTGTTCAAAGCTTACACCAGAGCTATTCAACTACACTGTTCATGGTGACACATTTTAAGAAGGCTGAGGGGCCATCCACACGGAGACGCTTTTTGGTATAAACGCACATGTTTTGCATCGTTTTGGCCGATCGTCCAAATGAGTCCTGTAAACCCACTGCCTGAAGACGCACTTCTTTGAAACCTGATCCCAGGGTTAAAAAATTTGAAAATTCATTTTGGACGGCGAAGCGTATCGATGATGTCATTGCCACACCCCTCGACCTCTAGCCTTCAACCTCTTATCCCGCGACGACAACTCATAACAACAACAACAACAACAACAATTCACTATCGGTCCACACAAACGATTCTGGTTTCCTTGCAGTAGCCATTTTCATTGTCTTTTTATTTTTGTTGTACTGCACATTGCTGCAGCTCCTCTGTTCAGGTCTCTGTTTTAGCTACAGTGAGACATCTCACCTCTATACCATCTTTGTAAGGATTCGCACATGCTCAGTATCTAGGTAAGGATCACATCAGATAGCTATCTTTTTTCTCTAACTTCAAGGCAGGATCAGCAGGGAGACTTCTTCTAAACAGGGCGCACTTCCAACTTAGCGTGGAATACCTGCAGAACAGGGACATGGAAGTAGTTCTTCTGGAGATTATGGTGAACTAGTGTGTGTTGTAGCAGTGTTTTGCCATTGAGAACAAGCTAGCATGCTACGGTTAGCCACCTCGTCTTGGCTACTGACGTAACAAGCCGTGCAGATTTTGACCAGCTCACCCAGAGACTGAAGGCAGGAATCATTCAGAAACCGTATCTCACTCAGAACAACATGGATGGTTATTTTCTTCCAAGTTTGTATGTGTGTGGAAGCACCAGAGACACAAAATAACACCCCAAATCCCAGAAAATGTTTTTTTCATAATATGGGCACTTAAATGTTATACAGATATGAGAGAAGTTTACTTAGGCCATGTTTTGATAACATCACATGGAGACGTGAGTGGTTTTTAACTCCTCTGTAAGCGGTTTGATGTAGATGTTGTACAGAGAGGTTCTGTCCATGCATGATGAGAACCATGGCCGTCTTCCTTGCTGAAAGCTTCTTGCGTAATTCTCACTTCTTTTCTTCTTTTTTTTACCAAACTTTCTGGTTGAGGCTGACCTATGTGGGTTTTGTTACAGCTATGATGCCCTTCAAAACCAAAAACAGAAGTAAAGCATGTCAGCTAGTTTGCAGAAAGCTGTGTTGGTTTTTATGTTTTTAATGGTGTGTCATGAAAGTGTGGGAATTTATACCTGGAATTCTGTGCACAGTTTATGTCCAGTACTTCAACTTGCGTCAGCGTTGTTTATCAGAGGAATTTGGCTCACTTTCACCTTGTAAACCCAAAGTGTGTGTTTTAAAGAGTCTGCTTAGCAACAGCAGGCCTGTATGTTGTGATGATGTCAGTTTTACACCTCTGACTGTGTTCATTACAGTCACACATGCACGTGCGTTACTCTCCATTCCGCTGCGTTATCTCTCATGGGGAAACGCACAAACTGAATGATTACAGGAGTGCTCCTTCATCTCTATAGAAGCTTTTGAATAAAAGATCCATGGCTCGCAGCCTCAAAGTTAATTGGTTAGCTTTGTAGATACTTTGGACATAGCCATGCTAGCTGTTTCCCCCTGTTTCCAGTCTTTATGCCAAGCTAAGCTAACCAGCTGCTGACTATAGCTTCATATTTATTGTACTGGCATGATGGTGGTATCCATTCTCTCATCTAACTAAAGGCAAGAAAGCAAATAAGCGTGCTTCTCAAAATGTCGCACTATTTTCTTAAAAGAAGGTTTAGCCCTACTCCACTTCATCTACATACCAGTTACATGTGCATCAGCAGTTGTGTATAATGTTGGCAGTAGGCAAACTAGAGCCATAATGTAATCACTGCGTAAACATAAGAGAAAGCTTCTTGGTTTACATTTGAAACCAGACCCCATAACTGGGTGATTTTGATATGAAATGAGCTTTCGACTATCGAAATCAAAAGCAGGATCAGATTTTTTTTCTCTTTCTCTCCAAAATATTGAAATGGAAAATTGAATCGAATCATGACCTTAAAATTGAAAGTCAAATCATATAGTGGATTTGGAGAGTGGTGACACCCCTAATAACCAGTATATAGAGCTCAACAGTGACTGCCCACTTTTATAACGGCTCTGGTTCTGGAAGTGTTTTTCCCCATTCAATTGTTTCATTGATGTTTCGAAAATTGCTTATATAAAGAGTTTTAAGCCTGTAACCGAGCCAACCAGCTACGAGATGAATGGTGACCATAAAACATTTGATTTGGCGCAAAAAACATTTTGAAAACGGCAAAAAAGGCAAAGGTACAAGACCGTGTACATAAACATTCATAGACTTCAATGGCAGAAGCTCGCTCTAGCCGTTCACGGTTTCACGGGTACGGTAACCGTTTCTATGGTAACGAGTTTGGCAAATCAGAGATGTTGCTGTTACGCCTAGGATTGTGGGTAATGAAGTACTTATCCAAAACATCGCGAATAAAAGACATCTTATCTCAAAACAAGGTTAGTGCCCCATGAAGTTTTGGTGTCTATATGAGCATATACAAAAAAAGTGTGTAAAGGCTCACATATCTAAAGGGCATAATGAGTGTCTCATGCCGCCTCAGACATGCTGTGATGAACTTGTTTTGACAGTTTGACAAAACAAAATAAACTATTGACAATTGTAAGGTCTTTATTATCAAGCCTAAACAAGCTGTAGTCTCTCCCAATGTCTTGATTCTTTGCATCTACTGTGTTACTGCTGTGGTTTATTAATCTAGTGAAAAAGGCTTCTCCAGCTAGGTAGCACTTCTTCTCACTCCCTTTATCCCCTACAGAGATCTCTACACTTACCAGTTCCCTTTATCTCTTTCCCATACACACTCAGCCCCACATTCCCAGCAGGACGGGTGTTTATTTAACCCTAAGCCTTTGATGGAGAGTGCTTATTGTCTCTGGTCCACGTACAGTCAGTGGGGGAATAGTTCCCAGTTAAGGCCACTGTTTTCTTTCCACCGTGGCCCTAGCCTGAAAAAGTACAAGCTGGTCTGGCCAAGTCATCAAGCAGGGCTTGGTACTGAGTCTGACTATGCTTCTGAGTGACTATTCGTTTCCCCTGGCCTCTTGCTCTTTCAGGTTTCCTGCTCTGGAGTAGGGATCGACCGATTATAGTTTGCTGGTTTATCCATATTTTTTTTGCCTGATAACCGATAAAGTTAATTTATTAAAAAGTGCGCTACTTTGGCTCTGCTACAGCTCTGTGTCTGTCCGTCTGCGTCGGTTTCAGTCACCACTGAGCCTGACTTCATGTCCTGTCCACAACACCGTGTGATTGGCTAGATGTTAGGGCTGGACGATAAGGAGAAAATCAGATATCACGATATTCTTGACACACAAACACCTCCAACTCTGTGATCTATTTCTATGACAAGCCTGCCCACTTGCATCACCTAAAAAGCTTATTTTTGTGGTGATAGCGTTAGCTTGCAGTGTTACTGTAACTTCACCGTTAGCATTATTAATATGGAGCAATAGTTACATGTTTAATCTTTAAATAACATTAGTTCCAGTGCAACAGAGACTTATTTAAGCTTCCACCCTGCAAATCGGACATCACTCATCCGTATGAGACAATGTTTTTACATGTTGTATGCAACGTTAACCGACAGTAACCTCGAGTCACACAGCTATTTTGAATGCCTTAGCAAACGTTGATTAATTAATTTGCTGGTTCATTACGCCTATAGACAGATGAGTAGGAGAGAAAAAAACCTGAAGCCTATGATGATATAACTTGCACCTAAAGCTATGACTTAAAGTGCTCATATTATGCTTTTTGGCTTTTCCCCTTTCCTTTATTGTGTTATATATCTTTTTTTGTGCACGTTATATGTTTACAAAGTGAAAAAGCCCAAAGTCCCCCCCAAAGGGACTTACCATCTCCAACAGAAAACACTGTTCACAAACTGCTCCAAACTGCTCTGTTGTAGTCCAGCCTTTACTTCAGAGACACACGTGGTCACTTTGGAACACACGTTATAATGCTCGCCTAGCTGCTAGCATGGCACGCCCTCATACTCTGCTTCTGACTGGCTAGTAGTCCTTACCTAGGTACTGTCAGGGCACGCCCTCATACTCTGCTTCTGACTGGCTAGTAGTCCTTACCTAGGTACTGTCAGGACACGCCCTCATACTCTGCTTCTGACTGGCTAGTAGTCCTTACCTAGGTACTGTCAGGACACGCCCTCATACTCTGCTTCTGACTGGCTAGTAGTCCTTACCTAGGTACTGTCAGGACACGCCCTCATACTCTGCTTCTGACTGGCTAGTAGTCCTTACCTAGGTACTGTCAGGACACACCCTCATACTCTGCTTCTGACTGGCTAGTAGTCCTTACCTAGGTACTGTCAGGACACGCCCTCATACTCTGCTTCTGACTGGCTAGTAGTCCTTACCTAGGTACTGTCAGGACACGCCCTCATACTCTGCTTCTGACTGGCTAGTAGTCCTTACCTAGCTACTGTCAGGGCACGCCCTCATACTCTGCTCCTGACTGGCTAGTAGTCCTTACCTAGGTACTGTCAGGGCACGCCCTCATACTCTGCTTCTGACTGGCTAGTAGTCCTTACCTAGGTACTGTCAGGACACGCCCTCATACTCTGCTTCTGACTGGCTAGTAGTCCTTACCTAGGTACTGTCAGGACACGCCCTCATACTCTGCTTCTGACTGGCTAGTAGTCCTTACCTAGCTACTGCGCATGTGTGACTCCCAACAAAGATGGAACAGAAGTGAGATGTCTCACTCTGTAGCTAAAACAGAGAGCTCAACACACAGGGTGAAAAGAGGAGCTGCAGCAATGTGTAGTACAACAAAAATATGGTGTTTTTTGAAAATTAAACCATGTAAACCTATTCTGATGTAACCTCTAAATACAATTATGAACCTGAAAATGAGCATAATATGAGCACTTCAAAATCAATTCAGATGAGCTCCACCTTTACTAGCTGCAACATCTAGTTTTTTTAATAACAGGTTTACATCCCTCTCACATTAATGTTAATGTAGGGACTAGCTCTCTGGCAACTCAAGTGTTCTGCATGTATTAAATGAAGCTAGTGGTGAGTTCACATACTGACTACTTTCATTTCTCACTGTCTCTCAAAAATCTCACTGCAGATGGATAAAAAGAAACAACCATAAAGTGCATTATGGGAGCATTTTGAAAAAAAAAAACAAACACCAGGGACAGCAGTCTGCACATAGACAGTATATAAAATGGACACAGCGATCCCGCTGTTTTCGACGGAGACAAGTGAAGCCTCTTACCAGCACTTTTCCGGTGATGGGAAAGGGTTACTGAGCATTACTGCGCAGCTGCAAACTGAGATTCCCGCCGTAGATGTGACGTGACCAACGTGTCTGAAAGTTGTAAGTCTTCTGGTAGCTGTGCCAAGAGAAATCTCAATCATTCCCAATCTATCAGAGACGGAGAGCGTAGGTATATGTAAGGAGATAACATAGGCACAGGCTAATTATTGCTATCTAAAATGCTAGTTAGCATTAGTAATTAAACTAAACAGCTAATGTACGTCGAAACTGCCTGCGAGCTTCTCCTATACTATACGGTAATTCCTGTACTATGCGACAGTAAGTCGCGTGGTTATGACACAATCGTTAGCCTATTTTTACAAAAACGTCTGCTACGGAGCCATAACATGAGATACAAGGTAATGGAGCCTTTTATACATTGTCGTGTTTCTTTAGAAATAAACGAGGGACAAATGAAGTCTTGAAACGCTTCAGATGTAAAGTTATTGGCTGTCAAAGTGACGCCAAAATGAATGGCAGTGAATGGGATGCTAACGGGGGGTGATGGCTTATTAGCATCAAAATGGCGCCATAGGAGGCTTCACTCTGAGGAGAGAAGCCTGGCCCCTTGAGTCTGCAACACATGCAGATATACTGTTAGCATGGGAGGAAAAAGCTATTTATGCTTTTATATTACTGTTGAAAGTTTGGTTAAATAATTGCTTAAAGCATTTAAACAAAAAACTAAATACTGGTTTCATTAACTACATTACATTACATGTCATTTAGCTGACGCTTTTATCCAAAGCGACTTACAATTGCTATATATCAGAGGTCGCACGCCTCTGGAGCAACTAGGGGTTAAGTGTCTTGCTCAGGGACATGTTGGTTGAATTACTAAGTACTAATTACTAATAACTACTAATAATCGGTATCGGAATTGGCCGTAAAAAAATGTATTGGTCGATCCCTGCTCTGGAGTCATGCAGCTGGATGGTATTACCGTATGCTGTGCTTCTATAAATATCTGGTATGATTTTGTCATGAATATACATTTTTTGGTAAATTGCAAAGCATGTTCAGTTCACACATCAGTCAGACTGTTACATTGTTCAAAAAGTATATCGTCAATCAATTAGAACTCCGTCTGGTTTCTCTCAACAACTTGCTAAGCCATAATGGAAAAATCTGTATTTGACTGTTTGACACTCTCTGGTTCCCATTTAAGGCAAGCCAAAATGTAGACACACACACACACACACACACACACACACACACACACACACACACACACACACACACACACACACACACACACACACACACACACACACACACACACACACACAGTAATATACACTCCATCACTACTGAAATAGCTTTATAGCTTCTGTTATATGTCACTCCAAAGAGTTTCAGCGTTGCATTTATTATACATGAGAAAGTGGAGTAGTGTAGATATGTACTACTGAGTACATGGATTTTTATTTTTTATATGGCTCAGTTGTTGTTTTCATCCCTGAGATGCAAATAGAGGGCCAGCTGCACGGGAGCTGTTACTCCTCAGCAAGATGCTGTGGTGTTGGAGCTTGTCACCTACTTTAATTACTACACCATTTTGTCCTCCTACTCCTCAGCCTCACTTCTGGAGAAAATGAAGGCACAGAACAGTTAAGTTTTATTTAAAAAAAATACTTAACATCAGATTAGTACTGTATTCTAAAACAGTCAAATCTACCTTTTTAGACAAAAACGGACACAAAAGTGAAGCACATTGAACTGCGACAATCTGTCTCCCTCTGTCTTTGCACCAACATGTATAAAATGTGCTCCATGCTAGGCATACATAGCACAATGCAAGCGTCCAGCATTTCTTCTAATGCTTTCTGTGTGCATTTAAACATTATATAATTATTTTACATGAATTGTATTTATTAACCACAATGTGTTGTATGTAATTTTATCTTGTGATTTTATACCTGTCATTATCTTTAAAGGCTGCCTTTTTTACATCTGGCTGGGGGACTACCGATGAAAATTAGCACTTTTGAGCTAACTCGGGCACATTTACATTGTTTTAATGTTGATTAATGTACACTGTCCCCTTTCAAATAAAGAAAGTCAAGTCTTCGCTGTCGGGCAGAAAGCAAAAATCAATGCTATTGGTCAACGTTAATGACTGTCTGTGGGTTTTACAAATATTCAAACACTGACGAGGCGATTTCATCAGACTTCGTCTGATGTACAACCCCAAATCAGAAAAAGTCGGGACAGTATGGAAAACACAAATAAAAAAAGAAAGTAGTGATTTCTAAATGTACTTTGACTTGTATTTCATTGCAGACAATACAACAGCACATAATTTAATGTTTACCTCGTGATTTTTATTGTTTTTGTTTCAAAAAAACAAAATTCCTATTTTGGTTCTTGCAACACATTTCAAAAAAAGTTGGAACAGTAAAGCATTTACCACTTTGTAATGTTGCCATTCCTTTTCACAACACTTAAAAGACGTTTAGGGACTGAAGACACCAAGTGATGAAGTGTTTCAGGTGTAATTTTGTCCCATTCTTACTGCAAACAAGTCTTAAGGTGGGCAACAGTACGGGGCCTTCGTTGTCGCATTTTGCGCTTCAAAATGCACACACATTCTCTATTGGAGACAGGTCGGGACTGCAGGCAGGCCAGTCAAGTACCCGTATCCTCTTCCTCCGCAGCCAGGACTTTGTAATGTGTGCAGAATGTGGTTTTGCATTATCTTGTTGAAATATGCATGGACGTCCCTGGAAAAGATGTCTTCTTGAAGGCAGCATATTGTGCTCCAAAATCTCTATGTACTTTTCAGCATTAATGGTGCCATCACAGAAGTGCAAGTTACCTTTGCCAAGGGCACTGACACAACCCCATACCATAACAGACCCTGGCTTTTGGACTTGTTGCTGGTAACAGTCTGGATTATCCTTTTCTTCTTTGGTCCGGAGCACACGGCGTCCATTTCTCCCAAAAAATACCTGAAATACTGATTCATCTGACCACAGTACATGTTTCCACTGTGTGATGGTCCATCCCAGATGCCTCCGAGCCCAGAGAAGTCGATGGCGCTTCTGGACACTGTTAACATAGGGCTTCCTTTTGGCACAGTACAGTTTTAACTGGCATTTGTGGCTGTAACTACGTATTGTGGTACTTGACAAAGGTTTGCCAAAGTAGTCCTGAACCCATGTGGTGATATCGCTTATAGATGAATGACGATTCTTGATGCAGTGCCGCCTGAGAGATCGGAGATCACGGTTGTTCAGTTTAGGCTTGCGCCCTTGTCCTTTACGCACTGAAATTCCTCCTCATTCCTTGAATCTTTTAATTATGTTATGCACTGTTGAAGGTGAAATAAGCAAATATCTTTCTATCTTTCTTTGAGGAACATTGTTTTTAAACATTTCAATAATTTTCTCACGTATTTGTTGGCAAACTGGCGATCCTCGGCCCATCTTTGCTCCTAAAGGACTAGACCTTTCTTGGATGCTGCTTTTGTACCAAATCATAATTACAATCACCTGTTGACATCACCTGTTTCAAATCACATCATTATTTAACCAATTTACCTGATTACTGGCCCTAAATTGCTCCTGTCCCAACCTTTTTTGGAATGTGTTGCAGGTCTGAATGACAGGAAAGGATGTATATTTACAAATGAAATTAAGTTGACCAGACAAAACATGAAATATTTTGTGTTCACATTGTCTGCAATGAAATACAAGTCAAAGTACATTTAGAAATCACTACTTTTTTTTTTATTTGTGTTTTTCATACTGTCCCAACTTTTTCTGATTTGGGGTTGTAAATAGGTCCATAAAATGTTTTCAAATTAGACTTTTTTATGTCCTGAAAAACAACGGTTTTGGACATACATTATTTTCACCCGACAGCTAGTTTTTTATAGCAATAACATATATTACTTTTCTTGAACTTCCCTTTTAATAAGTATATCAACAAACAATAGTCTTTTATACTTTATAACACACTGAAATATAGCTGTAAGCATGTATAGGGGCATTTGTCCTGTCTATAACTGGTGAATGACAAATCATATAGCACTGTTCTTTTCATATAAAATGACATATGTTTTACAATAATATGATGTATGATGAGTATGTATTTGTTATTAATAGGTGTGTAAAGGTAGGCTACACAGAAGTCATGGTTCAGTTCATACCGATGATGGGTTCGGTGCGGGTTGGTACAGCGGAAATAACAAACAAATGCATAAGGATCGGCTTTTTTATTTATTTACCTTGGACAGACAGTAGTGCAAGTGCCAAAGATGGACAAAATCCTCTTGCTGGAGACTGAGGTAGCATTTTGCCCCCTGGCAACTTTGGTAAACTATTTTTCATTCTAAAAATAAGGATCAGGTCAAGCACTTTAGAAAACTGTATGAACACTGAGCAAACACTTTCCCAAAAGGACACCGGTCACAATAGGCTCTAAAACTGATAAGCATCTCTTATGCTTTGGTAATTAAAAATACAAAAATAAATTAGAATAATTAAAAAACTAAACTTGTGCATTAGGAAGAGTGTTTCAACTAGTTCCACCATGGATAAATTCAAACTTTCAAAGCAACCAAACTTTTACAGTTTGTATTCCATGCTGTCCCGATCTCCTTTTGTGTCTAAAGGCTGCTTGAAAGCAACAGGGGTAAGGAGTTGGGCTCCGGTTTGCTTTTTCCTCATTGGCACATCTAGGGAACATACCCTACAACAATGGGGCAACGCTGACACACTGTCTTATACACACTGTCTTATACACACTGGCCCTCATTTATGAAACGTGCGTACGACCTAAAACAGGCGTACGCAGTTTCCTGCTCAAAGCTCGGGTAGGCTGCGATAAAATCTCACGTCTGGTCTGAACTCTTGTACGCAAGTTTTTGTGTCAGTGTGGACTTGTGGTGCAGCATATAATCAGTTTAACAGGAGAAGGAGGAGTCATCAGTTGATCACTTATCAGCAATGGCAGATCTGGCTCTTTTAGAAGACCTCTATGCACCGGTACAACAGTGCACACGTACGCGCACGGGCCACGGTGGAGCGCTGCATTGGATTGATTAAGGGCAGATGGCTCTGTCTTGCATCAGCGGGGGGGACCCTACTATACACGGCAGAAAAAGTCTGCAACGTTGTTTTAGCCTGTGGCGTTCTGCACAACATCGCGCAGGAAAACAGGGTGTCATAAATGTAGTGATCGTAGTCGTTAATGCTCACGATTTATTTCTGCCATCGACAGAGTTATTTCGGTTTGTTTTCCCAGCACCTCTGCTGTCAGGAGACAGGGTTGGGCTGGTGGTCCAGCACAGGGGGGGGAGGGGGCGGTGGAGGACACATCCCTCACAGCTGTTGCCTGGTTCTGACTCATGAAAAAAACATGAGTGAAATAAAAGATTCCGCTACTGTGTGTTTATTTAAATATAGGTACACCATGTAGGCCTAAGAGATTGCAATATAAGCCTGTATATTACTATTAGGACTATAGCATACATGTGTCAAGGATGCAATCAAATAAACTTCAGCTGGAGTCCGATTTACTATGGCAACTGTTGACCGCATCTCTTTTCATTCTGCTTTCTCTCTACAGCCTTTAATACCAGTTTTCAGGCTGTCAAATGGTAGGCCTACACGTTGGTGCAAATGAACCTGAGATATCAGGGTTTAAGTCTCCACCTCTGAAAAGTGCCGCCTCTTAGCCGGATTACGTCTCGCCATGTCGTAAATTGTAGGGGTGAGGCCTCAAAACCGAGAATATATTGGGGCGTGACATTTAAATTACGATCGTTTCCAGCCGCTGCATTTATCAATGTACGACCATTCTTACGCTCTGATTGGTGCGATACGAACGTTTGATGAATCACACGTGAAGCCTGTCGTAAGATGATTTCATATGCGCTGGTTTCTATGTTAGATTGATAAATGAAGGCTACTGTCTTATACACACTGTCTAAAGGCCTTTTTATGGTTGTGCGGAAGCTCCATTTAGAGCTTTCGCCGTAGCCTATGTAAGTGGTCTGATGTTTATACTTGTGCACTGGTGTGTGCGTCGAGCCGGCGTGTGTGTGTGTGTGTGTGTGTGTGTGTGTGTTTTAGAGCAAGGAGGAAGTGAGAGAGTGACGGCGATTAGTGTGAGCGAGTAGCGACTCTAAGGTCATAGTGAGAGAAACACTGTTCTTTCTGACCACGGTGGGAAACCTGGAGCAGGAGAAGCTAACCCTATCCTTGATTTCATGTTGTTTATGGAGAAGGAGAACCAGGAAATGAGTTGGGAGGGAAATGCAACGCTACCAAGCCACGGCCGAGCGACATGCGTCGCTGCGGCGCATAGTTACATTTTACATAGTCAGGCTACAGCATAGGGTCCGTCTCAGAAGGGTCTGCGTCTACACCGGACCCTGTGCCGTCGATTCTACGCACGACTATAAAAAACCCTTAATACACACCTCTCTTTGTTGCTGTTGTAGCTGACCGGGAAACCGGCAGGCGTGTCTTTCAGCATTTCATTTGTGCTCGCCATAGTGTGACTTGGGGCTTGTTGTGCTAACCTCAGCACATGTTGCTAATGGCATACAGCTAAAATGTCTCTGTATAACTCGTGTTTGTAAACTTTGATTCCACATTACGTGCGTCAATCGGACCGTGACCCCCGTACAACAAATCAATCAATCAATCAATCAATCAATCAATCAATCAATCAATCAATCAGTATAATAATACCATGACGATTCTGCACCAATACACCAACCGTTACAGCCCTAGTGATTAATGAAATACTTTTTTATAATATGTATTATATTAATAAATAAAACATGTATTTATAATTTTTTTTAGGATTGTTATTGTCAAACTACTAGGCTTTCCTACTGTGTTAAAGTCAAATGTGTAAATAAGGACAACAGACAACAAAAATAAAATTTCAGACTGAATGAAACAATAAATAAATAATATATATATATATATATATATATATTTATTAGGGGTGTCATGATTCTCCAAATCCTCGATTTGATTACATTTTCGATTCTGAGGTCACGATTCGATTCAATTCTTGATTTTTACATTTTATTTTTTTTCAGCACAGGTTGCTATGCCATTTTTAGACTAAACTTGTATGTAATATAATATCTGACCTTTGTTCACAATGTACCACATTGAAATTTAAAACATTTATTAACAACATAATGTAACAATAACATATCTTCAGTCAATTGGAAACTTGACAATTTGTCAATAAAGTAAAAAGAAAAAAAATTTACCGACAATCCTGAGGGCAGACGCTTCACACCACACTGAGTTTGGTGTTAAAGCCCCCATCGTCGTCTTCCAGGCAGCGCTGCCTGGAAGGCACTAGGATTAGGCCATGATTGTATTAATAGAACTGGATCAAAGCCCGTCTACGGAAAGCCATTCCACTCCCCATTCAGCCCCCTTGTACCGACTTTGGTTGCAGTTCCACCAGAGTTCCACTGGGGGTGATCACGGTCCAGTGCAAAATGAATGGGACCCTATGGAGCTAGACGGCTAAATGAATGGGACCCTATGGAGCTAGACGGCTAAATGAATGGGACCCTATGGAGCTAGACGGCTAAATGAATGGGACCCTATGGAGCTAGACGGCTAAATGAATGGGACCCTATGGAGCTAGACGGCTAAATGAATGGGAGTCTATGGAGCTAGACGGCTAAATGAATGGGAGTCTATGGAGCTAGACGGCTAAATTTGTCTCTTTTGCCTGATTGTCGTTGAGAAATCTCAGATTTGATTGTAGTTTTTGCAAGTTCAACATGGATTATAGGTCAAAAGTTGAATGAACGAGTACTTATGCCCTTTTGATTTGTTACAGGTTGAGTCGTTGTTGCCCATACTACGCTAGCATTCTGCTAATGAATGCTGATTGGTCAGTGAAGGACTGATTACGATCGGAGATCCCGCTTGACGGCATCCGAAGCGGAGCCAGAATGTCAGAGTGAATATTTCGGCGTTGTCGTTAAAACATTAGCAAACTTCTTTCAAGCATGTGTATTGACAGGGAGAGTCTAACCTGTCAGCTGTGTTGTCGATGCCTCGAGAGAGAACAGGAAGTGACTCAGAGCTCGCCGTAAAGCGGTATCTCTGGCCGTATATGTGTATGACGTCATTTACATTTTTAAAGGCTTTTTAGAACAAAAAAGCAACTTTAAAAAAATCTAATACCCAGCAGTATGTATTTTGTTTGCCTCCCCTTTCGAATGCAACATTCAAATTACTAGACAAAAAGTGATATCCTGAGAAAAGTGGGTTTTTAGGGGTACAGCTCCATAGAGTCCCATTCCAATGAGAGTGCTCAAAAGCGCATTAAGACAACATGGAGCTCGGATCTTCCGCATTCTTGGCCCATGACGTCACGATGGACACGCGCACTACCAACAATTTGTTTGCGTTGTCTTAGCAACCGGTATCAACATGCTTGTTCATGAGTTACTCTCTCGTGTCTCTTACAAGTGGCAAACTCCTGAAATCGCCGTTTTCATTGTCTAAAACATTCACTGACGTTAAACATTGTGTTTTCATTGTTCCCGATCGTTTACATGCTTAGCTAAATAAACGATAGATGTATTTAGCTAGACAACCAAGGAGATTTAATAATTATGTCGTGCTACTAGCTAGCTAGCTATTGAGAATGAGGAGATGTCGTCACGACACAGCGCCCCGCCCCCTTCCGCCATTTTTAGGTGCTCATGTTCATTGTTTGTGTTGGTAGCAGAGGAGGTTCTTCTGTTTTTCTATAGTCTAGATTCAAGATAATTACCTATTTTAGAATGTCTGGAACACACTGCTGTGTAAAAAACTGATGCAGTTCCTCACACGATTTTCGTGGAAGTCGTAGGAACCACGTGTCACAGTTTTTTCGTATAGTGCAAATTTTGACATGTCAAATTAGTTTACGTGACTAACATGTCCTTCATCTAACACATTTACATGACAGAGGGTGACACAGTGTAAAATATATAAGATGCCATACATCTTTAAGGTGCTTTAGAATGAACAGTGCATTAATGTAACTATCAGCACAAATATCTTCTGTGTTTTGGGGCTTGTAGATGACCTGCACCCAGCCGCAGCAGAAAGTCTGGTAGCTTTCCAAGGATTTCATGCTTTTGAATTTTGAATTCTTGCATAGTGTAATAACTGATGCCAAAAACCAAGTAATTAATAATCTCCACGTAGGTTAGAGCATGGATCGGGCCGAATGTTTCTGTCCGAACCCCGACACCGTTAAAATCTCATTTCTCTCTCATACTAATGACACATGTAGGCTACGTTTGTTTGTGTGGAAAGCCCGCTTTTATTAAACAAATGTAGGAAGGCATTCGGAAATGTCAACAGATGAGGTCATCAGCACACACGAGGCAATAAGCGCATGTAAATAAGCTGTTCAAATGTTCAACGTGTTAACAACAAGCTCACATTAATAAGCTGTTAAAATGTTCAACGTGTTAACCTTTCCTGCTTGCTTCGTTTGTGGTAAAGGTGGTAAAGAGTCCGTCTCTGTTCCATTGTGCTGCCGGCAGCTCGTACGGGTCGACGTGGTTGATATCAGCCAGCTTCTCTAAATACCTCTGCTTGGCGCTGGTAGTAAGTTTCTCCCTGTAAGGTCCCTTTTCTTTTGCTGCCTTTTTCTCCATTTCCTCTTAATTTTCTTAAGTTTAAACACTGTGATAATAATTCTCAGGTCCGTCTCTGTGTCGCTCGCTCCATCTCTGTGTCGCTTGCTCGTACAATGTTGCCCCTGGCAACCGATAGTGTAGGCACCCAAAAATGGCCGACGGGCTCAGACCCCTCCCAAATCGTGACGTATGTCCTCATTCTCAATAGCTAGGGTGGACGTCAGTGTACGGGCCTATCTCATAATGTAAGCTACTGACCATTACCTTGAAACCATCCAGCAAATAGACGGTACCGTAGGGTGATTTAACGTCACCGCTCATTTTACACACAATTCAACAACAAAACAAAACGCTGAGTGAGCATTACTAGCTACATTTTTCATGTTGGTTTTGAGCATTATGCACCCCCACTAACCTGGAAAACGGTTTTAAAACAGTAACGTTAATACAGCGTGTCGGAGTAATACACACAGTCTCCTGCAGTGGGGACTCAGAGGCAGACGGACCGTCACCACAGCGTTAGCTAGCATTAGTTTCTTGTCTCATCTGGGGTCTGATAAACAGTAAATTCATCAACTTCAGTGTCCACAATGCTATTTTTCAATAAACTGTAGATGTCATATTTCACGGGTGTGAGTGCGGATTTCATGTCGTGGCTTTCGTCGCTTTGAGTGAAGCTAATGGCTTAATTAGCTGAGTGAAGTAGCTACTCCTGTTGTTTATTTGGTTGCCATAACTTGGCGAGTGATGACGTCCTGTCACTGGTCCAGTTGCTCTGCTCACCCTAGAGCACATGTGTCAAACTCACGGCCCGCGGGCCAAATGCGGCCCTTCGCAAATGTTGATCCGGCCCGCATCTCAATTTTAGGTCCACAGTACATTCTGGCCCTGGCTAGTTGAGCACCAAACCAAAAAGGTGGAAAACTGTTTTCAAACTCCAAATGACGCGACTCTCAGAGCAGAATTTGGCAGATTTACCGACTTTGAGACTCAGAAACTCCCCCAGAACCAGAGAGTATTTTAATATTCAGGAGATGAAACGGGCTGTTTGCATGATTTGCTGAACTCTGCGATGGCTAAAGAACTCTTTGCTGACTTTCTAGGAGTTTTTGTCAAACGAAGTGCGACAAAGTTGAAAAAAGCAACAAAACGATGCAAAAAACAAACAAAAACATTGATTAAAACGCCTGAAAAAGCCACAAAAATGACCAAAAAGGCGACATGCAGTAATACAGTCAAAGATATTTGACTTTTTTGGATGTATGCATGTGAATTTAACTCTCCGTCTGGCCCTTGATGTGATTCTCTTTTCCAGTGTGGCCCTAAATGAAAATGAGTTTGACACCCCTGCCCTAGAGGGAGACAGAGCGGATGACAGTTCGCTTGAGTTCAGTAGAGCAGACGGCGCTACGACTTTATGACTTTTCATAAACAGCTGAAGGAGCGATGGTGCGCGGTGTACCTACATAGCGGAAACACTGTTGTGCGTCTGCCCTATTTCTGATACCACGGCGTTGGACATTTTACCGTGGCGGACCGCCACTATCCTATCAACATAGAGGAAACACTGTGTATATATACTTGAGACAGAACATGTGTTTATTAAAGTGATAGTGACCACGATCCTAAGCTAAAAAGCAGGGAGGGTTGCAGCTCTGTTGTTGACTGTGCTGATGTTCCTGAGTCATAAACAGCTGGGTGGGAGTGTGACCACTCCCCAATGATTTCCCCTTTGTTTCTGAAATTATCACTGGGGCTTTGCCAGTTTTCCAGCACACACTGTTTGTGTGCATTTGTGCAGAGCGTGTGTGTTGTGTGTGTGTGTGTGTGTGTGTGTGTGTGTGGTCTATTAACTGCCTTATCATCCCTGGCCTTTGCAGAGGGTTATCAATTGGTCTTCCACTGGCGACAGTAAATTTCCACTGTGGACAGCTTGAACAATGCAGACCCTCGTCTCTCCACCACTTCTGCCTCTCCTCTGGCAGCTATATATAAACCTCAACCACAAGTTTATCTTTGTCTAAGACATCCTATTATTTCTTTATGCTGTTGCTGGAAAAAGGTCCCATGTTCTCTGGCCCGGGAAAATGTGTGACAGTTAAGTAGGGCTACTTAGCCTCACCCATATTTCCTCTTCCAGTAGCAAAAACAATGACAAAGCTTGCAATAAGGAGGCAATAAATCAAGTGGATTGGGTATTTGACATGTCTAAATAATGCTCTCCCTGGTGTTTGTTTGGGACACATTTTATTTATTCATTTTATTTGTTGAAATATTTTGCAGTAGCAACACATCTGCTTCATCTACACCTCTGCTATATCAGAGATGTCAGTCATTGTGTCTTCAGTGCGATTCATTGATGAAAGAGCTCAAGATTTGTCTCTGGAGCAGTAAACTGTTGTCTGTAACATAGATTTGAACAGAAAGATGGACAGTTAAGTAGCGATTTAAGTGGTAATTGAATTGACAGGCCATAGATAAAAGGAAGAAGACTTCACACGGCACCTGCATGCACACTTGTCTAAAGGGTTGCCCTGGCCTTTTGCCTTTTTCCTGTCAGCGCTCCTTCAGACAAGTGTCTGTTCATCCCTCGGCCTCCATGGGACAGGCCAGCTTTGAAATGCCTGTCCACGTACCAGCTGGACAGATGGTAGCATCTTCACCTTGCCTGCACCACAGGTTTTTATTACTCAATTTGGCCAGCGAGAGGGTAGTTAAAATAAGAGGACAAATGCCCGGTGAAAAAGGAGCACATTTATCCACCTGCTAATTTTTATAATGTAGCTTTTATAGGTATTTGCTTTTTCTGGATGACAGATGGTAACCTTGTTAAACTGCGTAAGTAAAATGTGTAAATGTATGTTCCTGCACAAGCCCTGCTTTGTGGGCCAGTTGGGTTGCAGAAACATTCTAGCTATACTGTGCTACTGAAGTTGTATGGCAGGAATAAAATCAATGTACTTTGGCTATTAAAAGCTGTCAAATAGACATAAAACTGTCAGACTGAAAGTAGAACAAGAATTTACAAGGTCTGGCATCTGGTTTGTGTTCCTTGTAAAATGAGTTAAAAACCATAGCCTTGGTGTGCCCTTTATATCCAGAGATACAGAGATATAGATTCTAGGAACATTCATCTGTTTTACTGGCAGTGTGCTGTTGACCCCTTAAGGCGCCGACACACCAACACGATAATCGTCCGTCTGACAGTCCGGCGAGGTCGGTGACTCGAGTCTGTTCGGTGTGTTCCGTGCTGTCGTCAGTCGGAGGAGCCGTCGGCCTTCATTTTGGCCAACCTGACTTGCTGGGTCGTAGGGCGGGCAGTCAGACTCACTGTCCAATCTGACTGGTAGAGTGCTAACCTGGAAATGAGGTGTGGCATGAGCGTGACTAACGCCTTAAAATGTTTTCAGAAAGACATTTCGGTGAACTATTTTAGCGAAATATCAGATCGTATTCTGAACAAAGCCGCCATTATGCCCGGTTGAAAAATCCTGGACAAGCCAGACACACGTGATTGTCCAATCAGCTGCCAATAATCAGCTGCCAATAATCAGCTGCCAATGAGAATAAACTCATTAAATATTGAGAATAAAGTCGTTGTGTTTTGAGAAAAAACTCATTAAATATTGAGAAAAAAACTTGAAATACAACGACTTTATTCTCAATATTTAATGAGTTTATTCTCAACAAATTTCAGATTAAATTGCTATAACACTGTCAAACACACAGCCCCCATCATATCATCAATATCACTTACGCCTACATCTACATCTTCAGGTGTCGCTGCCATTCCGTCCACTGTGCAGTGTTAACTGAATGACTGAACTCCGTCAGATACTTTGACTCCGTGCTTCCTGTAATGAGAGCTGTCAATCAAGGATGTCCCTGTGTGAAAGTGACCAATCATAAGAGGGTCAGTGCCCTCCTTGGTTTCCGCCCCCAAATTGTCAAAAGTCATGTACTCGAGCGAGCAGAAATCAGCTGAACGAGCAGAAATCCACTCCGCGAGCAAAACAGCACTCCGCGAGCAGAAGCCCGCTGCGCGCGAGCAGGATTCCACTGTACAAGCAGAGTAAGAGTAGCCAGGCGCTCGCTCGCAGCTACCTACACCTCTCGGTTGTTGAATTTGTGCGCGAGTACTTTTATCATGCCAGCTGAAGGTTCATTTTTGCGCGTGTGAAATAACATAATGTGCTTGTGAGCATGTGTTACACGCTCATAACTTTTGACTAAAAAATAACGCCATAAAAACGCTCCTCCAGTGGAATTGCTCGGTGACATATTTATGAATAATTTTTTACTCTCCATTACAACTGAGCTAACTCGGTTTGCGCCATGAGATATGGCAGAAAGCTCTGGAATGAATCTAATAAATGGACCTTGAATAGAAAAGAAATCTTTTTTTTTTTTAGTTACTGCTCTTACGTTCACTGGCCGCAATCTTTTTCTTAAAGGCTGTCTCCTACAATATAAATGATATCCTCTGTCCTTATAAGAGCTGAAATTAAATGAAGTAATCTAGATAACATAATCTTATTGGTGTGTAAACTATAATTACTATAATGAGTATAATACAACAATGTACTGTTTGATTAGGCACAGTGCATTTGGCCAGTCAAACAACAGCACAGTGAAGACACTATGCTACTGGCCAACGGCATGAATTGATTTAGTAGGTGTGAGAGGGCCATTAGGTGAAAGACAAGCGGATCACATTAACCAAAAGAAGACTAGATGCAGCCATTGTAATTATTTTTTTCCTCCAGTAGCTATTGTTATTATTGTTACCTCGAACACCGTTATCCATTTTTGTTACTCACGCTGCTGTGTGAAAGATGCTGCAGAGAGTTAATGTGTGAAACAACCTAAAAACAATGGCCAGATGGCTCAACCCTTCATATCAGAAGTGCACAGGCTGTGTTTGTGTGGGCCTTAAACTAACATCCATTTCACCTGGGGGGGGAGTGCAGGTGAGTTTATTGTGCTTCTGTCTGTGTGACTCAGTGGAGTTCTTTAACATCAGTTATCCGAAATGGTTTAGTTTTTGTTAGAGACAACAGTGTGTGTGTCTAGCCAAAGAGTGTTTGTGAGTTTGTATGAATTTTGCATCTGGAACAGAGAGATTACATAGAACTTTGTCTCTCAATTCCTGTTTACGCGTCTCTAATGATGACCAGTTTACACTCCTTATCCTGTGTGTGTGTGTGTGTGTGTGTGTGTGTGTGTGTGTGTGTGTGTGTGTGTGTGTGTGTGTGTGTGTGTGTGTGTGTGTGTGTGTGTGTGTGTGCATGCGTGCAGTGTCCCCATTTCGTCCTGTCTTATTGTATGCCTTTATTCTGCTGGAAGGTCACCAGAGAGTGACAGGACTCCCCGGGAGATGTGATTAGATGTATGAGATGATGAATGGGAACAGACTGAAGTAAATAGGAAATCGGGTGGTTGAATCTGTAAAACTGAGGAGGAGTTTTGTGAGACCCACTGCCGCCACTCACCCATGGGTTCTGAGAGAGAGAGAGAGAGAGAGAGAGAGAGAGAGAGAGAGAGAGAGAGAGAGAGAGAGAGAGAGAGAGAGAGAGAGAGAGAGAGAGAGAGAGAGAGAGAGAGAGACAAATGGGCAACATTTTTTCCCCTCCAGTACCTATAGCAAAACCAATAACGTTAACGATACAGCAATATGTAACGTTCATTCCATTTGTGGACTGCACTCATTTCTCAGTATCTGGGGAGATGTGAGACTTTGGATAAGAGTATATTAGATTGATTGTTTTGCTGTTGCTGGCTTCAACAATAAGACAGGTGTACAGTGGCGCTATGCATGGCATTCTTGATTGGCCAGTCGGTCCACCACTTTGTCCCAGGCAGAGACAACTATCAGATGGAATGCCATGAAGTTTTTGAATTTAAATGACTTGGTTATCCCCTGCCTTTCCATTAAGTGCCAACATTAGGTCACACTGTTTAATTTGGGAACTCCTCATAAATCGTAGTAGTCTGGACGGGCAAAAACCTTTGGAAACAACGATGCACGTCAGTCAGTCTTATTGGTTAGGTAGGCTTACATTCCTTTTGAGTAACGGTTCCAGCTTGTCGTTGGTCCATGCAAATAAATCCCTCGGCATACTTTTCACCATTGTCTTTCTTTCTCCAAAGTATTTGCTGTGTTTTCAACTTCTACATCCATGATTTCGAACCACAGAGTAACGTCAGACAATCCGCGTTTACACCGGCACGCAGACGCCAAGTGAATGGTCATTTTAATGCGTTGTCAGTTAATATGGACAGATTTCATTTCGGATACAGATCCTAAATCCTAAAATAAAAATGCAGTTTCAAAATGACAATGTATTAGTGTGGTTGTAGCCTTAGGTGCACATGTGACTTCATAAGCACTATGGCCATTTCTTATATGGCAGGACACTTCTTCATCTTACAGTGCCATGGCAAGCTAAATATGCTTCATATGTCACACTCCACTCACTGGCCACTAGGCTAGTTTTTTAACTGTAAAAGAAGTTAACTCCTGCACACTGCCAAATTTATGACACACTTGAAATGTCCTCTGAAATGTAGGTTAGTGTGATCACATTCCCAACGGTGGCTCTGTGATGTTAGTTCTTTAGAAAGTTGCAAAACTGGATTGTGAAATGACTGTGATTGTGTCATAAAGGTTATGAGCTCTAATTGCCCAAAAAGGGAAATGATGAAGATAAACTTGTATGCCCTGCTTGCAGGGGCCTTACCGGGGCTGTGTGCTGATGTTTGTCAGAGAAAATGGAAATGTCTTAAAATATCCAGGGAGGAGCCACAGAGAATATTAAATGCAGGAAGAGAGAATGAGCGAGAAGAAAGAGAAGGATTGAGAGAGTTCAGCTATAGGGCCGGGTCATGGTGGTCTAAATACCTCCACCCAAACACTTACAGGTCCTACATACAGCTGGTGCCTTCACTTACGTACTTCACTACACACTTCAGCTGCTTCAGCAGATGGTCAGCCATCTTTTAAGAAGCTTGCCGTGTGTCCCCCAGGTCTGGTTGAGGTCTGGGCCAGGGCACTGTGTTGTGGAAAGACAGCGCTCTCTCCACTATTCATTTTGGAAGTTTGGTTTTCTGGCACACTGTGAAGGTCAATAATGAGGGGGTGCCATCAGATGAGAGCACTAGGAGATATATTCTTCATTTTGACATATTTTGTACATGTTTTCTGTTGGAAGAGCAGGGGGAAGAGTCTGGTTTTGTCCTGATTTGGGCTTGCCTGATGGACTGTGATGGATTTGACCTATTTTTGTGTGACACAGATCCCCATGTTGATCTTTCAGCTCAACATAGTACACGATGACAGAAAGAATTGTTGCAGGGCTTTTTACTTTTAGACTTTTTAATGGGGTCCTGGTGGAAATGAAAACCGACCCTTCTGTGGACCCCCCATCCCCCGCACGCTCACTCTTCTTTTTTTTCCTCCCCTCTTTTTTTTCCCATTCTCATTCTGTCTCAAGCACTCCCACAGCAGGAAGAACCCAATTATAGAGATATCGGGTCCATGCTGAAAACGTGATAGCCTGTGAAATGTCTTCGGCGTCACACAGAGACAATGTTTGTCCTGCCCCAGTGCAAACAGGATGCTGTGTGCAGGAGAGCGGTGCGAGATAAGAACAGACAACGGCAAGTGGGAAAGACAAAAAAAAATTGCAGAGGGCAATATGGACAAAGAGGGGGGGACAAAACTGCTGGAAGACTGATGATGTAGAGATGATCTGATGACCCCAAGAGAGACAGAAGCAGAGCAGTAGTACAGTTCCAGTATCACTAGAATAGTGTGATTCTTGTACAGGAAGTAGAAGGGTATGCCCCGCCACCTGAAGGAAACACAACTTGTGCTACAGACATTGTGTTGTCTCTCCTCCTCCTCCTACTCGTAACCATTTCCTGTTGCTAGAAAGAATTTCACAAGGACTTCAATTACCAAGGAAATGAAAGGTTGATTTGCATCATCATTTGCAGCAGAATATAAAAAAGGCTCAGGTACACGGCGTTGGCGAATCCCACGGTCTGCACACAGACACCGGCGACTGGGATTTGTACAGTACGATAGGTGTAATCACGTTATTCTCACACAGAAACAGATTACGGGGGATTATATCTTCTTTTTTTTCCACTAAGCCAAAGATTATTCTCGCTCCCAGTGAACTTATCTACTGAACTCACTTTGTTCCTAATGCGGGTCATGTCAACTTTAGAGCAAGCGTTAAAAAAATATTATACTCCCGTTAATGTAATACACTTACATGACAAAAAAACAACTTTAATTATCTTGTTTGATTAAGATTTAAAGTAAGTTGTTTGAACATTTCCATACTGATTAACCACTCTCCACCTGTCAGGGTTACCACCGATTTATGGATGTCCAAATATTTACATGCACTCTCACACCTCGAGGCTTACCTTGGCCACCATACATCAAAACAAAAACACATTCAGGGCCCTGTTTTAACGATCTAAGCGCAGGGCGTGAAGCGCCTGGCGCAGGTGTGTTTAGGGCGCGTCCAAATCCACTTTTGCTAGTTTGACAGCGGAAAAAAGTGTCTGTGCTCAGGACGCATGGTTCTAAAGGGTTGTTCTTAGTGTCTTCATTAATCAGAGGTGTGTTTTGGGCGTAACATGCAGTAAACCAATCAGAGATCATCTTCCATTCCCTTTAAAAGCCAGGCGCGTTTGGACCTTGGAGCATTGCTGTTATGATGGAGGATTTACACCGTAATATTTGTATTTGTAATCTTCTGCATGTTTGTGTGCTGCTGTGCGTCCCTGTGTAACAAGCATAGTGTGCGCGCGCTGTGCACGAGCCTCGGAGCATTTTAAGAATACTGAAAGCCTTAGAAATGCAGAAGTTGAGTACACTTTAATATTTGTTTATTTATCACAAATAATATTCAACAGCGTTGTCGTATATTGTATATTCCTCGTATTTTGCAGTCCTACATAAATGAAGGTAATAAAGGTTTTTATGAGGTTGTGGTTTGCTGTTGCTGTGACATTTGTCTTTTTTGCTTGCTCTGAAGATGAACACCAAAAGTCTCTCTTTTGTTGGTTCTGTTGAATCAATACGAGTATTGGTCTCTGACGCCCTAAGGCACAAACTCCAGAATCAATATCGGAATCAATTGTAGACTTTTAACCTCACACACAAACGCACACAGACCCCCCCCCCCCCCCCCCCCCCCCCCCAAAAAAAAAAAAAAAAAAACAGAGCCCAAAACCCAGCTCCGTCCTCATCAAACATTTCTGTGCAGATGCCTCTACAGAGGGGAGGCATGTGAGTGACTTCAAAGCTGGATAAAGTAGAGCAGGCTTTTTATATCAAATCTGTGACAGCCTAATTCTCTCCCTCTCTTTCTTCCGTTGCTAAATTATACATAAGTTTCTAAGTATGTCCTTCTTGCAGATTGAATCTCCCTTTTGAAAGTGTGAGTAAAACCAGTTTTAGCATGTCCCTCAGGATGTCCTCAGGCTATCTGAGCACTTAGCACCTCGCCAGTTGTTCAGGTGGAACCTGAACTTTGAGTTTTGGTTAACAGAATTAGGATTGAGCAGCTGTGCAGTAATACTGTGTTGTAATATGTGTTGTAACATTCAGTAATTGTCAATTGCGTGTGTTGTAAAATGTCTTGTCATGGCTTATTGAGAGAGAAATCCATAGAAGGAAAGGTCATTATGGCAATCAACCTTGTCTTTAAGGCTGACATTTTAAATTATATCTTCAAAAAAAAAAGAACATTGACTTTAGGCCATAGCTAATTTGCCAATGCTTTTTGGTCTGGAACCTTGACTTCCAAGTGGCGTTATCAATGGCACAGACCCCACGCAATTGAATAGACACAACTACAACCAATCAGAGCAACAAAATGTGACCTACAACCATTCAGAATGATACAAGGTGAAAAGAATCTGTTTCTGAAAACATTTTGGTGAACAGTAAGCAGTACAGTAACGGAATTTGGATTGATATTTGATCAGAACCGTCTAGTTGGACAGTTTGATCTGAGTTTGGTGAGCCTGGTGTGTTGGGCCAGGTGCAGCACGCCAGTTACGTTTGGTAACTAGGTTCCGTAGCATGCCGCTCCTCCGTCAGTTATTGTCTTTAATCCCAAGTGAGATAACCAGTTGTAATTGGCCTGTCCAGGGCCTGGTCGGCTGGAAATCTGTCTAAATGTGAGGGGGTGCAAGAACGCAGTTTACGTGAAGATGGGAATTATTGATCTTGCTTACAAGGGACAACGTGATTGACATATTCAGCCAGTAGCAATAGTCTAAATAGTAGCAATAATGTCAAAAATACATTGAAGGACATCTTATTTCACAGTTCTAACATCCCAATGTTTGCAGTATTTGCATAATTGTTTTCTCAATATCTCTATGTATTATTTTCTTGATTCATTGATGAATCAGAACTTTCACGCTCAACTTCAGATGCCTCGTTTTGTTCGACCAACAGTCCAAAACCCAAAAGATACTCAGTTTACAAATGTATAAAACCAGCAAATCCTCACATTGGAGAAGCTGCGGCGAGAGAATGGTTCGTGTTTTATAATAAAATATGTATAATCAATAAATGAAAATGGCTGCAAATTGATTGATTGATTCAGAGTGAGATATTTCACTTCTGTTCCATCTTTGTTGGGAGTCGCACATGCTCAGTACCTAGGTAAGGACTACTAGCCAGTCAGAAGCAGAGTATGAGGGCGTGCCCTGACAGTACCTAGGTAAGTACTACTAGCCAGTCAGAAGCAGAGTATGAGGGCGTGTCCTGACAGTATCTAGGTAAGGACTACTAGCCAGTCAGAAGCAGAGTATGAGGGCGTGTCCTGACAGTAGCTAGGTAAGGACTACTAGCCAGTCAGAAGCAGAGTATGAGGGCGTGTCCTGACAGTACCTAGGTAAGGACTACTAGCCAGTCAGAAGCAGAGTATGAGGGCGTGCCATGCTAGCAGCTAGGCAAGCATTATAACGTGTGTTCCAAACTGACCACGTTTGTCTCTGAAGTAAAGGCTGGACTACAACATTTGGGTGATGATGGCGCAGTGGATATGACAGATGCCTTTGGTGTGGGAAATCCGGGTTCGATTCCCACTGTGATACATCAACCAATATGTCCCTGAGCAAGGCACTTAACCCCTAGTTGCTCCAGAGGCGTGCGACCTCTGATATATAGCAATTGTAAGTCGCTTTGGATAAAAGCGTCAGCTAAATGACATGTAATGTAATGTAATGTAATGTAATACAACAGAGCTGTTTGGAGCAGTTTGTGAACAGTGTTTTCTGTTGGAGATGGTAAATCCCTTTGGGGGGGACTTTGGGCTTTTTCACTTTGTAAACCTACAACGTGCACAAAAAAGATATATAACACAATAAAGGAAAGGGGAAAAGGCCAAAAAGCATAATATGAGCACTTTAATTCCTGCAGCTTCTCTAATGTCTTCACAGAAGTGTGATTTGTGTGCCCCTAGTAGCAAAGCTTTGTGGATTTTGAGACCGTTGGGAATTCCCTGCTCCTTGTCACATGCTCTTTTATGGCTTAAACAATCTACAACTGAAACTCTGAATGATCAAACGTCCAGCAACACTAGTAGTATTTAGAAACACTTCATGGTGAGGCCTGCGGTCTTAATTTGAGTCACCTGATGAAGGCCACACTGGTGACCCGAATAAGGAAGACCAAAGACAGAAATGTCTTGGTCTCATAATAAAGTTGCTGAGTTTTGATCCTTTAAGACTTAAGTACCTTACAAACCTCACCAACTGCTGAAATGACTTCTCAAAGTTGACATGTTTTGTGTTCTTCACTTATAAATAATATGAAGCAATGACTCTGTAGTAGAATAACAAATGAGTCGAGCCACAAAATAAGTTGATACATATTTCTCAAGTGACTTTTTAGGAAATCCCCAAAGGTTCTTGGGAAAAGAACCGATAACCAAGCTATTTCTGGAAAAACACTGGCAAGATTCTGTGCATCATAAATATTGCGCAGATAGACCCTTTGTCAAGTTCCTTGACAATGTGACTTACTCTGCAGCATAGCCACTATCTCTGTTCCTTCTGTTGAATTACTCCAGCAGGATCAAAGTAAACACCAGGTTTAACCTTCAGCCCTGCATGTGACACAGCTTTTAAATCTCAGATAGAATCCATTTTGAGCTCAAAATGATAAGAACTCCTCCCAGTTTCCTCCGTGGCTGTCCTATTGATCTATTAATGTGCTGTAGAAAACCTTAGCTTAGTACATTCTCTCATTTTCCAATAATGCATACTGCTTCCCCGCTCGAGTGAATAAGACATTATTCTTACAGTGACAGTAACCAGGCCTGTACAGCGTTTTATTAGAGCTCTCGATCACTGATGCCATGTGGAACATTGTCTGATTCTTCAGGAAAGTGTCTGGTGCTTGTAAAAGTTGAGCCTTTTTATTTTCATCCTGGAGAAGTTGCACTCGTTCAGACACGGATGTTTTTTTTTGTACAACCTTAGCCTGTTTAATGAGCTACTTCACTGGAAGTGTAAAAGAGCTGTGCTTTACTGCACTTCATCATATGAAAGACAAGATGGCAATCTCAGTGGTCCACATGCAGCTGATAGAGGTAAAATGTTGCCTACAATTAAAATCACATTTGCCCAAAGGCAAATCTATTTACTTTACTATTTGTTTAATTGAAAATATATACAGCACTTGAAAATATAAGTGCTGTATGAACTAATATGAGTTATTCTATCCTTTTTCTGTGAAGGATGTACAGGACTTTAAAAATATTGGGAAAGAATGAAATTTCAATGACTTACAATTTCCAGTAGAGTCATTAACTCTGTCATATACATTTCAATGTCTCCTAATGTAAAAGACAGTTTTGCTGTTGCAAAAAAGAGAAGATGTAATCTACTTGAAGCTGCCACCATAACCTTTGCCTTAAATTCAGAATAAGCACCAAGATATCTAGCAATTTAACTATAGCAATACACAGCCATATTTTTCTTTACTATATTCTTGTTTCTCAGGATGAATTTGAAACATGAGGGCTAACTTTGCTCTATACCAGGACCAGCTAGTCCTGGGTGGGCCCTTCTTTGCACTGATTGCAGATATGAAACGCTTCTTATCTCCATAAGTAGTTAATTTTTACTAGGTCTATTAAAGCCATACAGGAGAACACCACACCCAAGATTAAGTCAGTCACGAAATAAACGTCTGGAAAATGTATTGAGTTTGGTACTGTATGAGCCAGGAGACAGACGAATAGTATCTGTCAGTCAGTTTGTATCTTGATCATGTTCACTATGGGAGATTTCCCTGTAGCTGTATTGATAGGGCTGGGCAATATATCAATATTATATCGATATCGTGATATGAGACTAGATACCGTCTTAGATTTTGGATATCGTAATATCGTGATATGACATAACTGTTGTCTTTTCCTGGTTTTAAAGGCTGCATTACAGTAAAGTGATGTACTTTTCTGATGTACAAGCCTGGGTGTGGATCAAAAGAGAACCAGTATGGATAGCCTTGGTCTTGCTTGATTTGTGACTCATAGTTAGCGTGATGGGTCTGGGTGGCATCTCAAATACCAGACACTCCTTTCCTCTCTCAGTGGTGTACAGGATCTCCCTGTTATTCTGTCACACAGAGATGCAGGGCTTTTGCAGGAAGATAAGGCGATTCATAGATTCCCTTGTGTTATTAAGATCATTGTGGAAAGAACTTCTACATCTAGCTGTGACTACTTTGTATCCAGAGGGCCTACATGTATTTAATAAGGATGTAACGCAATATTGCAATCTCTTGTGAAATACAAAACTCTCAATTGAACATGGTAAATTGAACAATGTAAAATGCATGGTGTCCAAAATCAACCAATGTGGTTCTGCAGTTTCTGAGCTGGGATGATAGTTTCTGCTTGTGTCACTACATCTGGTTGTTTGTGTAAATGTATTCAAATAGTACTCCACTGATTTTATAACATTGTTGGACAGTAAAAGGAAAGAAAAGATCAAATAGATGCAGCAGAACCAGTAATATCCTCTTTTTTTTATTCCATGCATTCTTCTTCCTTGTCAAAACCCGGGGCCTACATAACCCACGATACACCTTGACCGCAGAACAGTTGCAAAATCATGCAATACCGATTGGTATGAAATGAATGCAGCATAAGGAATCATTAACAGGAATGTTGCATGTACTTGATTGCAGTTTTACTTTACTGCTTTGTAACTGTAAAACAAAGTTAATGGTTCATATTTGTCAGATTTTGCTGCTCATTTCAGGAACATAGTACAGTTTGGGTATTTAATTCTTAGCAAATTTGATACGTCAAATATGGGTTTATTAAGCGTCAGTAATAAAATCAGACTTGAATCTAAGCCCAGTCAATCAATCACATTGAATTAGGACGTTACCATGTGTTTCGGATTCCTGTGTATGACTTGTCACTAAAGAGGGTTTTGAGTGCAGTACAGCAGCTCTGTGCATCATATTGTTGTAGGGAGATTGCGGCCTGTGTTGAGTAACACATGGCAGAGGTGTGAGTGGGAGAGCTCACTCTATTCAGATAGTAGCATAGCTCTGTCAGTTGCTGGGCTCCCTTTGGGCTTAGTGTGTATTGCACAATGAATACACCTTTCAATACTGACTTCTAGATGAAAAGAAACTTCCAAGATCATTATAAATGTCCTTGATTCTTTATCTGCTTTAGAATGCAAACTGTGTAGGTGCCCTGGTAGCTCACCTTATAAAAGTAAAAAAAAAAAAGCCCCATCAACTAATCTTAACACAAAGAAAGAGTGCAAACTGTGAACGAAGATGGAAGAATTTATCAGAAGATATTTTTGACATTTTGCCTGACCCAAGCCTTAAGTCTGTACTGCGCTGCTGATGCACTGCAGTGTTTCCGTTACTGTACTGCGTCACCCTCATCAGATATTCTATCTAGAAGGTGTGAGAGCCTTTGAATGGTATTGTGTGTGCTGCAGTCTCATGCAGTGAGAATAAAAGGCTGTGGTTGCTCTGAGTGCTGTCATTTCCTGTTTTCTGATGACACTTAATCTATACAAATCCCAGCTGATTGTAGCGTTGCTACACTCTAAAAAGGGTGGGTGTGCATACATTACTATGAATATTAGAGTTCATGTTATCATTTGTTCTTTATTCCATTGCTGCATTTACCCTGCAGCTACTAGTCTGTTCATGCTGACTCTTTTCTGTCAGCTTTCTCTTTTTTTCCCCTCACGCATGTAAAGCACTTTGCGCTACATTGTCAATATGGATTTTTTTTTTTTTTACATAATAGTAGTTTACATGCATATGTACCCACAACAATTTCTGTGGCTGGTGTTGCAAGTCACACACTCTCACACTTTACACTCTGAACTCATCCTGGGATGCAAAACCACTAGAGAGTGAGCAAACACACATACAAGAAAATAAGCAGTTGGACATAAAAGAAAAACTAAACAGAAGCTTAAACAGACTTTATATGGGCCTTAGTTGGGGATACTTATTAGATAAAAAAAACATGAGATAAAACTTGTAACCACACTGAGGTAGCGGCCACTGTCAGATTTCATTTGCTGCTAAATGCTGAAAAACAGCAGCTATGCTAAAAAGTGAAGTTGCTCTTCTAGAGTTTCCTCTATTAAACTTAAGTAGCGGGAGAGGAAAACATCAGATCTGCGTGGACCAACGAGGGGACAGTAATCTTGCTTAAATTGTTACATGAAACAAAAATCAATGCAAAAATAAACATTTCTATTGCTTTTTTCCCACCCTTTTTTTCATTTGATGTTTGACTGGTGCTAGAGAAGGGCGATAAATGGGCCACGGGGGGGTTTCAGGCGCTGTTAGATGATCCGACAGGCACTTTGTTTGAAGCACACCACCCTCCTCCACACCTTCATACGTTATTCTCTAGAAGGATGAAGACATTCCCAGGAGCCATCCTAGGTCTAATTCAGTGTTTTCTCAGAGTGGGCCTAGTCTAATTAATCCCATAATGAGCTTCTTTGATGTGGAGTTACATAAAACACTGAGGCGACACATCTCCGTGTCATCAAGCCTCCACCGAATAACTGTGAAGGAGAGTACTCAGAAAAAAGTGACATTGGCAACAACCTGTTGGAAGGACACAGGGCCAGCCAATTGACCCCCCCGCTGATTCTTCCGCTGCTCTCCTCTCTCTGCTGTATTTTTAGTCCGCTGCCTGCTCCCCTTAAAGCCAATAACCTCCTTTCTAACGGTCTGTCAACACGCACACCAGAGCTGGCCGATATCAAGAAAATCAAACATCACGACATTTGTGACCAAATACATCAATGTCGATATTGCTGCGATTATTGCATGGTTGACTTTTGGTGCTGTTACAAACAATGAGCTTTTAGATACATAATCATTTAAGATGATATCTGGTCTAATAAATTAATGTTGATATAAAAATCTATATGTTGCCCAGCCCTAACACATACCCACACACAGACAAAATGCATAAGGTGGTCCTCTGTTGCATGTCCACTTCCACTGCTGTCTTTACCATCTTTATCTAGATTAGTGTTTGGGATCTAGCAGTTTTTTGTCATTGTGCTTTGTTTGTGTTCGATACAAGGAAATAAAATCCTGTTATTAAGAGATGATGACTATGTTCAGCTGAGCTTGGAACAATATCAAAGCATTGAAGAGGTTCTCTTTGTTTTTGTGAGCTGTGGTTGTTTGGAGAAGCATTCCAAGCCTTCCTACTATGAAAAGGCCATCACTGATTTATTCTCTCACTTTGCATGGCAAATACTGTGGTCATGATTCAGAAAAGGGATCCATCTCTTGTAATCATTCCTAGCTATCATAGTTTGTCTACTCAAATTAGACATGACTCGTTCAACATGTGCTTGAAAGGGCGGTTTTTATTCAGTTCTCTGAAAAGCCATTCTAAGAAAGTCACAAGCATAGACTGTAAAAGATAATGGGCGTTGCATCCGTGACGTCACCCATTGGTAATCGTGAACTAATGTTTTGAGGCCAGGAGTTTGGCATTTGGCTGTCGCCATCTCGCCAAGAAGACAAGTTGAATGGGCAGAGGGCGATGGCACTGCAAATGTGTGTTTGGTTACTTCTGAGCCACCCATACCAAAAACTGGCTATAATGAGTGTATTTATATGAACAAATTATGGGCGGCTCCTTTAATCCAAGCAGATATACAATATTCATTAGAGTGTACACACATATGCTTGAATGTTTTCCTCCTCATTGCTGTGTAGTAATGAGAAATCAGAAATGCTCTTCATCAGCCCACATTCATTCAAATGGTGTCAGCCACTCCAGATGAAAGCGTCAACCTTGTGCTATTGATGCATGTTACTGTACATTTTAAGGAACTCTTAACACATGAGCAAAAGTTTTTTTTGGGGGGGGGCTTTTCCTTTTATTCAATAGTGACAGTGGATAGACAGGAAAGGGGGAGAGAGTGAGGGGAGGACACGCAGCAAAGGGCCGCAGGTCGGATTCGAACCCGGGCCGCTGTAAAGGACTCAGCATACGTGCTCGCTCCTACTGGGTGAGCTAGAGGTCGCCCCAGGTTGTTTTGTTTTCAGTCATGTTTTTAATTTGCTTTATATCGAAATTTGCTTGTTTGTATGTCAGAGACAGAAATGTAATAAGACAACCACACTAGAGCCGCACTGTGCTGTACCTTGGTTTATAAGTTGTACCTCAAATGTGGCTTCTTTTTTTCTTTCTGTGGTAGACGTGTGCGTCTGGTATTAGTGCCAGGCGTAACCAAGCAACCGTTGCTTTTTTTAAGACTCCTCATCTCCTCTCTCTTCTTTACAATTATGGAGGTTGCATGCTGCAGAGCAAAGATTTTTTTTAACCATATTTCTCTTACCCCATGCAATGCTGGTCTGCTCGGAGAAAGAGAGAGCTAGGCACACTTGCTGGGAATTGGATGAAAATCATAATTGCTAAGAAGGATGAAGCAAAACAGACTTCTGGACAGACTTCTAGAGAACAGCTAGGGGTGGGGAAAAACTTGATTTACAGTATGTATCGTGAATTTTTTTTGCGATGATTTTTAAAAATCGATTCTCTTCCTCAGAATCATCATTTTGTATAGATTTTTTTAACCAACAATTCACCTAAATATTTTCTGTTTATACGGTACCGCCGCCAACTTCATCATATCCGTTTCCAGCAAAGAAAAGAGTGAAGGCAGAAAATGCAGAAAATCCATGTTATGTACTTCTTAATAAATGAAATAAATGTCAGACTGACTGACTTGTGATGTGCATTCTTTTTTAGAAATGTCTCATTACATATTGTCTCTAGAAGTGTATTGTTCAACTTTTGTTTTTGTTAAAGAAGGAAAATAAAATCGCAATACTTATAAATTTCGCAATAAATGACAATTGCAAAAAAGCATGTGGTCCCAGCCCTAAGAACAGCACTATCTTATGAAAATATTTCATTTGAAATGAAGGCCAAGAGGAAACGGCGTGAGGGCCTTCTTGGAGTATAAGGAGATAGTGGAGAAGGAAAACGCCCATGTTGTGTCCATGTGTTCCCAGCAGATCGCCACAGGGGTCTTTAACGGGACGGGCCTGGATGTAATTTCCCTACCAGCCTCAGTTAAAACGGCCTGCTGGGATACCAAGATGGGATAAGGAATGCTGCCACTCTATTAGCCAAAGAATGCCTCACTGAAGGCCCATTAGGGGAAGACCACTTTGTGCACTTCAGGTCACAACCTCTGAGGCTCTGTGGCAGCCTTAAGGTTGTGACGTCTGTTCAACTCGTAGAACTTCATGTTACTGTTTTAGTCCAGCATAATCCCTTTCCCAGTGGACAAAAAAACCCACTGACATCTGGATTTTGTCTTTTAGTGGCAAAGGTTACAATTAGCATTCACTCCCGGGACAAATGACTGCAGTAGTCACAGGTATTTCTCGGCTCCATCTCAGAGTGGTGAAGACATGACACCCGGGTCGACACGCTAATTTTGATCAACACGGTGCTATGACGCACGTCAGCCACAAATTTAGTCCGTCTACCCCACATTCATACATCATTCCAAATTAGTCGGCACGTTGTTTGACGGAGAGACTGAATAAGTAACAGATATATAAACTAAATGTGTCACTGGCCTCCCTACTGCTTTCCACTGTTTACTAACCCGGTTTTCTGGCGCGTTCCTGACGTAGAGTGTGACACACTAGAAAAAGAAAACAAACAGAAAGGCATGCTCACCTACTGGCAATTGGAAAGGAGTTTATCACCTACTTTAAGCAGGTTTTCGCATATACACGCTAATTTGGGTGGGAAAGCGGTATATTACGCTATATTTAAAGCAAGAGATTGGTCACTCCTGTACACTTTGCATGAAATTGTCAGCATTTAGAGTACTGACTACATGTGGATGACATTCCCACTAGTATAACTTGCGAGAATAATCTGAGGTAACTTCTCAAAACGTTTGCACACAAATTTGATCACATCACCTGTTGACAGAGAGGTCACCACACTTTACACTGGAATTTAATTTTAACAAATAGGGGCAATTTACAGAGTCCTAATTAGAGAAAATAGCATGTTGTTTTCTGTTGCAGCCTCACTTTGTGGTTTAGGTTAGTCAGTTCACTCAAATCATACACTTTTTTTTTTCTCACACACGTCTGGTGGTGTTAGTCATACAGGTACTTTTTGCTGAAACTTGTTGTCCACTCCTAACCCTATCCTAAACTTAGCTAGTCGTTTTGGTGCCTAAACCTAACTGTTGACGCCACGTGACGCTCACTTTTTCTGGCTAAACTCCACTACCATGACCCCTGAAAAGACCATCATCGGGGGGTGCCTGTAGCCGGCCCGTAGTCATCTATTGGCGGTCAAACACATCTACCAACTGCAGCTGATACGACAGAGCTCTGTAGCCGCTAAACACATCTACCAACTGCCGATTGGATTTTATAGTTCTATCGCGCTGTCTACGTTACAGAGCTTTACTTAGTTTTAAATACTTCTATTTTGGCAGGGATATATAGACCGGAAAGGGGGAAATCCCATGCATCCCCCCCCTCCCCAGCAAATCACACCTGGGGGTAAGTGAAAACCATATTTGGATGAAAAGACCCAAAAAATACATGTAGGTGTATCTACTCAAACATATTGCCTAGTAAAACTTTGATATTTTGAAATATCAGTCCAAGGTTATTCACACTGTAGAATTTCAACTCTACTCAGTACCACATTTTGGCAAGCATGCCCAGCTACAGTGCTTTGCATGGTATTTGTTAAATTCAAAGTTTGGGCATTTGCAATCAGCAAATATCTTGTCACGAGATAGTCATACGTACACTCAGCACCCAAAGACAGTGTTTTGATGTTGTCCTAGTAAAAAAAAAAAAAGAGCTGTAAGTGGAAAGCTGTTTCATTGTCTGATCAAAAAATGTAGAGATGCTGTCATATTGAAAGTCGCATTTCTCTCCAGTGTTGCCTACAGTGTTGGGTAAATCAAACAGCAATGATAAACAAATTTGATGCTTACTCTTTTCCACAAAAATCCCAAGGAGAGTCTTCGAGTTCCCCACGCTGTCTCAAAAGTAGGCCATCGAAAACAGAAGCATGGGCAAAGAAGAGAGAGGAGGTGGAGAGAACTAAGCGAGTGAAAGTGCCAGCGGAGGAAGAGGCTGGGGAGGCTTTGGGCTTAATTTTACCTTTCTGCCAGTATAGCCCCACTTTCTAATTAACTGCAAATTAACTTATGATGAGCTGAGGGTGGGTGGCAAAGTGCCGCGGCTACGGATATAGACTCGGGTCACGTTCCCTTCCCTTCCGCTATTAGACTTTCTCTCCGGGGCCCAGGCCTCTGAGGGCCCACCAGTCCTCCTTTGAGCCACCATGGCAGGGGTCAACATCTGTTCCCCAGAACCATCACATCCGAGATGGGTCTAAATCTGAGCACTATAGAAAGCTCTGGAGGAATTTCACCACGGGCAAGCTGCTGACGCTGTTCTCTTTTCCACTCACTGCTCCTCGTGGAGTCGATCTAGGACACATATTCCCCCAGATGAGATACTTAAAGTCTTGTTTGTAAATCTGTCAAGAGTATGGTGTTATTGTCTCATTTTCATTGCCATCCCTACCATCAAATTGGTGTCTGTTGCGTTGTTTTATGCTAACTGCTAATTTCCACTGCGGAACGTCTGTGGATCTGCTCCGGAACAGCGGCCTGAAGTCAACTGTTGTTGGTTTTGTGGTTCTGTTTATAGAAACTACATCCTGTTATAATCACACGATCATACGTGAATTCGCGAGATCCCATGGGTCCGAGTAACTTCAGCTGTCAGTCATGGCCGCAGCTGTTGCGCAACAAATCTGGACCTGGTGGGTATTGACGGACAGCGGAGCACAGAGCCGACACGCAGCGGAGCCGATCCGCAGACGTTCTGCAGTCGGTGGAAATGAGGAGTAAGTCACGCACTTGAAGGGAGACTTTCGAGAGATGAAATTAATTCGCCCTCGTGTCTGTGTGATGCGAGTGTGATACATAGGAAACCTTTGAAATTGAGAGCGCAGCTAACAGTGGTCCAGAGCTAAAAATAGCTGCATGATTCGTCAAGGGCTATTCTTTTACTGGATGGAACTGTCACTGGGATCCCACACTTCAGAGGATAAAGATCTATACTTGAGACACACACAGAAACATACTTTGGTTACACTTTACTTGAAGGTATCTTCATAAGAGTGACATGACACTGTCATGAACATGTCAAACGTTATAAACAAGTCATAAATGTTTAGGACATAACGCTTCTTTTAGTAAGTGTCATTTGGGTTTTGTCATGACAAGTTATGGTTAGGGTCATGACAGTGTCATTTGTTCATGACAGTGTCTTATGTAGATATCTTATGTAGATACCTTCAAGTAAACTGTTGCCCATACTTTAAATGTGGTTTTGGTGCACCATTTGCCAATAAGCCATTGACTCAAACGCATACAACTCCTGTAAAACAGCAACTAGCACCTATCAGTCTGACCTGTCAATGTAAACTTCTGACTGTCTGTGATCCTAAGTACCAGGATGGTCAGGTGGTAGCTCTGGTTTGAATCTTTCGGTTCCTCTGTCTCGGTCTCGCTCTCTTTTTCTCTTCCTCCATCTATGTGACTAATGACAAGGTCCAGTGCTTATGTCCTTATATAGACCTATGCTCTGTCTGATCTGGCTGAGTCTGGGATGATGGTACACACACACACACACACACACACACACACACACACACACACACACACACACACACACACACACACACACACACACTGTACGTCTTCAGACATTTAGGTGCCCCTGGAAATGTCAATGTATATCAGGGATAATATTCTAAATTAATCTGTGTAGAGTGCAGGTCTGTCTATTTTAACTCATCTATTCTACACATCACAGGGATCATTTGCAATGTATGCCTTTTCTTCTAAAACACATTTCTGCCATTGATTGCTAGTAAGTAAACTTAAAGCAGGGACACACATTAAGCCCGTTATGAATATGAAATGGGCGGGACGACTGATCGGACACAGTTGGATCTGGTCTGTTCCAGTCTGGGTCAGTTGGTTTTGACAGTTGGCAGATAAAATTATATGTACATGTAGTGAATGATATGTTAAAATTCTAATCTTACATCTTTTTTCATTCTCATGAATATTTTTGTAAACCAGCGACTGATGAAAATAACTTGTGTCGTCCGAGGGACACAACCCGGTAAATTAACATCTTAACCCCAAGTTCTTCTTTTTTCAAAGTTCACACACCTCCGGTTTCCTCTGTAGGCTGTACAGTCCACGTTGCCCACACCGCTCCATCCAGGATCTCACCCAAACTCTGCATTGTTTTGGGGCATTTTCAGACCCAATTGCATTGCATATAAACAGTGCAAGCTTCCAGTTACCGTCCATGTTTGTGTTGGTACTAGAATACTCAACAGCATTCTCGCTGGATTTGGGCGGGGCCGCTGGAACTCCAGTTGCTACTCACCAGTGGTTCAGTGTGATGTCTCATGTTGTTACTCAGTCTTAAGGTTTATACTCCTTAGTGACTGTCAAAGACTAAAATAGGCTGTGGAAGTTGGTGGAAACAGTATTTAGTGTACTAGTCTTCAGGTTTATCCCAGCTTTAGATGAGAGGAGCCTTAGATATTGGGTCGGTGATGTCATCCTTATTAGGGATGTCATTTAGATTATTTAGTTTTTCTAACCGATAGCCGATTCTCGTCAACCGATTATTAACCGTTAACTGACAAGCAGGCAACAGAGTCCCAGTTCACCCATCCAGGATGCTCGGACGTGCTTTCCGCACGGACAGCTGCAGACTTGTTCCCTGTGTGTAGCCACAATGTTGCGTGCATTGTCGTGGATACATGCAGCCACTGTCCTGGGACTGCTTCCACGTCTGGTAAATGTCCACAGAGCGTATGTTCAAGCATGTCTCCACTGCAAAAAACTTTTTTTAAATAGTTTTAATAACTCAAATCAATAATATTGTTTTTAACTGATTAATTATATTAATTGGTCAACAATTATAATGTCTGTTAATGGTTCATCATCAACAAACTACAATAGGACATTTTGAGAGTTTTTTCCATGTAAAGCAAAGACACTGGTATGCAATTAATTTTGGTCACCTAGGTAGATATATACAGTTATGCTTTATATCATTTTGAGTGTGATCCTAAAATCTGTCACGCTTGGGCAGAGTTGTCATACTTTATTTCTATTCAGTGTCTTATTTAAAGTAAAACCTGTTAATCTGCAAGTTTATAATGTGTGTGCCTCGAGATCAAGTCAAATTTCAGAGTGTAAGTAAGTGATATTTAATCATTGAGATTGTTTTGTCAAATAAATGAAATGTTTTGATGAGGTATTTGGTGTGCTTTGTGCCCCGATGCCATCCAAGGATACTGTACCTACTTCTGTAATAAATGAGGACTTTGTTACAGATACTCACAGAGCCTGCAGATCCCTGGTGTATTCTTATTATAGACTAGTTATGTTAGGACAAACTCTTCAACACGCACGCACGCACGCACGCACGCACGCACGCACGCACGCACGCACACACACACACACACACGCACACGCACACGCACGCACACGCACACGCACGCACGCAGAGCTGTTCATCAGACCTAGTTATCGATATAGGGAGATCTCTCCTTAAATGGACTACCCAGGGCCGTGCCTCTGTTTCCACTGCACAAACCAAATGGAGTCCAGGTCTAGGAATAGCCTTTTGAGAGAGGGAGAGGGAGAGAGAGAGGGAGAGAGAGAGAGAGAGAGAGATATGCAGGCAGAGCAAAAGGTGGGAAGGTGAGAGAAAGAGAGATATCAAGGGGGATGTCGATGCCCTGCAGAACATGATTCATGACGCTGAGAGAAAGACGCTGTAATTGGTGGAAGGCAGCTTCCTGTCAGTAGATGCATGAACAACAACACATGCTTGTACATGTATTAGATATATGTATATATACACCAATATGTTTGTTAATCAAGAGAAATCTTACATGTTTTGTCTGAGAAAATGTGTCAGGTTAGAGCACCAGTGTTGGATTTAACAAGAAGGTATCTTAATTAGATGTCAGTTTGGTATGTTTTTACCTGATTGGCAAATTAGGTGATCCCGCGCAGCCCATCTGGCAATTTAGATTAAAACACACACACTTGGATCTGATGATGTTGCTAACTATTTAATTATGTCACTAACATATTGCCTTTCTTCTCTTTCCAGCCTGACAATCTACAGAAAACATGGCTGAGGGAGCTTTACCAGGTAAGTCATACAGTAATGCTTTATGACTTGACCAAACAGAGTGACGTCTTACAACCCCAAATCAGAAAAAGTTGGGACCGTATGAAAAACACAAATAAAAAAAGAAAGTAGTGATTTCTAAATGTACTTTGACTTGTATTTCATTGCAGACAATGTGAACACAAAATATTTCATGTTTTGTCTGGTCAACTTAATTTCATTTGTAAATATACATCCTTTCCTGTCATTCAGACCTGCAACACATTCCAAAAAAGGTTGGGACAGGAGCAATTTAGGGCTAGTAATCAGGTAAATTGGTTAAATAATGATGTGATTTGAAACAGGTGATGTCAACAGGTGATTAATTATGATTTGGTACAAAAGCAGCATCCAAGAAAGGTCTAGTCCTTTAGGAGCAAAGATGGGCCGAGGATCGCCAGTTTGCCAACAAATACGTGAGAAAATCATTGAAATGTTTAAAAACAATGTTCCTCAAAGAAAGATAGGAAGACATTTGATTATTTCACCTTCAACAGTGCATAACATAATTAAAAGATTCAAGGAATGAGGAGGAATTTCAGTGCGTAAAGGACAAGGGCGCAAGCCTAAGCTGAACAACCGTGATCTCCGATCCCTCAGGCGGCACTGCATCAAGAATCGTCATTCATCTATAAGCGATATCACCACATGGGCTCAGGACTACTTTGGAAAACCTTTGTCAAGTACCACAATACGCAGTTACAGCCACAAATGCCAGTTAAAACTGTACTGTGCCAAAAGGAAGCCCTATGTTAACAGTGTCCAGAAGCGCCGTCGACTTCTCTGGGCTCGGAGGCATCTGGGATGGACCATCACACAGTGGAAATGTGTACTGTGGTCAGATGAATCAGTATTTCAGGTATTTTTTGGGAGAAATGGACGCCTTCAAGAAGACAATACCCAGACATAGGCAAGCACAGAGGCATAGAGATAGTGTCTTTCTCTATCACTCTGGGCAAGCAGCCATCAGAGCAGGCAGAGAAGCGGCGAATAAACAGCGCCAGCGTCCTCTCCGTCCGACCGAATGGCGCTGGTCACAGACCAGCTTGTCAGACTGGGGGGTAAAAAAGCGGCGAAGGCGTGGGACGGGGGTATTAGGGGGGAGGGGGGCCTGGTGAGAGTCGCTTAGCCTGGCAAGTCAAAGTACATTTAGAAATCACTACTTTCTTTTTTTATTTGTGTTTTTCATACTGTCCCAACTTTTTCTGATTTGGGGTTGTAGCTTCTGTCTGCAGATATGTATCAGAATGTGTGTTTATTTTTCTATAAATGGTTGTTATCACTAGGGATGGGCATGATTACTCGACGATCGATAATTGATCATTAAGAATTTTGTCAATCAAGTTCATTTGTTATTGATTAAACTAATGCAGGTTGCATTGCGTAGTGTGAGTCTTGAAGCAATTAAAGTAATTTCACTGTGTGGCAGCAATTAAACATTTTACCACCCGGGGGTGCCATAGGCTGCTCAGTTACCTGCGAGTTTCCGTTTTGATTTCAAAAGTAATCATGAAGAGGTCACGGCGAAGTGTGGCGTGGGACCATTTTGATTTAAAAAACGACTTAGTTCCATAGACAGTTAAAGACATGGACTAACAGATCCCGTTGCTCTGGACGGAGACCAGTGAAGTCTATTAGAAGCACTTTTCCGCTGATGGCTGAGCGTTACTGCGCAGCTGCAAACTGAGCTTGATGACGTAGATGTGACGTGAGCAACGTGTCTGAACGTTGTAAGTCTTCTGGTTAGGGATGCACCGATCCACATTTTTTCACTTCCGATCCGATCCCGATACCTGAATTTGGATATCGGCCGATACCGAAACTATTCCGATACCAGAGCTCTTTGCTTTAATATTATTATTATTATCATTATTGTTGATTTTATATGACGCTGAAATAAACTCCTCTCAACGGGCAAGTATGATATGTACGTACATATGCATGTATGTCCCAAAAGGCAACTTGAGGTAAGTATAAGGTCAGAAAAGGAAGTCAGAAAAACAGGAAAAATCTCATTCTGAAAACAGATATCCAACTGTAAGGGTTTCAAATTGATTGTCATGTCAATATGTATTACATTCCCAAAATACTTGAGTCTTGAAATATAAGAAAAGTGCAAGTGTAAAAATCTCTCACACTCACACACACCACACTCACACACACACACACACACACACACACACACACACACACACACACACACACACACACACACACACACACACACACACACACACACACACACACACACACACACACACACACACACACACTATCAATAAAACTGTGAACAGCGCAAATCAAGCACACTGGCTCTGGTAGCATCAACAAATCAACGTTTTAAAATGTAAAATATTTGAAATATAAGAAAAGTGCAATAACTGTAAACATCTTACACACACACTTAGTTACACACACACACACACACACACACACACACACACACACACACACACACACACACACACACACACACACACACACACACACACACACACACACACACACCTCTGTTTTCACGGCTGAAACAGCGGCCGCCGGGACACGTACGATCCGGGGTCTCTGGTGGACGCAACAACGGGGAAATGAAATGCCAAAAGCCGGCGACAACACCGGGACAGACGGTTGTGAAAGTCCTGTTTTGTTTTTGCATTTTGCTGTCTTGCTCTGCGGTGTTTCCAGTGTGAAGTATTTCCAAACAGCGGACACACAGGATAGCATCGAGCTAGCCACAATGCTGCTCATGCTCATATCCTGCTAGCTGGCTGCAAACTGCGGAATGGACTTCCTGAGCGGGGGCGTGTCTCATAACTCTGTGTCTCATTGAGCCGCGCCTCCGTTCAGGAAATCTATTCCACAGTTTGCAGCCAGCCAGCAGACCAGCCGGCACCAACAGGAATCACTTTTGGATCCATTTCAGCAGACAACGTTAAAGTGCAGACATGGCTCGTGGTATCGGAAATCTCCGCAGGTTGGATCGGGAAAATCCGATACCTGAATTAACGCTGGTATCGGTCCCGATACCGATACTGGATCGGATCGGTCCCATCCCTACTTCTGGTAGCTGTGCCAAGAGAAATCTCAATCATTCCCAATCTATCAGAGACGGAGAGCGTAGGTATATGTAAGGAGATAACATATGTACAGGCTAATTATTGCTAACTAAAATGCTAGTTAACATTAGTAATTAAACTAAACAGCTAATGTAAGTCGATGTCATGTTTCTTTAGAAATAAACAGTGGACAAATAAAGTCTTTAAACGCTTCAGATGTAAAGTTATTGACTGTCAAAGTGACGCCAAAATGAATGGCAGTCAATGGGATGCTAATGGGGGTGATGGTTTGTTAGCATCAAAATGGCGCCATAGCGGCTTCGCTCTGTGGAGGCAGGCTGACCCCCTTGGTTAGTTCACTGCAAACACTGCGACGCCGTGTATAAGTACAACACGGCCACGACTCAAATGATGTACCACTTAAACAAAGTGCATCCGACCCTGGCTAATGTCGGTGCGTCCTGCTCTCAGTCTCAACCTAGCATCATCTCGGCGTTAGCACGGAGGAGCTGCGATGCTCAACGAGCAGAGAACATGACCCAAGGGATCTGCACGTTCATTGAGATGGATATTAGAAGCAGCATGTCACATTCCGTCACGACGTACCATCACCAGACTGGTAGAAACTCACTACGAAGAACAGAATAAGGTTCCCCAGCCCGGGCTGGCCAAGTTAGCGCGGAGGTAGCTGTGCATCCCGGCCGGCGGGTGTTTTTGGCGGCTAGACTCACGGTCACCACGGTCGCGTCTGACTCAGATCATGTCAACATGCTTATCTTTCTAACAAAAACCAGTAGACTGGTGCAGAAGTTGTATGTGAGTTACTGGTTATTTTATATTAGGCTTTGTCCGTGCCTTGGGTAGTTTTGAGTTACATTTTGACAAAACCTGTCAGATCTAAGTATTATTATGTTTTTGGTTAAGTTATTATTTAACATGATTCTTTTTACGTATTATTTTGGAACAAACGAGGGTCTCTGTGTAAGAAGGCCGGCTCGCAGCAGCAGGTTCCGCTGCTTCAGAGCAACGCAGCGCATATATCTTCAAGTTTAGCCTAACCTCCAGTTTAACTGCCACACGTTGTTGTTCTTGTAATTAAGATCTCATCGAGGAAAAACACGCTGTATTTTTGTATTTTCATTGCATTTTTAATTAAGGGTGCTCCGATCAGGATTTTTGGGGCCAATCACCGACTGCTGGAAGACGTATCAGCTGATACCGATACCGATCAGTTTTATCAACTGAAAATTCCGCCATTACGTAACAGTCACACATGTTTAGAGAATGTATCAGTAATTGTTTGGCTTTTTGTCCTAGCTCAAAATCAAAAAAATGTCCTTTCGATCACTGCAGGCATTTCTTCAGCACACACACACACACACACACACACACACACACACACACACACACACAGACCGACAGACTGACACACACACACACACACACACACACACACACACACACACACACACACACACACACACACACACACACACACACACACACACACACACACACACACACACACGGGGAAACAGCTGTTTGAGTGGCGCCGGAGCTTCTAGCTACACGACTCCGCTCTGCCTTAGTGTTAGCTAACTCCTCCTTTCTGTGACTAACCTTCAAATGTCTGATGAGGTTGGTGGTGTTGAAATGTCTTTGGAGTTTTCCGCCTCGTGGTATTTCCTCGGCACACACGTTGCAAATCGCTAATGTATTGTCTTTTTCCCAGATAGCAATCGTAAACACGTTTGCCGGAGCACCACCGGTGGCAGCCGCTTTTTAAAAGCGGTAGCCACCTTCCTAGCGCCTTCGTTCTGCAGCCGGCCGCGGGCCAACTGCTGTTCTGCCGCCGTTCAGACACCTTGTAGAGCTGCCAGACCGCTGAATGTAGGGAGGCCGCCATTTTAGCTCCATGTAGAAAATGTCCTCAGGAGTAGTGCTCTCTTAATACATCCATGGTAGTGCGTCATCTGATCGGCCTATCTGATCGGCATTTAAGGAGACCACCGATCAAACTATTTAAAGCCATTATCGGCCGATACCGATCGGTGACCAATCAATCGGAGCACCCTTATTTTTAATTTATAAAAAGTTAAATAAATAATGAATTTTAATATAAAAATATTAATGATTAATCGATAGTCGATTGTTAATTCTCCCGACGATCGACTAAGAAAATTGAATCGAATGCCCATCCCTAGTTATCGCTAATGAGATGCCATTAATACATTGAACAATTACTGTATTGTTTGAATTGAATATGAAAGATTGTAATTAATAGGGCATCGGAATCTTATTTTAAAACATGTTTGTTTTCTGAACGCACACGCACATTGAGAAGATAAGAACCACTGGTTCTTATATTCAATCCACACTTAAACCACACTTTTTATGTACAATGTTACACTAGAGCTTTTTACCATTGCAAAATATGTAATCAGAATTGTAACCTATGTATTTCCACATCATCCTTTTCCTGATTTGCTACATTAGTAGTACAGTGCATGTACTATTGGCCCAGGCCCGGCAAGTGTTTCTATAGCTGTTATCACGGGGCTGTGACGACAAAACTTCTAGTCTAGTCCACATGATCTTTTTCAGTTGAAGCTCTGTAGATGAAGTCAAGTGAAGGCATGTGCTTCCTACAGCTACAACATCCTTTTTTTTTGCAAAGAGAAAAAATCCAAATCTAGTTGTAACCTGTGATGCGCTTGCTTTTTGATCAAGTACTTCAATGTAATTTTTAACAAAATGAATGCTTTTTTTGAAATGATCTCATTGGGACTCTAAAATAAAAAAGAAAGAAAAGAAAACTAGCAGACTAATCTTGTGTTCAGCCGCTGTGATCTTATTCACCTTATTTTCACCCCTCTAGATGCAATTTTCTTTCAGAGAGCAAAAGCTCGAGCTCAGTCATGTTTCATATCTTACCTTTTCATCTACATAGGAACCCCTGACTAACCACAACTCTTTCCACTGGGGTAAGGGAAGTGAGGCCGCTAGAACTTTTAACTGCTGTCTGAAAGTGACAGACAGACAGACAGAAGACAGATGGAGCAAAGACAGATAATTTTGCTATAATAACTAACATTTTTCTACACAACTCTGGTGTGGTTGTTAAAAGCTAATTTCATGGGCAAGTAATGTAATCACAATCGTGAATGTAATTTTTAGTTCCAATACTGGTAGAACTGCAGATTGATATAGCCTTTTGGCTAAATGTGACAGTCTGGACATTTACCAACACCACAACTGGACCCATTAAGGAAAGACAGTTAATGCTGTCTAGCAACCCTCCTTTGTGTAATGTGGGATGGACACAACAAGTGAAAGGGAGCTTAGTTAGCAGTATTGAAATAACATGAACAAAAAGAAGCATCAAGTGGGAATCAGTGCTAACGTTAGCAAGCTAAACTATATACAGTAGCTTCAAGTGGAGGCTAGTTAGCCTAATGCCTGTTTCATGCTTCTTGTGGTCGGTGCGGTGTGGACGCCGCGCACGGTCCCAACAAACATCTGATTATTCATACTGATTGTGGTCAAAGCGTCTACAAGAATTGACCTCCACTCTTCTGTAGTCTCGCTCTGTGGTTGCACCTTAGACTACACTACTATTTGAGAACTTCTCTTTGAATTGGCTTTATATGCACCTCCAGGTCCTGTCCTCCCGCAAGAAGTATGAAACACGTTTAACTGAGCTTGCCAGAATCCACTTTCTGAGTGAAATATAAACTTAACAGCAGGATGGGTCTTCCCACATGTTGAATCTTGTAAAGGGACAGACGTCTTAAATTACTAACTAAAGCTAATGATATGTGTGCGTATGTAGGGTTTTTAGGCTACAGGACTATAACATTCTCTAGCCCAATGCCGCCCAACTTGGGGCCCGCGGGCCAAGTTTGGACTGTGTTCCTTTTGTTTAGGCCACCATGACATTTGACATGCTCGTGCTTTTTTTCCTCTTTTGAAAGTGCTGTAAAATCCTAACCGTAATGACAACGAAACGTACATTTTGTGCACCTAAAAAGTAATTAATCTGAGTTTTACGGCAGTTTAAAGCACGGTGCTTGTAAACTTCCCTATTCAATGAAATACGTCAGTTTTATTTGCAAAGAATTACAAGAATTACGGAATTCTTTAACAACATTTATTTTTGGCCTGTGGCCTTCCATCCAGATACATTTTGGCCCTTCATATGAAAGATTTGGGGCACCTCTGTTGACAGTGCTGGCCCCCAAAATGTCAGTAAGCAAATGTATCCTCTTTAGAAAATAAAAAAAAATCAGCAGCAGAAGAACTCAAATGTCAGTCCACCAATGTCACTTCACTAGTCAAAGTCAAATGTGGCAGCACTTGATAAATGAACAGACAGAATGACACATTAAAGGAAAGTCGACTAGAAACTCTGAAAGAAGATAGATAATGAAAGACACCCAAGGAGAAACAGTGATGTAGAAAGAGAAGAAGACACACCAAATGAATTAGCTGCACCTCCAAATGAATCAGCGAGGACGGCCGGAATGGAGCCATTCTTTTGCAGTACTCAACACTTGCTGTCATGTTAAATAGCCCAGTATTGATTTGTGTTTCAGTGATAGTAGCGTGCCAGTGCCAACCAAGAGGCGTTAGAGCCAGGAACGTCTGTAGCTTGATGATGTATCGCCAATGCATGGCTATACAGCAAGACAGGCCCAACAGGAGGAGGGTCCTACCTGGGTAGTGTCCAGATGCACACAGCATAGTCGACTACACCAAGATGTAGTGATAAGTGAGAGAAAGGGGTTTAGTCATACATTGTGCAGCGTGAAGAGAGCCATGTAAGGTTAAAGAACAAATCCGGCGCGAAATGAACCTAGGGGTTAATAACACGTGTACCAAGTCGACCGTTCTCTGGGATATGTTTTCATGCTAATGTGACCAGTTTTAGGGCTAACCGCTAATTAGCTTATAACGCTAGTCGTCAGGGCAGAGGGTAAAGTCAAAATAAATCTCTATTTCTATACCACTAACAAGGCTCAAAATATCACCACACTTCCACGGTAGTATAATGAGGGTCCCTACATGGAAACACAAGCATTGAGAACTTTGTACGTGTACAGACAGTTTATTAAAAAGATAGATTATAAAGACAGTACCGTTCACGTATACAGGCGGGCCGTGCTTGAACTATGTGGTTACTGGTTGCACGTCGTTCGACTGATCGTGACTGTTTTCCCAAGATGGCGTTGTTACTTTACCCTCTGCCCCGACAACTAGCGCTATAAGCTAATGAGCGATTTGCGATAAAACCAAGGGGGCAGGCTTCTTTCCTCAGAGCGAAGCCGCGATGGCGCCATTTTGCTAACACTTATCCATCACCCCCGTTAGCATCCCATTGACTGCTATTCATTTTGACAGCCAATAACTTTACATCTGAAGCGTTTAAAGACTTGATTTGTCCATTGTTTATTTCTAAAGCAACACGACAATGTATAAAAGGCTACATTACCTTGTACCTCACGTTATGGCTCCGTAGCAGACGTTTTTATAAAAATAGGCTAACGATTGGGTCATAACCACGAGACTTACTGTCTCATAGTAGAGGAATTACCGTACAGTACAGGAGAAGCTCGCAGGCAGTTTGGACTTACATTAGCTGTTTAGTTTAATTACTAATGTTAACTAGCATTTTAGTTATCAATAATTAGCCTGTGCCTATGTTATCTCCTTACATATACCTACGCTCTCTGTCTCTGATAGATTGGGAATGATTGAGATTTCTCTTGGCACAGCTACCAGAAGACTTACAACGTTCAGACACATTGCTCACGTCACATCTACGGCGGGAAGCTCAGTTTGAGGCTGCGCAGTAACGCTCAGTAACACTTAACCATCACCGGAAAAGTGCTGGTAAGAGACTTCACTTGTCTCCGTCAAAAACAGCGGAGTTGCTGGGTCCATTTTATATACTGTCATTGGATAAAACTGGTCACATTGGATTAGCATGAAAACATATCCCAGAGAACGGTCGACTCGGTACCCTAGGTTCATTTTGCACCAGACTTCTCCTTTAAGAAGGCATATTTTCACTCTAAAACAACAGTAATAACTGACTGTGTAGAAGGGCTGCACTATATAGTTTTTTTTAAAATCGTCATTGCGATACCAACTCGCGCAATAAGCACATCGCGAAAGGCTGCGACATATCCATCCATCCATCGTCGTCCGCTTATCCGTGGTCGGGTCGCGGGGGGAGCAACTCCAGCAAGGGACCCCAAACTTCCCTTTCCCGAGCCACATTAACCAGCTCTGACTGGGGGATCCCGAGGCGTTCCCAGGTCAGGCTGGAGATGTAATCCCTCCACCTAGTCCTGGGTCTTCCCCGAGGCCTCCTCCCAGCTGGACGTGCCTGGAACACCTCCCTAGGGAGGCGCCCAGGGGGCATCCTTACCAGATGCCCGAACCACCTCAACTGGCTCCTTTCGACGTGAAGGAGCAGCGGCTCTACTCCGAGCTCCTCACGGATGACTGAGCTTCTCACCCTATCTCTAAGGGAGACGCCAGCCACCCTTCTGAGGAAACCCATTTCGGCCGCTTGTACCCTGGATCTCGTTCTTTCGGTCATGACCCAACCTTCATGACCATAGGTGAGGGTAGGAACGAAAACTGACCGGTAGATCGAGAGCTTTGCCTTCCGGCTCAGCTCTCTTTTCGTCACAACGGTGCGATAAACTGAATGTAATACCGCCCACGCTGCGCCGATTCTCCGACCAATCTCCCGCTCCATTGTCCCCTCACTCGCGAACAAGACCCCAAGGTACTTAAACTCCTTCACTTGGGGTAAGGACTCATTCCCTACCTGGAGAAGGCACTCCATCGGTTTCCTGCTGAGAACCATGGCCTCAGATTTAGAGGTGCTGATCCTCATCCCAGCCGCTTCACACTCGGCTGCAAAACGATCCAGTGAGTGCTGAAGGTCACAGGCCGATGATGCCATCAGGACCACATCATCTGCAAAGAGCAGCGATGAGATCCCGAGCCCACCGAACTGCAACCCCTCCCTACCACGACTACGCCTCGATATCCTGTCCATAAATACTACGAACAGGATTGGTGACAAAGCGCAGCCCTGGCGGAGGCCAACCCTCACCTGAAACGTGTCCGACTTACTGCCGAGAACCCGGACACAGCTCTCGCTTTGGTCATACAGAGATTGGATGGCCCTGAGAAGGGACCCCCTCACCCCATACTCCGGCAGCACCTCCCACAAAGTCTCCCGGGGGACCCGGTCATATGCCTTCTCCAGATCCACAAAACACATGTAGACTGGATGGGCATACTCCCAGGCTCCCTCCAGGATCCTTGCTAGAGTAAAGAGCTGATCCGTTGTTCCACGACCAGGACGGAATCCGCATTGTTCCTCTTCAACCTGAGGTTCGACTATCGGCCGAACCCTCCTTTCCAGCACCTTGGAGTAGACTTTACCAGGGAGGCTGAGAAGTGTGATACCCCTGTAATTGGTACACACCCTCTGGTCCCCCTTTTTGAAGAGGGGAACCACCACCCCGGTCTGCCACTCCTTTGGCACTGTCCCAGACTTCCACGCAATGTTGAGTAGGCGTGTCAACCAAGACAGCCCCTCCACACCCAGAGCTTTCAACATTTCTGGACGGATCTCATCAATCCCTGGGGCTTTGCCACTGTGGAGTTGTTTGACTACCTCAGTGACCTCCACCAGGGAAATTGACGACAATCCCCCGTCATCCTCCAGCTCTGCCTCTAACAAAGAGCGCGCATCAGCTGGATTTAGGAGTTCCTCAAAGTGCTCCTTCCACCGCCCTATTACCTCCTCAGTTGAGGTCAACAACATCCCATCCTTACTGTACACAGCTTGGATGGTTCCCCGCTTCCCCCTTCTGAGGTGGCGGACGGTTTTCCAGAAGCGCCTTGGTGCCGACCGAAAGTCCTTCTCCATGTCTTCTCCGAACTTCTCCCACACCCGCTGCTTTGCCTCTTTCACGGCAGAGGCTGCAGTCCTTCGGGCCCGTCGGTACCTTGCAACTGCCTCCGGAGTCCTCTGGGATAACATATCCCGGAAAGACTCCTTCTTCAGTCGGACGGCTTCCCTGACCACCGGTGTCCACCACGGTGTTCGAGGGTTACCGCCCCTTGAGGCACCTAAGACCCTAAGACCACAGCTCCCTGCCGTTTTTTTTAGTGCTGCCTTTTATATTCAATTCAATGTTCAAGTTGTTCAATTAAAGAATGTTGGAAATGATTTCCTTTCAATTCTTTTAAAGTCAACAATCAATTTGTTGTATTCCAGCAGAATATTGAAAGCAGCAGAAAGGCAGAACTGAGTACACTTTAATATCTGTTTATCGCAAGTAATATCGTTCACGATATCACGATATTCAACAATGTTATCACATATTGCATATGTTCCTTATATTGTGCAGCCCTACTGTGTAGTTAGGACTAAGAAAGAAAATTAAAAAGTCCATTAACACTTCTGAGGGCATAGTTACTATATACTGTATTATGCAGTGCCAGTGAGGTAAGGAGACATTATATATTAATGAATTTATTTAGAAAACTCATGGAGAGGCACACAGTGTTTCACTTTGACAGCCAGGGTTTTCTATTCCAGGATGTTGATGTGTGTTTATAAGTCAAACACACCCTTTGTGTTCCTAATATAAATGCTGGAGCTCTTCAATGCAGAAAAGTGAAAAAGGCAAACTTGGTACTTTCCTCAGGTATAATTCATTTTACATGAGAAGTAGCTGCCTGTGCAAGATTTTTTGTCTCTCTGTTGGCTCTTAATGCCTGCATTTGTGCACATATTACGCATACAAAAATAAATATATATTCACTTTTTTCCCATGAGATGATTCTTCTGCTGTTTCTGTGTGGACAGAGTGACAGTGGTTGGGGACTAGCTGGAAAAAGTGGTTAGTTCAGACCAGTCTGTGAACCAAGTAGATAAACAACACCTCAAACAAACTACCAGGAAGCACAGATCCATTTGTTGTGACAGGAACAATTCCAGACCCACCCTGAACACACACGCAACCTGACTGTCGTCATTCTGTTTAGGCTCAAGCTTATACAAGAATACTTTGTCACATTCACATTCAAATATTGTCGCAAGAACAATTATACTTCTAGCCTTAATAATTATATTTATTAGTACAGTGCAGGTCAAAGACCTTTAGTACAAGTCTGTGGCATTTGAGATCTGTATTTTACTGCAGTGAATCAGTCAAATGCTCTCTGTAATGGATTGTAATGGATTGTGTCATCGTGGATGTTCTCATATAAAGTGAGTACGTATCATGCTGATGTGATGCAAGATAATTAGTGCATGATTAGGTTTCCTGGCAATTGCTAGACTAATAACTTTCAGTAAGTCCTCTTTATGTACACTCAAATCACCAGCAGTCATGTTACGAGCTGAAACATGAAACTTGCCTCATGACTTCAACTTTCTTTCACTCAACAAAAAGTAAATTTAGCTTATAGTTTGAATACAGTCGGATTTACAGGCAACCAAATTCTGCATTCCACATAGGAATGTCCCAAAAGGTGTTTTACTACACGATTCTGCTCCCAGTCTTGTAATACTGTTGATCCTGCTCCTACTGAGTCCCAATCCAATAGATTAGATTAGATTTCACTAACTAGTGCAGTTACACAGTGTACCTACATAAGGCCTAATCTAAAGTTGAAGTTTGAATTCTTTACAGTTTTTTGTAATAATAATACTACAGGCATTGTGCATAATTTTCCATTTTTTCAAGAGTTTAAACCCCCTTTGGACATATTTGAAGAAACGGTGTCTTAGCTTCGAGCCACTTGGTGGCTATGTCTACCTCTATACCCCTCTATGTCTGAGGGTGGGCGTAGCTGGAGACACACTGCCAACTTCAGTGGTGTGCTACTAACGAGAGAACGCCATGGCCATGTGTAGGCTGCAAATATTGATGTGTTGGTTAACAACCATTAGCAACGTAAGCTCCTGTCTTACAATTTTACAACATTCCAGACTCAACATTCAAGAGGACCTAGTCTATATCCTTGATGTTCCACTTCCGGGATTGCTCCGGTGCCACAGGAAATTCCGCCCGATGCATGTATTTTTGCCGATGTCCGTTTCCTTCCACTTTTTTTTTCACCGGTGGATTTGTGAGGACTCTGGTTAACTGCTCCTCAGATCTCTGCAGGGTAAATCCAGACAGCTAGCTAGACTATCTGTCCAATCTGAGTTTTCTGTTGCACGACTAAAACTACTTTTGAACATACACATGTTCCACCAAAACAAGTTCCTTCCTGAGACTATTTAGCAGTGGAACGTCATTGCTATAGACTACTACAGGCTTAATCTAACTGATACCAATTAATTAAAAGAAGCCTCAGTTGGCTCTGGTAGTGATCTTTAAAACTGGTTTGGGACATTTCTATTTTCCAGTTCTAGTAGTTTCTATTTTTGCTCTAACACCACCTAATGTAAATCTATTAAAAGGGCCTTTTTATGCCCAGCTAATTTCACTTAATTAGTAGGAAATACACATTAACAAACATCTGCTCAGCAGCATAATTTTCCTGCCTTTGTCAACTTTGCCTTACTCTTTTTTGTAATTATTTGGCGTGCCAAAACATGTCTTTTAGCAGGTGATTCCAGTCTGATTGTTTTGTTTAGCACTGAGGTTATTGGATGAGCATAGTGTGTGTGTGTGTGTGTGTGTGTGTGTGTGTGTGTGTGTGTGTGTGTGTGTGTGTGTGTGTGTGTGTGTGTGTGTGTGTGTGTGTGTGTGTGTGTGTGTGTGTGTGTGTGTGTGTGTGTGTGTGTGTGTGTGTGTGTAATCATGTCCTGGTTACGTATGTTGAGGAATTCTGTTTGCATTGTGCAGCAGGCTTGCACAGTTAGAGGAATGTGTAGAGAGAGAGAGAGAGAGAGAGAGAGAGAGAGAGAGAGAGAGAGAGAGAGGTGTGCCTCATTGTGAGCTGAGCGTCTGACGTCATGGAAAGAAGCATCAGACTCTGAACTCGGCATGGCTGGGAACAACCAGCAGTCATGGCTAGAGTGAACTACAATCAGCCATGCTGTGCGAGCACGCAGTGCACTCACTCTTCTGGTTTGTCAACTCTTAAAACTATGATTTGTTTTTCACTGGATAACCTCAGTGGATGTGAAAAAGAAATGCACATTGTGTGTTTTAATAATGTTATGACTTCTGCTTTGAGTTGACTTGGCGAGAATCCAAAGGCTGTTTCACACAGGAAAATCTTTGGCCTCACACCCAGTCAGCTGACTCAGCACATTAATCATATTGGAGCATCTAGTCATAAGGAAACGTTTGAGAACAACTTGAAATTGGTGTTGCCAGTTCACACCGTAGCTCCGCCTGCAAAATGCTGCGGCCATCGCTGCTCCAAGGCAACTGTACTGTATGCATTCCACACTCAGTCAACTGTTGCTGACTTACAGGCTTCTAAGGAAAGAGCATGACAAACTCTGCAGTGTTAACCTGCTTAGTTTAGTTTATCTGGTGAGAACCATCTGAACTGCACAAAGATATCTGTAAATGTAGTTGTCTTTTCTAACAGAACTGCAGTGCATTCCTGTAAGAATGTAATCTTTATCATTTACAGGAATCTACCTCTCAATGTAAGGTTTTAGGGGTGTAAAGACACAGATATTGACATCTGGCAGTCAGCACTTACTCATACATGTAAACAAAATATGTGCTTTTACTCATTCAGCTTTTCTTTCATGTGTTCTTAACTGGTATGAATATCTGAGACAGCATTTTACAGGAAATAGTGCAGAAGCATCCCACAGGCTTAGTTACAGTTAAAGGGAGGGCTATTTTTGAAGTCTCCCACTGCAAAAAAAATAGTTTAATTGTTGGGATCACAAGTTACTCTGTTTAATGAACAAGCTGTGGGTGATTTCTTGGGACTTGGGTTTAGCCCTTGGTTACATTTTATTGGAGCATATGACAATAAATGAAGTGAAAAAGCAAAACTATTTGCTACTATTATTATTGAGAGGCACATTATACATGTAATAACTAGGGCTTTTAAAAAAAAATCTTTGCTTCTCATTTCCTTACTTGTCGTGCCAGTAAGTCTAATCAAATCCTGTATCAGGACTCTCGCCCTGTCTCAGGATATCCCAGTCATGTACACATAAGCAAAGCAGGGTCATTTGCCTGCTCCACATGTGTGCAATAGACTGGGTTGAATTGGAATCCTTTGTCATATAAACAGTGCTTTGCATTGCACCACACTGAATTGAATAATCCCACAGCCAATTTGCATTGGAAACTTCTCTGGACCGTCACAGGCCAGTGATGGTGTCAGATCCCTACATCTAGTCTTGTGATCTGCAAATTGCAGAAATGCAAAGTAAGGTCATCAGATAGTCAATTGATGTGTCTCCTGAACCCTCTGTTAAAACCTGGCCCTGTTTTAACGATCTAAGCGCACGGCGTGAAGCGTCTGGTGCAGGTGTGTTTAGGTACAAATCCACTTTTGCTAGTTTGACGGAGGAAAAAAGGGTCCGTGCGCTGGACGCATGGTTCTAAAGGGTTGTACTTAGTGTCTTCATTAATCAGAGGTGTGTTTTGGGCGTAACATGCAATCAACCAATCAGAGAGTCATCTCCCATTCCCTTTAAATGCCAGGCGCGTTTGGACCTTGGAGCATTGCTGTTACGGTACGTTTCCACACAGCGAAATTTTGCTTCGCTCTCATTGAGGTTGAATGGAGACAAAATTTGGCCTGATTGGGCGAGATGAGAGCAAATCGCAGAGGGGAGTGAAACAAAGTTGACGGAAGTTTAACTTTATTCAAATGAGGACCACTCGAGAACCAATCAGGTCCACGTGTTTGTGTTTGGAGGCGGGAGTTACAAAAAAAGTCTGACCAAGATGGCGGAGGTTATCAGCGCTGTATCCGGCTGTATCATGAACATTTTGATGTGATTAAAATGTTTCTGCACGAACATGTGTACTTGTATCAACACAAATTGTGATTTATATGACACACAAACTTAGTCAGGGCACATACACCACTAAATAGACCACTGGATATGTTAGTTTAAACACTCAAACGTTTTAGCTAGCTGACAGGCTAATCGCTAGCATGTTTGGACATTGGATTTCATAGCTAGCTAGGCTACTTATGCATTTGTTTGATTACATGTTTTGTTGGCGAACATTGACGCTTGTAGCAACACGGATTGTTGTTTATATGTCACACGAACTTAAACAGGGCAAATAGACCACTAGAGATGTTAGTTTAAACACTCAACATTATTCAGCTAGCTGACGGGTCAACCGCTAGCCGGTGTTCTGTTGCAGTCTTGCGTGTTGTTTTTGCGACAACGCCCTCCGAGGCAAAATATCGCTGGCCGAAAATCGTGAGGTGTTTCGCTGTGTGGAAACGTACTGTTATGATGGAGGATTTGCTAAGCAGGAAGGAGAGATGTTCAGGAGAAGAAACTGATCTGCTCGTGCGTGAAGTGAAAGTGCGCGAGCAGATCATATCATAATACTATTTCACATTGTAATATTTTTATGTTGTATCTTTTGCATGTTTGTGTGTGTAACAAGCATACAGTAGTGTGCGCACGCTGTGCATGAGCCTAGGAGCATTTTACTAATGTGCTGTTAAAATAACAATGAAATGCTGCGTTATTGACTTTAGACCAGGTTTTTGTTGGTCAATGGTACGATCACTTCCCGCTGCCTCAAGATAGCAATACTCCCAGAATGCACCTGAACACACCTCCCTATAAGACCAGAATGCACCTGAACACACCTCCCTGTAAGACCAGCACGCCCAGAATGCACCTGAACACACCTCCCTGTAAGACCAGCACGCCCAGAATGCACCTGAACACATCTCCCTGTAAGACCAGCACGCCCAGAATGCCCCTGAACACACCTCCCTGTAAGACCAGCATGTTCTTTGCTTTTTTTTGCTTTAATGTTACATCTCTTAGTAGCAAAAACTATTACTCCAAAAAGTAAACTCCAGATTGCAACCCAAATCCTCATTCAAGTTTTTGTTGGACAGTAAAGCAAAGAAGCTTGCTCACAAACTCCTCTCATCCCTGTGATTATTTTCTACCTCTAAATAGGAACCATGAAATAGGACTCAGGCTCTCCTGATTAGTCCTCCTCAAAGGCCCTCTGTCTAGTAGATAGGGTAATGACGCAAAACGACACAACGTGTCTCGCATCACCCGCTGAAATTGTGCCGGTGGGTGAGCGAGGAGCTACGGAGCGCTGGTGGCTTGTAGGGGCGCCATCATGTTCTGTTGGTTGTTGAAAAGTTTCTCTCTGATCAGAGTACTCGCATAAGGAATGTAGCAGAGCCTAAATATTTTTAATTGGCCTATTTTAAAAAAAACTTTATCAACCACAAAAAGCAAGCAGGCAAGAAACCAAACTAAGTGACATGTTTTGTTTTTTTCTCTGTCAATCTCCTACACTCCTGCACATGCAGGCACACACACACAACAAACAGTACTATCTGTCTGAGAATATTAACTAATTATCAATCAGTGTTGCTCTATAATGGATAATGTTGGCTAGGTTACTATTATTGCTTGGGTGATTTTCACCACTTCATTTCATTCTGATGTTTCACTAATTGCTTACTGTTAAACTGACACTCCTACATCTTTCAGCTCTTCCATTTTGAATTGCTAATTCAACTCTTTCGTTGAGTATTCGTAATTACGCTGCTCCGCCCTCCTATTTACTTCCGCACAATTTTTATTTTCCTTCAGCACTACGTCTGGGTTTGCGGTATATTCTTGGATTTTCTCCATAGACAGTTAAAGAAATTGACTAACAGATCCTGTTGCTCTAGACGGAGACCAGGGGGTAAGCTTCTCTCCACAATGCGTAGCCAAAGGGGTCAGCCTGCCTCCTCAGAGCGAAGCCTCCCTTTTATGCTACCCAAACCATCACCCCCGTTAGCATTCCATTGACTGCCATTCATTTTGGAGTCACTTTGACAGGCAATAACTTTACATCTGAAGCATTTAAAGACTTTATTTGTCCGTTTTATTGTCCGTTGTTTATTTCTAAAGAAACTCGACAATGTATAAAAGTCTCCGTTACCTTGTACCTCACGTTATGGCTCCGTAGCAGACGTTTTTATAAAAATAGGCTAACGTGAGGTACAAGGTAACGGAGCCTTTTATACATTGTCGAGTTTCTTTAGAAATAAACAACGGACAAATGAAATCTTTAAACGCTTCAGATGTAAAGTTATTGGCTGTCAAAGTGACACCAAAATGAATGGCAGTCAATGGGATGCTAACGGGGTGATGGCTTGTTAGCATCAAAATGGCGCCGTAGGAGCTATGCGTTGTGGAAAGAAGCTTACCCCCTTGGTTTTCTCCGGTCAGATCTTTACCAGTCCAATCAGCGAACAGAGGGAGTGGCTGAGAACGATGACGTTGTGTGCTGGTTTGAGTTGTAGTTTCGTAATGGCGGCGGACAAAGATGCGACCAAAGCCACTTGGTCCGTTGTGGCAACGCTGCTGAATATCCACAAGTTAAAGCCTGAGCAAGAACAGTCTTTGCTGAGTTTTGTTGGTGGCCATCCTCCCCACGGGGTTCAGGAACAGTTTGATTTTCCAGCTCGCTCCGTTAGTGGTGAAGGAGTTGGCTAAGGCTAACGCTAGCGATGCTAAGCCGATGTCATGACCAAACGTTAGCGATTGGTTATGGCAGATCCAGAGTGGCTCTGGGCAGATCCAATAGTTTTAAACTTCAACAGAGTGCCCGCCTTCAAGGAAGTTAAAGGTCCAATATATAATACTGACAGCTAGTGTTTAAAATAGTTACTGCTGTACAAATTCAAAATACTGGAGAGAGTCGTCTCCCCCGCCCCTCCTCCCCAGACTCAAAGCTCACGTTGGTTGCCAGGCTGAGTCCGCAGCATCCAACAATGTTGCTAGACGCTTGTCTCACATAACCAGACATTACTCCACAGCACAGCGGAGTAGCTAACGTTAGATGCTGGCTATACTGACAGTCATAAAAGCCCGTGCTCACGCGGAGCTCTGTACCCAACTGACATACACACTTTTTCGGCTTAGAATTACAGTAGGAACCACTAAAAATAACACTACTACACTACACTACTCCTTTTCCACCCGACTGAAATACACACTTTATTGGCCTTAGAATTACGGCAACAATCGCTAAACACACTGCAAACTCACGTTCCTCTCATCCCCCCCCCCACTGATATTAGCATTGTTGTCAGAAAAGATAGTATTTCAGCTTAACATGTTTCCTTAATATCTATTCTACTACAACTTCACAACACTTTCAGCAGCGAGCACACTTAAAGTTTCTTCAGAAATTCAGCCTTTTCTAGTTAGAGGAAACTTGTTTTGTTATGCATCTTTTTAATACATGTGTCACATGAAGTACAGTCTTTTCTCATGATTAAGATAAGAGTTTGATTAGACTTTAGTAGGGCGGGGCTTACTCTAACAGGCCTCCTGTGCCTGTTTGACAAATATGTAGTTTAGACAAACGGGAACCTCCTTGGAATTCAAATGTTGTCACGAATAAGGTCATGGTAAAATGGAAAGAGAAAAACAGAGAGGACACACCTCAATATCAAACACATCAGCGTCTGACATCCTTGTAAAGTTGAAAAAGGTCCCATATGGCAAGCACTCTGTTAGTCATGTCTGCACAGCCCAGACAGGCTTTTCTCAGCACTGCAGTGGCAGCACTCACTGTCTAAAGGGTTGTTTAGAGAGACCACTACTGTTGTTGCCCATCACAAAATCATGTTTTATAGATGTAATATTTGGCATGTCAATATTTCAGCCACTACTAAACCCTAATGTCAAGAGAATTTTGGTAATTGGATACTGGTCACAGGTTTGCTCTTTGATGCTGTTTGGTTTTGGGCTGATAGCATTGGTGACTCTGGTAATGAAATTACCACCTAGATATAGTGTCTGTTTGCCAACGCAGACCTGGATTTACAGCCTGGAAAGATAAATAGAATGCAGTCGATTAACGCAAGCACGTGCATGTTAGTGTGTGTGCGCGCACACACATGTCCCACACGTCCCATTCGCGCCTGACATTAGTTGCAAGCTCCTTGAGACTGTGACCTTTTCCGTCGCGAGTTGATAGGTCCACTAATCTTTCCAAGTTTGAGCTGCTGTAGGTCCCCGCTCTTGGGTCATTGGGCTAAGTGACAAGCCATAGGTTGATGGAAAATCCATAGTGTTATTGCCATACATTACTTTTATTTGATTGGGCCTGCAGTGAGCATAATGCAACGGCGAGCCGGAGTGGGATGCTAGCGAAGTAGCAGGGCTCCGTTCGGGTGCAGGGACCATTTGTCGCTCCTCCCATCACCGAGTGACATTGATGTATGTTCCCTGCCTATATCCATAGGCCCGGCCTCGTGAGTGCCTGTGAGTGCTGTATATCACCCTGTGGTATTGATTTTTCCATTAGAGGTCAGCCACCCTAAACACCTCTGACAGGGTGCTCACAAACACCTCGCTATGCTTAAGAGGGAATGTAAAAGCAACATGAGGTCACATGAGTCTGGATCGAATAGCTTGCAGTTAGGGGTGTAAATCACAGGTTTTATCACAATGTGATATTATATTGATTCTTTGGACAGCAATGTGATATTTGCTGATATCTTAAAGTCTGCCACCCATGCGATTTTGATTTGATTCAATTCAGGGGGCTGCGATCGACATGAGGTGATATATGCCTATTTAACATTACATTTAGCAGTCAAAAAAAGGAACTAAAATATAATTTGACAGTTTTATTACTGAGCTCCTTCAGACATTTAAATTAAAAACAAACTTCTTTTTATAAAAAGAATAAATATGAAGTGGGAATATAAAATAAAGGGGCATCTTACAGATGATATGTATCGGTATTTTCACTTTGCATCGATCATATTGGATTGTGGATCATTGACTCGATAAAAGGGAATCTTACTACTTTGACTTTATAAACAGTAAGCACCAATTTATATTAATTACAGGACATGCATGCAACTTCTTATTTTTCTTTCTATAACAGCCTGTGTTTGCTGGAGTCTTTCCCACATTCTAATAAGCATCCCTGACATATGCCTGCAGGAATGGAGTTGTTGTTGGTATAGTGAGTGATGTGTCAGAACAAGCGCTGACGCATGAGCATCTATAACACCCGGCTGTACATACATACTGTGCCGCAGGCACATCCCTGATGGTAAATGAAGAGGGCGCCGTGTTATGCTTGTGGAACAAGCTCACTAAGTGCGCTCTGCCTACATTAGCAAGGCACTTTGTCTTGTGTAAATATAGTAGCATGTCAAAAGAGTTGAGTTAGGAAGAATTGTAGAGAGGCCCAGGCTCATTTAGGTTTTTGCACTCGACTGAATAATTCAACTCAAGGTTTGTTTATTATGAGCCAATGGCCGGACTGTAGTGTTGTTACAGCTGTTTAGGGTGCACTTGCACGGAAAACGTGGAACTGCTTATCTCTTTCCCTCCTTTTTCAACTGTGTTTTCTTTCCTCTCTTCCCTTACAGACCGTACAGACACACAAGCCTCACTTCTTGGCAGTGCACTGCCAGGAGGTGGGTGGGAAGAATTATGAGGCATCCATGTCACACGTGGATAGTTTTGTCAAGTAAGTGTTGTGCTCATGGTGTGGTCATTTGCCTAATTGTTTTGATTGTAATTGTCAAAGTGGCTATATGTAACTTTCATTTTGTGTTGATTCTAGCGGCCACTTTGGATAAAAGCGGTAGTGTTTTTACCACACCTGCTGTCGTAAAGCTCTTTTCTTTACGGTGCTGTGTGGCCCACTGTATTACTGAATTACCGAGTTAGTATTACAGCGAGGTCATGAAGTCGCGATGAATGTTTTGCTCAGACAGAAAATCACGTTACAGATGCATCATTGTATTGTATTTAATGTTGGCTACTGACGTCCAACCACATCGCGCATTGTAAAGTTATTTTATGAATTAAATAGACATATTTCATACCTGAGGGCCAATTCGGTTGGGTTTTGAATCATTTACAATCCCGCCATTGTCTCCATCTGTTGAAAGCCCGACCGAGTGTGACTCACGTTTTAGCCTGTTGTCTGTCACTTTCCCTTTTAGCTTTTAGCGATTCTTCGTTTAATTTCCTTCTTTTCTGAGATGGTCCTGCCCCAGTATCAGCCATAACTACAACAGATAACTTCTAAAATAACATTAAAATACAATTAGGCCTGGCCTCGGATACGCTAACACAGGCTTTTCCAGCGTTCAGCCGAAACCTGTGACCCATCAGAATGTGTTGCCGTAGCGCCGTCTACCTGCCGCAAATCATTCTGTGACTATGTGGGAAAATAATGAAAAAAACAGTTAGTCTCGTTTGCTGTTACAGGTCATTTATGATCCTTATATGGAAAATGACAGAGCTTCAGAAACACTTAAAGGTTACATATAGTCACTTTAAGCTGAGCAGTTTCTATGATAAGGAAACACCCGCTTGATGTGGAACATGCAGGAGTTGTCTGTTTTGAAACTGGCGGACTACTCCCCCCACTGGTCACATCACAGCTGTACGTCAGCAGAGCAAAATATGTTTTCTTTCAAAAGAATATGCTTTTGGATTTGACTGACATTTCCTGATCTGTGTGTGTGTGTGTGTGTGTGTGTGTGTGTGTGTGTGTGTGTGTGTGTGTGTGTGTGTGTGTGTGTGTGTGTGTGTGTGTGTGTGTGTGTGTGTGTGTGTGTGTGTGTGTTCTGTCCATCAGAGAGCTGCTGTCCAGTGATGCCATGAGGGAGTACAACAGAGCCCGCGTCTACCTCGATGAGAACTACAAATCCCAGGAGCATTTCACAGTAAGTGCTGTTTGATGCTCCGATGGCGCATTCACATTCTATGGGAAAGTGCACACAAACTCTCGGAATCCAAGCTTACATGTGTTGAATTGGGGATGAATCACAGGCTCAACAGTGATTTCATTTAATTAGATTTTTTCAAGTCCGCAAATCTGTTCTAGATTGGTTTCTTTCTTGGTTCAATCTTTTTCAAAAACCAGGACTTTATTCGGGACTGTTATTACTGTATACATATTAAATAAAATTAGAATGACATGAGAAAAAAACATTACTGTCCTATAAGGTGGAAAACAGACGGCATGGATATCTATTTTTCTAAAATAAGCAAAAGTAATGTTTTTATTATCACACTATTAAGTCTTGACAGACCCCCATTTCTCTGAATTCTGAACCACGTAACTTCTCAGCCAGTTACGTGTCATCACATGAGTCATTTTGCGATCACAGCTCTTAAATTGGGACACCGTGGTGGAATTTTCGCTTGTGGTTGAAATTGCAGTGTTCCATCGCTCTAGATAGAAGATAAAACTGTAACCTTCTATGTGCCCACATGTTTGGTGTGTAAAGGCCGAGCGTTATTGTCAGATGCAGCCAAAGTCCATGGAAAACGTTGAGCATGCTGTTTGGTTTTGCTTACAATGAGTACAGCATAAACATGGACCCACAGACGGACTACAGAAATGACACGAGAACCGCACACTTCTTTAGAAACTGCAGACCTGCAGCTGTTAGTTGAAAAAGTCATGGGATCTACTCATTGTATTGTGCATATGCATACATAGAGGCATTGCTTGGAGTAAATGTTTTGTGAACTCAAAACTAAAATCCCATTTTAATACACCTATAACAATATACTGTACCATTGCCTGCCACTTTTCCCTGAGGATGTAGTGACAGCAGATGGCCACAAGATGACAGTAGATACTTGGAATTAGTTCTGCTGTCAGCGCTTAGTCTAAAACTTTTCAAATGTTTTGAGACTGCTTCTTTATTGGTTATCAGGATGTATTAGCAAATCATGGATTCCTTAGCATTAACTTTAGTTTCTTTACAGTTTAAATTATTAAATAACTGGATACACAGGCTAAACACACCTTGGCCTAAGTAATAAAACTAAAAGTCAACTCAAATATTCATATTGGTCCATTTTCTTTGCAAAAGTATCCGGTCCAAGAATGGGATAGCATGTCCTCTGAAAGATGCTTTTTATTATGCTATCATCGTCATATATTTATATATAAGTTTCCTGTTTAACTGACACATCACAGTACTAACACAGGGGTGGTAAATTCAGTTCCACTAAGAGCCACACTGAAAAATGAAAATCACACCAAGGGCCAGACATGTATAGTTTATTGACATGCTTTTATTTATTTAATCAGAAAAGTCAAATACAGTGGTGCTCATACGTTTATGAACCCATGCTAAAGTTGAATAAAAAGAGAAATAAAAAAAGAGATTGGCATGGGGTACTTTCCATAAGATCATCTCTCAATGCAAATCAAACCAGCTACTAGGCTAAGTATAAAACTGGAATCAAACCATGCCAATCTCTAGGTATGGTGAAGGGTATGTGATGATGTGGAGGCCAAGGGAACTTTATCAGGATGCATAGTATCCTGGATCCATCAAATAACTGGCCTTTAATAATAAAAACCTGCCTGCCTCTATGGGAATTTAACATTTAACATAGGGGTGTGTTTACTTATGCCCCCTGTATTTTAAGGAAGAACATTTGTTTATTTACGATAAATTATTCATTCACAAAGACAATTGGTGTCCTTAAAGTTTGGATTTTTCCTCATTTTTTTAAGTAAGGCATTAAGATCAATTTCCAAAAGATGATTTGTTTATTCCTCTTTTTAGTCAACTTTAGCATGGGTTCATAAACTTATGAGCACTAATGTATCTTTGACTGTATTATTGCTTGTCTCATATAGTCTTCTCATTTACAGTTTGGTCGACATAAAGCTCTAGAAAAGTCAGCAGAAAAGTTCCTTAGTCATCGTAGGGTTTAGCAAATCAAGCAAAATAATGATTACATTTTTAAAAGCAGCTACCACACCGCCGACTCACAACAACCTGTTTCACAGCCTAAATATGCAAACTCACCGGTTCTGTGGACATGTTTGCGTCTCAACGTCGGCAAATCTGCCAAATTCTGCTATTGAGTGTCGTGTAATTGCAGTTAGAAAAAACAGTTTCCGATTCATTGTAAACCTAAATTGATATGCAGGCTGGATCAACATTTGTGAAGGGCCGGATTTGGCCCCCCTGGCCTTGAGTTTGACACGAGTGCTAACATCTTTGGATATCATTTTGCTATGTATGGAATTAGAAGCTTAAATCTTGGTCAACGAGTCATTGATTCAACCGTTCATTTAGCCTACTTGTTCTACAGCTGAATAGATGGTTGGTGTAACGGCCTCTTGGTGGAGCCAGATACTCAGACCTAACAGCAGCAGCAGAGGACTTCACCTCTGTGTTCTCTAACCATCCAGTGCTTCACAAGGAAACATGGTTTTAAAAGTGCATTTTGATGTCTGATGCTTAATTGACTACAGGTATATCATATGATCATCTCTGCATTCCCTGGAGATTAAGTGGGAATAGAATATTATATATATTCTAGAATATAGAATAACATATTGAGATATGGACTGTGGTGCCAGTTTCTCTGCGATCATGAGTTGTGTGTGTGTTTTGGTTCTCCTCCATGATTTTTGGTGCTATCACCACGCTACACTGCACCTCCACAAACGCTCATAAATCACAGCAACCACCGAGTCACGTTTGCTCTTTTCAAAAAAAATATTACAAACATTAGCCTTTAGAAAATATAATTATCTGCCGTTTCCTATAAGTGCCGCTAATATGCCGGCGTTATAAGCTATTTATTCAGTGGTGTTTGTCTATGGATTAACCTTTTTGTTGTATTTTCAATTTTCATCAAACAGAGATGACACGTTGTGCTTCTCTTTGTGAATCAGTCAGTGGAAAGGGAAAAACATCTGATGCGCTTTCAATGATGTTGATATTGAAATCCCGGCAACAGTAAATATGAATAGACTCTTCAGTCTTTCTCACACAGGGCTCGCCATTTAGCTTTGATGACGACACCCATGTCTGTTTTCTCAATCTTTGATTCCTCCCCGTGCTCCGGGGATAATTGTTTGTTGTCTGCCCCCCGCCTGTCAATTTTCAGATAATGTAAGTGGGAACACTTTCCCGGGCTCAGAGCTTCCACTTTGTACGAGTGCGTGTTGTGTTTTTGTATGCAGTTATATGCGTGTAGTTTCTTTGGAAGTAGACAAGTGAATGTTTTGGCTGAGTGGGAGTATAGTAATGTTGCGAGTGTATGGTAAAGGCCAGAGATTGTTCACATGCCTGCCCAGTGTGAGAGTGTGTTTGAACTGCATCTCTGTGTCAGTGAAAGAGAGCAATGTGATTGATAAATGAATGTGTGAAATTCTGTTACGAGAGAAAGACCCTTTTTTTTGCAACTGTGATTGTAGCTGAAAAAATTAATCAATTAGACGATCGACACAAACTTATCCCAGCAACAAAAAAAGTGTAAGCAAAAGTGCCATAAGATTCACTGGTTCCAGCTTGTCAGATGTGAGTTTCTGCTGGTTTTCTTAGTCTGTGATAGTAAATGGAATCAATTTGGGGTTTGGAGCGTTAATTGGACAACACAAGCAATTTGAATATGTGAATTTGGACATTTCTTACTATGTTCTGTCATTGTATGGACCAAAAGAAAATATTCAGCATAAAATTAGCAATGTAAACAATCATTAGTTAACTGTGCTTACATCTGAAGAAATGTTAAACAAACCACAATGTAAATATCTATTTAAGAAGTGGACTTTGGTCTCTTTGAATGTTTTTTCAAATGGTGTAGAAATAGATAAAAAAACAAAATCCCCTTTTAGGTTTTGAAAGTTGAAATTCTAGATCCAGCTGAAATGAAAATGCTTATTTAGTCAGAAAAAGTGGACCTGAAATTAACCTTTTATGTTATTTGTTGAGCAAAAACAGTTAATTGTTTGTAAAAAAATCAGATCGATCCCCATCTCTTACTACATCTTAATTTCTCTAAATGAAACTGTGATAATTGCTTTGATGTTAAAATGCTACATGTAACGCCTCGGGGCTGAATCTGAACAATGACAAGTCTGAGCGAGCTGGAGCTGCTCTCCCCTCCCAGAGGAAGGCGGCATTGCTGGGGAAGAGCTTGACTGACACGTCCCCCCTACGGCTGAGCCCGGCCCTGGTGTGTTTTACAGCCCTGTTAAGGTATACAGCAGGTAAAATGTCAATTAGGAAGGCCCGCCCTGATAACTCAACTCCCAATCCACTCGTTCTTGGCCATTAATATTTATCGTGGGCCTGGCCCTGGAGCTGCAGCCCATGTCATGTGGAATGATGTTACAGCTTTCTGAGACACACACACACACACACACACACACACACACACACACACACACACACACACACACACACACACACACACACACACACACACGTACTCTGGTGTCTGTACGGCTTAACGGAAACGCCGGCCAGAACCGGCGTGCACAAACACACATCTACCACTGTCACACGGTCTAATCAAGCTATCCACATACACAGACAGTGACACACGCTGCCTTCTCGGCCCTCAGTTGTTCCAGGGCATTTTAATGGGAAATTAAAAGCATCCCTCATGTCTGTGGTCTGCAGGACAGGAATGAGAGCAGTGACAGAGGATAAATCAGGCTCTGTGGCTTGACAGGACACCGCTGTCTCCTTTTACCCTGTGGTTGTATGTGTGTGTGTCTATGCATGTGTGTTTGTACCTACTTCACTTCCAGAGATAGTGTTATAGTATGCAAGCAGTCCGTCTGAGCAATTTGTGTCATGGATCTAAAACACTTGTACTGAAAGTTCATAGCAAGCTGTCTGCGGTCTTTGATTTCATCATCATGGGAACAGTGTCTTATGTTAGAGTGTATACAAACTGCAAATGGTGAAAGACTTCTAATGAAAAGCCACAGTCTAGCGTAGGGCTGCACGACATGAGGAAAATATGCGATAAGGTTGTTGAATATCGCGATAACGATATTACTTGCAATTAATACACAGATATTAAAGTGTACTTCACTCTGCCTTTCTGCTGCTTTCATTAGTCTGCTACAACAGCTTGCTTGCTGAATTTAAAACAAATGCAAGGAAATCATTTCCAACATTCTTTTATTGAACACATTGAACGTTGAATTGAATACAAAAGGCAGCACTAAAAAAAAGAATGACATTTTAAACTGCAGTTTTCTACTGATATTTCCTTTCAACTTATATAAAATAATCGCTGAGTGCCTTTCGTGATATGTCGCAGCCTTTTGCGATGTGTTTATTGCGGCAGTTGATATCGCAGTGGGTGACGATAAAAAAAACAATATGTTGTGCAGCCCCAGTCTAGTGTCAGTCCTAACTTGGACTGGGGGGTGGCAGTGGCTCAGTCAGTAGGGAGGGTCGCTGGTTCAAGTCCCCATACAGACCAAAGTACGGTGGTGGACTGGTACCTGGAGAGGTGCCAGTTCACCTCCTGGGCACTGCCAAGGTGTTCTTGAGCAAGGCACCAAACCCCCAGCTTTCTTCTGCCATTTGAGTACAATTTATCTGAATTCTTCCCATAAATAAATGTTATTTGAAAGTATACAGAAGCATATATAATATTGGAACTGATGTTTTCCTCTGTGTGATTTGTATTCTTGTTACCAGTAGATTTTTCTTGATGCTTGATAAGTGTCTTGTGTTCCCATGTGGGATGAGCCAAATGTTCAGCGTGACTAAACTAAAAACATAAAAAACAATACTGAATGAAATAAAAATAAAAATACTTAGTGAGAATCCTCAACTGAATAGAAATATCTTAAGATGTAGGTGCAGGTCTCATATCAGCAGATAAGCGGTTTCATACTTTAGGTGCATAAAATGTTGAATACAATAGGACCAAATCTAGATACATATGTGCCAGAACTAGAGAAAATGTTTACCTTTGTCAAAAGACACTACGGCTGCACAATTATAGCAATTTTATCAAAATCGCAATCGCATTCATTCTGAATGAAGTATTGTGGTGCTGCAGAGACGTCCCAGCCTACAAATCGTATCCTACAGACTAAAGAAAAAAATCAGATCCTCGCATAAATCCCACTGTAATCATTTACATTTTTTAATTTGAATATTTTTCAATGAAAATGAGAATAATGATACAACAATGACCGCAAAATAATCGCAACTAGATATTTTTCCTTATATTGTGCAGCCCTAAAAGACACAAAGTATAGTGTAGACTAACAGCAGGAACAGATCGATGCAGGTTAAGCAAATGCTGCAGACAAAAAGTCTTTATCGAGGTGGACTTTAAGTAGCTGGTTAGTCAGCTTCGGTTGGTAGGAAACGTACAGTCTCACATTGTAAACTTCAGGCTTTCGACAAAATGATCAACAGCAGCAGCAGCAGCAGCTAAATACCTAATCTTTGCTTTTCCTGCCCAAGCTGCTGTCTGATCTCTGGTCAGTAGAGCGGCCCTGTCAAGAGCTGCCAGCAGCCCTGCCTCACTCTGCTCCAGAGGTGAGTCCTTAATTCTCCTCCAGGCAGCGTGCTGTAATGCAATCATCAGTACCGCTCTGCTCGGCCAGGAATTTATGAACACTTAGTGTCCCTCTGTGCTGACAGGGCCTCAGCCTGAGTGTGTTTACGGTATTGCCCAGAAATGCGTGTCACTCGCATTTATCGCCTCTTTTCTTTTTCTTTTTAACTGCATCCTATATCACCCCCTGTTCCATCTTTTTTTTATGATGAAACAAAATCAGGTTGCATATAGAGATTATATACTTTCTAGAGAAAGTGGGGTCAGAGAGGAGGGGTCTCTGTGTACAGTCTGTTGGTTTTACACACAGAGGTTAACTAGCAGAAGCAGCCCTCCTCCCTCCTTCCCTCCTCCACCTCTCAGCTCTGTGTTTAAAAAGGCCGCAGCAGTCATATAAGCAGGTTAAAATATTGCAAACTAAATCTATGGGAGCTCTTATTTCAATATGGCGAGAAGTACAGCACCAACCGAGGCCACTTGAATGGAGTAGATGTCAGCCCAGTAATATGGCCGCCATAACTCTCTGCGGCCATCACTCATACTCTCAGGGCAGACATAAGTATACACACACACACACACACACACACACACACACACACACACACACACACACACACACACACACACACACACACACACACACACACACACACACACACACACACACACACACAGTGACAAAGATGAATAAACGCAAGCACACACGTTGAAACACACACACACTCAGGACATGGGGCTGAGCGACAATCAATGAATCTGCCATCAGACGTGAGTTATGAGGTAGAGAGAGTGGGCATTCCCTGTGTGCAAAATATTTTGACTGAAAATGTAGATATAATTAATAGATTGTGTAAAGAGGTGGAGAAATTGATGTATTTATTACAAGGAGTCAAATCTGGGTGAAGTGAGCCTTTTGCCCTCCTGGATCCTCGCTGCACTGAGCACGGGCTGCTTTCATATACACATAGACGTCCACAAACACACACCAAGCCTCTGCTCATGAACAGCGCTTTGATGAAGTGTGTGTGTGTGTGTGTGTGTGTGTGTGTGTGTGTGTGTGTGTGTGTGTGTGTGTGTGTGTGGGATCTAGGCGAGGGGTGGTGTTGGAGGTGTTGTTGTCCTGTGTTAGAGGGTGGGATTTTGTGGTGGTTTGTGTGTGTGTGGGGGTGGTGGGGTGGGGGTCTCCAGCCACAGATAATGATGTGATTCCAGCATGAGGCGGACCTGGTGTACCTCACCACTGTCCATTATGATGTGCGGCCCCCAGCCACCGAGGGGGCAGAGTGAAGGTGAGCCTGTCATATCGATCTTTTTAGTGCTAAAATATGAGCCACTTTACTCTGCTCCCCGGCGCAGTGATGTGAAAAATAATAACTCGGACCCAAATTAAAAATATTGATCGCTTAGGAGGTGTTGAGAGCAAATAAACACCCTCTGAAGGATTTTTACCCCCCTCCCCCCTCCTCCTCCATCTTGTCCCTCCCCGCCCAGTGAAAGGGCTGGGTCAGGGATGCTGGCTAGCTGAACTGCAAGAATATCACACCATCTTGTTGCTCAGTAGTCTTCATAATAACCACCTACCAGGCTCTTGATGCTCTTTATTGTTCCCAGGCACAGATCAACAAGCAACCATCTCTTTCAGCTGCTCCCTAACACTGATTGATCGGGTTTTGACTCCATAATCTCGGCTCCATTCTGGCACCCCCCCACGGTCATAATTTTTTGCTCATCCGAGCTTGACTTTTTTATTCCTTCCCGCTGTAACGGATGAGCTGACACTGGGCCATCAAACGGGTGGGAAAACAATTGCCACAAGGTTAATTTTATTGCCTGCTCCATGCATTTGTGAGCAGGCGGGAGGTGTCCTCTGCCCGGGTCCTGATGAATGGCCGCGCCGAGCAGGCAGGAATGAAAATGAGAGGGGAGAGGCCAGGCACGGGAAGCTGGAGTCCCGCCGCTCCCACCTGAAATTGAAATTTTTCAGACATGCTCAAAATTGGTATTCTGATATATAAGAGAGGCGATGTTCCATTTTGTTTGATGATGAAGGCCGCCATGTGTCCCAGTCAATTGCATTTTACGACACCCACTTTACCTCATACATCCCAAGAAGGTTAATACCCGCACATCCTAAATGGTGGATGTCAGATTGTCCAGAGTCTGTAGGAAAATAAACTATTTAGTGTATTTAAATGCTGGCGTAATACTTGGCTGTCCTGGTAGCAGCACTATTGATTGTTTACAAGGACGTTTGTTCTGTTTTGGGGCCAAGGTGGGATGAATAGATATTTGATGGAGCGTGGAGAGCGGGGATGGACCAGCATCTGCGTCTCGGTGCTGTGTCAGTGGGGATGAGAGCCAGGCGTCAGGGTGAATCACATGCTGCCTGTTGACATCAGTGAGAGGCAAGCGGGGCCGGAGCTGCCGATATCTCCCGTTCCCCACTTGAGCTGGGTCCTGCTGCTGAAAGCTCACTCCTGTTCGCTGGCTTCAGGCCCTCACTTTCTCTCTGTATGTGTGTACATGTATGCCTTCGTAGCATTACTGATACAAGGCTATCTCCAGCCAGCACTTTGCCCATACATATCGATTCTTCCTCCGCCACTGGCTATAGCTGCTTCATTTGCATGGCCCGTCTGACCCAGGCAGTCAGTGGCCATTATATTCCCATTAGCTAATCTCTCAGCTTTGATTTCCATAATCCTCTGACTATTGAGAGCCCTCACAGCTCTCACAGTCCCGCTCTCCAGGGAGAAAAAAAGACCCCCAATCTCCCCACCCCAGTCACTTTACTCTCCAAAACTCTGCACAGCAATATGCATCACACACACACACACACACACACACACACACACACACACACACACACACACACACACACACACACACACACACACACACACACACACACACACACACACACACACTCTGACATCTCTCCATTAGTGCATGTAGAGGTACTGAGCATGTGTGTGTACTCATAATGCAGAATAGCTATATATATATTGTGTATTTTGATTATTATTAATGATGCATAATTTACATGTAAGCATTTGAGGTATAATGCTGTTCAAATTAGAGCTATTTTGAGCTACTTCACATTAGGGCTGTAGCGATACACAAATCTTACGATACGATATTTTCAGCTCACGATACGATATATATCACGATATTCAGCAAACGATACGATTCGATATTCGATATTTACATCATTTTCTGAAAGATTTAAAGGGGACACAGTGATTTTGGTGACATCTTGAGAGTGTTCCATTTAGTTGGATTTAATTAATTGAACTGAAAACTAAAAACATCAATTACATCAAGGTCTCCTCATCTGAAAAAGTGATCCGTTTCATTCTGAAAAGCTTTTTCAAAACCAACATGGCTCAGTTCAAAATTTTGTTTCAAAACAAAACTCCTCATCTCGGATGATTTACTACCACTTCATAGTGATGTTTGTTCAAACAATTACATCAAGGTAGCCAGTCTAGTCAGCCGAAAAGAAAAATAAACCATGGCCGTGAATTAGCGTGGAATGTGGAATGGTCAGCATTTAACAGTCAAACTACCAGCAGTTAGTTGGATACAAATCACCTCATTTCTGCACCAGTCTGTGTTAACACCATGGATGTATTAAGAGAACCTTAACACAGCCCACCGGCGACAGAGCATCTCTAGCTCAGAGGGCTAGCAGGCCTGGTAGCTGGACAGTCCGGTACACTGTTGTTCAGCCATGTTTCCACAAAGACAAAACACAGCAGTCTCTGAACTCGCGTTGGGACTTCCGTTTAAGTTGGATGTAGCTAGTCCAGTTTGTTGTCGGACACTTGGAAGCAGGACTGGGACAGGTGGCCAGCTAGCGTTAGCTTCCCCTAGCCGGCTAGCAGCGTCGAGCGACACCGCTGTTTGATGTTCTGGTCTCCGTGCAGGCGAAGCTCACGTAGTGTGTCTAGTCCGTCTGTAATAACGTTCCCTGCATATTCTCCGATCTGTACCAATGTATCTGTCAGTACCCGATCCGTGCTGACAGTATCCAGGTGGTACACGTGCGGTATTTTGAACCATAGACAGTTTGACCTGACTCCGTAAACAGGAAGAGGTTGTACGGGTAACTTGCTCTACAGTGACAGTAGCGGCTGGCTGACCAAATCGCTCTTCCTGCAACGCGAACGGGGGTAAACACCAGTAAACACGGGGGGTTTGAATGGGACTTATGTATCGATACTCGCAGCTTAAAAATCGATACTTTCTTGGGAAAAAAAATATCGATTCATATCGCAGAATCGATAAAATTGCCCAGCCCTACTTCACATCCTGTTGGGTGCTTAAATCTTGCATCATACATTATAAAATGATTATATGTTTTGAGTGTAAAATCTGAATCTAAATACAGCTCGGTGGAGTAAAATGTTGTAATAAACTATGTTGTGACTAGTTCTCATAACGTGATTGTTGAAGTGTCAGAGAGGCTTCAGCAGTCTACCACTGCCCTTTAGTATTACAATCCCTACACTGCAGCTCAGTAAGGAAGCATTGGAAAGACAAAGAGGGAATTTTGTACTAAAAAAGATAGATAGCATTTTTGTACACACTGAAGACTGGATTTTGTCCCCCATCATTGACATAGTAGTCACGTCAGTAAATGATTGGTTTTGGATCGGCTGTTTTCAACATGACGGCCGGGGTCACAAACCTTCTCATTTTACAGCTAAACAATACATTAAAATATGTTTCTGAAAACATTTGATACGAGAAATAGACAATACAGTAACAGAATCTTGATTCATATTTGAACAACTCCTCGACCCTGATTGTTTTTTTGTTCGGGTGCGGTGAAATCTTACAAATGCCATCAGGGGCATTAGGAGGAGGCAGAGGAACGGTATTCTTCACAGATTATCTGTCTCGCTGACAGTTTGATCAAATATGACAAAAGATTACTGTGAACCCTGGTGTCTCTTTGAGCGTCGAGGCACAACACAAGGAACACGATCATACGTCAACATTGACAAATACGGACCGTCCAGATTTTCAAACCTTTTTTTGAACAGATGAATTAAAAAGATTTGTTGAGCATGAATTCTTTTTTTTTTCATTGACACCTAAAAAACGGTCCTTTACAGCCCCAGCATAGTAATGATGGAGGACCCAGGTCCTCTTTATGCCTACTAGATAAATAGACTTCTTCATTATTAGCAGTTTTAAGTTTTTAAAGAGCTGCGAGAGCTAAATATTGTGGACGAGTATGTGGACAACATTTAAACAGGCAGCAATGATCTGTTTAACTGAGTTGAAGTGTCTATCACACTGTTAGTGTTTTTTCTCTCTCTTATTCATGCATGTGTGTTTAACCCGCTAGGCCCAAAACTAATCACTAATGCTGTCACTAACATATGCCAATAGGATACAGCGATGTGGATCAGCTACCTACAGCTAACACATCCCCCTCCCACATCTCCATCCCATGGGCACCTGCTCATCCTCTCCTGGAAGAGACATCCAGTGTGCCAGGCCAAATTGACCTTAATCACCCTCAGTAGAGTTGTCTTAGAGCGATTGCTTACATTGATCAAAGAGGACCTACCACCTAGCGCCCACTCTCCACCAGTCAACAGACAGTATAATGGATCGGACAGCTTGGATGCAAACAAATACAATGGCAAGCTTTTCTCTCCGGCCCCTGAGTGTCCTTTTACCCTGCATGATCAGGCATGCATAGGAGCAGCCAACCTGCTAATTAAATATCCACAGGTTGCCCTTGTTTTACAGCAGGGATGCCGTCTATCTGTCCACTATTGGCATGTATTTAATAATTCATGAGGGCTGAGGACAGTGCTTAGGGTTTGTGCTGCACTGTGGCACACTGTTATAAAGTTCAGTTAGATTTCAGAGGGTTTTATAGCTCACCACATAATGCATAATGTAAATGAACTTGTTCAGTTTTTGCTTTCTAAAGGTGTAATGTTTCTAAACCAACATGGTAAATGCTGATCATTAGGGGTGGGAATCTGCAGAGGCCCCACGGTACGATATTATCACGATTACTTATCTCATGATACGATATTATTGCCATTTTAAACATATTGAGATATTCTGCGATATGTTGCAATATATTACCTTTTTTCCAACTTCAAATTATGCATTAAAAATGTGCAATAAAAGATCAATACTTGACGTCAGTGTATGGCAGTACTATGCTGTATCGATTGTTTTCCCCCAACCCCTAATGATCATGTAGAATAAAGATATGAGTAATAATAAGAATTAAGACTATTGTTTTTATTCTTCTGAACAGGCTAACACACTAGTGTGGGACATTTGCTGTAGAGCTGCCAAATGACTACACCTTGAGGCGATTTCCTCTAACTGTCACTGAGGTGGTTCAACATGGGTGACAACAGAGCTGTCTGAGCTGAGCAGTGACAGACACATCCATGACTGATCTGTACCGATGTGCTAATGACTTCCTTTTAATCACTACACTTCCTCTTGTTTTGTCACCATGTGCCTTGTTAGCTGCTAATTGTGAGATACGGGCCTATTCCACAGAGGGAAGTTCTGTTAGCTGCTTCACTAGACGTGAGTCCAGCCTTCTGAAATGGACTGCTCTTCACCAGTGAGAGTTTATATAATCGTAGTGTATTTTTAATTGTCGTTTGGAATTGGTGTGTATCTCGAAGAGCGTTGAGGAAAATGAAGAAACAGAAAGTGGAAACTGCAGGTCTGATTCTTAATGATGTTAGGCCCCCGTCTCAGCAAGGCAAGAGTGCCCCCCAACCGGTGTGATTGGGTGTAATTGGTGAATCTGGTCTAAGAGGAGTGGAGGGTCACCGGGTAGGGGTTGTGAGCCTGTCATAATAACAACCAACAATGTGATCATTTCATTTCCTTTTCACTTACACTTCACCTCACTTCACATGAGCCTGGACACAAACACACACACAGACACAGATACGGGGACAAGGTTAACGTTGGGCCCCATTTATTTCACTCTAACAATGACTCTAAATAGCCTTTCAAAAGCGGAGTGAGGAGGGAGACAGAAATAATTGAATCACACAATTACTGCTTGGCTTCATTCAATAGTTAAGTGCATTTTTATTGTGTAACGTTTCTTTTTTTCTTTTCTTTTTTTCCCCATGCACCCTCTCCCACCTCTCCCACCCCCTCTATTTTTCCTGCCTCCCTCTGCAAGCGTTCTCTCCCTGCCACTTCGCATCTAATATGGCCATAATTGGGTTTGGTTGTACAAATCAGATTTAAGCAATTGGGTTATCCTCCTCTGAAATTGGAGAGGTCTCTGGGCTGGCATGGGTGGAGAGTTAATCTGCTTTTGTTAAGCCCTCCTTTTGGTGGCTGCGGCGGCTACATCAGGCTGTGCCAGTTAAAGCGTTTTACCTGTCACTGCGGACATGGCTCGTAATTTACCCCCCCCCCCCCCCCCCCCTTTCAAAGAAAAAAAAAACCTCCCCACACACACACATTACATACATCCAGCCACCATCTGCTTCTCCTCGTGCAAATAATGACATTTGAATCGAGCATTAACAGGCTTAATTACTTTAAAATTGTCATTTTAATTTACACTGATATAGTATTGATCACACAAGCAGAGATTAAGGCCCTCAGTGGAGCGGTTGATGTGGAATTAAACAGGGCCGGGTCCTCCTGGGGCCTGCCTGGCCTGTCCTACCGCAGCCAGAAGAGGAATGACATCCTCCCCCTAATGAACTGGCAGCATGCGCAGACATGAATTTCAGGCCCCGCTGGAGAAGGAGGGAAATAATGGGGTTTGGGGAGCCATGGCGGGTTATTCATTCACTGCCATGCACCAATTCTCCAGTGATTCATCCCTAGGCCCCCAGACCCCCACTGCCTGTTTGCCTGCCACATTCAGACCGCCTGACCTTTCTCCTGCCTAAGAGTATATATATATATATATATATATATATATATATATATATATATATATATATATATATATATATATATATATGATACCAGGTATCATGTACAGGAGGAATGGCATTGAGGATGTGAGGGTGGAGACAGAGCAGGGCTGAGGCACAGTGATCCACCAGGCCCTAATCCAAACGTCCTCCCCAGTGGTGGAAGTGCCGCTGCGTGATTCTCCCTCTCATCCTGGCTCGCCAGCCTGTCTGAAGAGGACAACACTTTCTTGGGGAATTGATCTCCTCACTTGAGCCCGGTGTCACGCACGGCTGGTTAATATCAGGGGAGAAATCGTTACATTAAATCCAAGCAATTTCTCCGCAGTTTGAAGAAAGCCTGTGGCTCCTGTGGTAAGCGCTGTGCTGTGGAGTAATTATAGCAGTAAAAACAACCTCTTGACACCTGTCTCCAGTGAACACACTCAAACAGTCACACTCCACACAAGTGCTTTTAATGACAGGCTCTTAGAGTGAGGGGCCTGATAAGAATAAAGCCAGGGCATAGGGAGGACGGATTTTCCGATTCATGTGCTGTGTCTGACATGACACATTTCTACTGAAAATCACTGCTCCATGTTTTACTCACTTAAAGCACTTACTACATTACATGAAGCTTACTTTTGTGGGACAATAGTTGCACCTGTGTGAATGGAGCAACTGTAAGTAATTTAAGTCTTGTCATCCTTGATTTATTGATGTATCACAACTCAAATATTGTTTCCATTTAATTATTTTCTTACCCAGATCTAAAAAAAAAATACTATTTGTATGGTTTTGCTTGCAGCCAATCAAAGCAATCATTCTTCATTTTAATGCAGTGTGTGATTGGCCCTTTACTGCAGCAGGTACAATCCACACAGTTGGGGGTGTGGTGAAGTCGAGTGCAGTGTATTTGACGGAGTTAGCAGTCCAGCGTGCCGAGATGCCACCAAAGCGCCTATGGCGTCAGATAACAATAAATGCATAAAATGCAGGATTATTTCAAATGAAGTTCTCTATCGGTATCACTTTAAGGGTACTAGTATTGGTACTGATATCATAATTTTTTAAACGATACCCAGTCCTACAAATAACACAGGCTCAATACTCTTTAGCTAAGCCTCACTGTCGATGTTCTCACTTATCAGTTTAATACTGTGCATTAGTTCACAACTGCAAACCAACACCTGCCTTTCAATGGACACTGTTAAGAATGTCCTGTAGCTAGAGTATAAATCTATATAAATATATTAGACAACTCACATTAATCATGGTGGTAACTCTTATCAGCCTCCATATATTAAGGCAGTAATATGCTCTTGCATGCTCTCATCTTCATCTCTTTCTTGTTGTTCTCCACTCTGAGCTGTCAGGCGCTTTAGAAATGATTTATGGAAACAGATAGACATCATGAAATCAGACAGTGATGGCTTGGTGGCAAAGTCAAAACGGAACTCAAGTCTATGCCTGTCCTTGAGCCAGTGGCCTACCAGTGTTTCCCTAAAACAGCCCAAAGGTCCCCGAGCAGATTGAAAGTGGGTGGGATTGTTTGTGAGGTCGTCAATTGATTGCATTACCTACACCTGGATGCCGTGAGGTTGGAGCCATCTTGACAATGAAGGCTAAACAAAAACAACAACCTCTTCTATCTCTTGGCTGGCAACTCCCCATGACTGATATTAAGATGTCTTCAATACACGTAATGGACTTGGCAAGGCCCGAGGTGGCTGGGCTTGGGCCTTCTACTCCACTCTGTCATCCAATCACCTTATTCTAATGCTATTGCATTGTTTAGTCAACCAGCCGTCCATTTACATCAACCCATAACCACACAGTCACACCACTGAGGCACTTAATAGAATTAGCAGGTATTGTGCAGCACATTTTAAACACATAGACTATTTGAAACACACACACACACACACACACACACACACACACACACACACACACACACACACACACACACACACACACACACACACACACACACACACACACTCTCCACCTCCCTCCCTGGGCTGATGATCCCCTCTTGCTGTCACAGTAATGGCATCACAAGCTCTCCATGCTGCGCCTGCCTTTCCTCTTTAACTGTCATAACTCTATACTCTGCCCACCATGGGCAGTTTATTCACTTTAAATGTGTAGCCAATATTGTTGTCATGTTTATGTTATGTACTACATATTAATAGCTCATGAAGCACATTGGTTGCATTATTAAATCATTCTTCACTCGCTCCTCATTAGAAAATAGGAAGCCAAAGCTCTCGACTGAAACAGCCAGTTAATTATAGGGCTCATAATTTCCTAATCTGATTTTGGGGAATTTTTGCCAGTCTGTTGGGCTAGCTAGCCAGCATATAAATAGACAAAAACAAAAATGAAACTGTCCCATGGCTGGGGATTTACAGTCATATGCCTTCTCTTGCCCGTGACTGAATGTATTATTTTGCCATCTTTTCACACAAATTAGTCTCATATGCTTCCCCTCTTGTGATTAACACAGAGCAATTTCCCTTCAAATAACCCCAAAATTGTCTTAAGGCCTCATTTTCTAATGTTGTTACATTTTGCACGTGTAAGTTTATTTGGAATGAGTCATCTGTGGGGTCAGGGGAAATGAGCAATCTCTTTGTCCCCTAGCCGCCACCCCCAGTTAAACTATTACCTATAAAAACAGCCGTACACTTCCAGTGAGAGGGTGTGTCCTGCCTGGTGTAATAACGAGGGCCTTCCTCCTTGTCCCATTCCTCAGCCGATTGATTTTTGTTAGGAAAATTAATGCAGTCGCTGGAAGGTTCTGGAGGTCAGAGGTAGACAGGCTTCAGCAGATGAGGGGCGGTGCTATGCAAACGGAAAGGCAGCACGCCGCTACGGGACCTCCAGAGTCTGCCTGATGAAACTTACTGTGGGTTGTTCGAGGGCGGAGCATGCAATAGCTTTTGATGTATCATCTCTGTGCTGTTTTATGCACACACCAAAATGCATCTGCTATGATTGACCAAGCAAATATGTATGCCCATTTATTGACTATACTCACTCACCCCAATGCTGCTGTGTTGCCCTTGTTTTATGTTGTACATTCTTCTGTTTGTTGTCTTAATGGCAGAGAAACACTTACACTTTTACGTAAAAGGACAATTCATTTAAAACTTCACTTTAGAACAAACTGTACCCAAGTGGTGTCTTGAGAGTTATGAAGCAAAGCATAACCCTATTTTAGTGAGTAATGCTTTCCAAGTGGGAACCAATCTAACACAAAGGGTGACCCAGTCAGCAGGGTCCCTGCACAAGTTCAAGCCACAATGGCACCCTGTGTGCACCATGCTGTAGCTAATTTCCAGCTCATTAAAAAGCCTTCTAATTAGATTGGATGTTATGCTCTTTCTGTTAAATTCAACCACTTAATTTTAACTGCCTAATTACATTTCTGAGAAGAGAAAAAAAAACAACTTTCAAAGCACTATTTTGCCAACTGGAAATGAAGCATTCCTCAGAATGCTGCGCTGCAGAGAACTGGAGGTTCTTGTATCTGTTTAGTTACTCCGTATCTGTATCTTTGAGAGTTGAGGAGCATAAATCAGTGAAATGAGCTTATTTGTTGATATTGAGGATCTAATAGAGAAATTTCAGCTGATGTAGCATTCTTTCTGGTGGCCTCATTGGAACTCCAAAGTTTTGGGGAAAAAGTAGGTTTCAACAGCTGATTGACTATATATAGGATGCATGCCTATTCCCAACGTTCCCAAATTAGTTTGGGTAACAATGTATAGTGAAATGTGTAGTTGAATAGAAATGCTGGAGTCATGATTTGTGTTGTTGCGCTTTTCCTGCTATGACAAGTCAAACTGTCTGCTGTAAAAAAAAATAATAATAATAAAAAAAAGTCTGTGATTTTGTATTATTTGGGAACAATTACCCCAAAAAAGGAAGTCAGACGATAGTTTCTAAATGGGAACATGACAGTTTCAGTCCCAAGCATGGAAGTTTGGGAAGTCAACAAACCAGTCTAAACAAGTCCACAGAAATACAGAAAGATCACATGTGATGAGTTTCTAAACTGTAAATTAAATACCTTCATGGTACTTGCAGACAGAACAACAGCGGGACATTTTTAACAATTTTAACTATCTTATTCATCATTAAAGTCACTTCTGACAACGTTTTAGGCCAGAAATGAACGGTTTAGATTTCGAATATAGGCAGTCTTCTGAAAATCGTTGCCGAATTGACAATTTGCTTCAAAGTTTTCGGCGTTGAGAAGCTCCATAAAGTGACGCGACAGCCAGCTGGTGGCGGCGGGATCGCTTGCTCGCCGGCCGGCCTGTCATCCTGGGACGCCCCGCTGTAAGTTGGAGGTCTCTCAGACCGGTCTCGTAAATGAGATGCTTTTATTTCTCTGTTGACGGATCGTTTGTTTAAATATCACAACACATGTCCATCATAAGATTAACGGGAACTTGTGGCTAACTGCCTTTTTGGCGTTAAACTCCACAAGCTCGCTGGACCGCCGTCACACACACACACACACACACACACACACACACACACACACACACACACACACACACACACACACACACACACACACACACACACACACACACACGGCCACAGGCAGAGAGAGAGAGAGCGAGAGATAGGCTACTTGTTTCTCTTCGGGAGACTTGTTTAAATTATGACATATATACATTAGATTTAATATAGCCTATAGTTCATACTTTTTTTGGCGTATTTCTCTTCTGATTTTAATTAAGACCGTTGCAGTGCTTGCGTCACTCCCTTACCCCTCCTACCACTCCCTTACCCCTCCTACCACTCCCTTACCCCTCCTACCACTCCCTTACCCCTCCTACCAGTCCCTTACCCCTCCTACCAGTCTCTGTGGTCACTTGGCCGGTGAATGCAAATGGAAAAAAAGGTTTGTTTTTGTTTGTGTTTCTCGTTATGTAGCCTACCTTTTAGTCTTTGTTTGAGACTGAGTGGTTGGCTGATTCTCGTCACTAGTGCCTGGGTTTTCATCAATATCCATTTTGTTTATTTCCGAACTACCGCGCTTGCTCGATGAGTGAAACACATGACAAAAAGGCACTTTGTCATTGGCTGAGTGTGAAGCTCTGAACTTTGTGAGAGCAGGGTGAATCAAGATCGCGATTTTATAACGATTAATTGTGCAGGCCTACTTTAGTGTTCAGTTTCAACTTGGGTTTGAAATGATCCGGTTTGTGACTCATCTTGAGTTCTGGTGGAAAGGAGTTCCACATATTGATTCACAGAACATTTATAAACATTCTGACCAGAAGAAGTTTTAAGAATAGCACTTTCACATACAGTCAAAGCATTGCTATAGTATCATTATGTAATTCACTTGCTACACCTCTCCTCAACATTATGTACAGGTCAAAGGGGTAAGAAAGCTGTCTGCTGAAGCTTGGTTGTGAACAGTTTTGCCCTTGCTTGTGCACAGCCACTGCTCTGCTAAAGCTTCCTGGTGGCACCTGCAAAGCCAAAGTCATGTCTCGGATTGAGTCTGATTTGTTCTCAGATGTAACAGATGCACTGTACATTGTGTATTGTTCTCTACTGACACGTGACCTAATGACATACAATACATTACCACCTGGTCATCTGGCGAGCACCCAAAGGGGCGACCCAGGAGCCTTGTTGCAGACCTGCATGGGCCCCTCCAAATCCTCTTTTCCTCCCACATTTCTGTGGGTGTGATATTTACAGGAGAGCAGACGTGGGTTTGCTGCCACTCTTGCCCCTGGCACAGGACCTCTGCTCACTCACATCTTAAAGCTGTCTTTTAGAGGGGCCACTGGAGAGGCCGGATGCTGCGATTGTAGGGATAAAAAGAAACATCTGCGTAAGAAAAGTCCTCCGTTGTTCGCCCTTTTTTATTTATTATTATAATAATACAATAAGAGGAAAAAAAAACCATGACATAATTTCTTGTTATCTAAGAAGCTGAGGCTGCATTTACATTTGCTTTTCATGCAGCGTCCATGTGCTCTTAGGGGCGATGCACTGGAGTATAACTAAGCTAGCATGGAGGATATCCAACCATTTAAATCAAGCCTCTGGGAATTTTACATAACACATCATTGGCGAGCATTGGTTTTTACATAAAGACAAAGAAGGCCACAAAGAGCCGCCGGACGGGCGTCTTAGCCTGAGACGAGCCACTGCGTGTGTTTTTGCAGACTCCTCTAAAGCTTCACGGTCCTGTGGTCACTGTTGTGCTCCGAGAACGCCTCTGCTCATACCCAGACAGAACACAGACAGAAAGCTGCTTATTTTTTTATTTTATTTTTTATAAATCCAGGGGGAAAAAATGATTTTCTGAACACAACCTCAGAACTGAACCCTGTCCTCTGATGGGGTGACTTCTCAGCTTGATTTTCAGAGGGGTGCTCTCGAGCCTTTGGCCCCATGGAAATACTGTAGACCGCCATCGATTGTCCCTGTGATGTGAAAGCTGTCATATATTATAGATGTTTCACAAGATGGCTCATGATCTAGAAGATGTTGCCTTCATTTAGGAAGAGTTGTGTTTGTACTAAGGGAGGAGGAAGGGCTCTTGATACAGAGATATGAGGACCTTCCTGATAAATTCTTCTCACAAGTCACAAAGTAATGCCACTAAGATGCAGCAAACTAATAATTTCATGATGGGGCTCTGCAATAGAGCTGTATCTCACTGGGCAGCCAAGGATGCCACTTTGTCATTACAAGGCCACATGAGCGAGCCACAAGGCAGCGTGGGACAGGGACAGAATCAAAGCTGCGTCTGGACAGAAGCTGACTGATTACTTTTCCAGCTGACATCACAGCTCTGACAGCCGGTGTCCTTAGGGAGAGTTGAGTTTGCCTTATACTCATGATTTGACAGCGAAAGTTGCTTATGTCACTGGTCACTTTGCCCCAGATGTTGACAGGTGTGTGTGCACATGTGCGTCACCTCTACAAATGCTTTCAAATGTTTAAAAAGTGGTCATTAAAGGAAAGTAAACAAGTTACATATGTACAATAAAAAACTTTTTAATCTTCTTTACAGTATTCATTCAACCACAGCGATCAGTTGAAATGATATTGCTTCCATTCTCCTTTCACCCTGTATGATCCTAATTTAATCAGTTCTTTCACAAATGAGGCCACATGAATAGGCGCAATATTAAATCATATAATAATATAGATTGATGAACAGTCCATGACAACATTAGCGGCCTTTCCAAAATGCAGACATGGAAAAAAGAAAAGAAAATCAATGAGCTCAAAGACCTGTCATTTGCATGGACCTCTTCCCCTAATGGGAATACTTTTACAGGCGGGGAATTACAAGTTGAAATATTCTTTTTGATTATTGGACATCCATAGCCAAATATGATTTACATTAATGAGCATAAGTATATTAAAGGCATTTTATCCCCCAGCATCCGAAACAATTGAATAATGGCTCTGGCAACCAGGCAGAGACCGGAGAAAATAGAGAGGAGGTAATGTCACTTTAATTACTAATGGATACCTCAATTGTTCAGACTTTGATTTTTCATCTTTAGGGAACAATCTCATGAGGCAAATATTCATCATCTTCATATCCCCTTTTAAAACGATGATTTTGTCAAGCCCAGACAGCGTAGTAATTTAAAGAAAGCGGTTATTTACCATTCTGCCCTCTAAGATCAACGGTTTATTTGGAGATGGCTTTCAAAAAGATTCTTTTCCTGTGAAGAAAGATGAAAGGTCTTTTCAGGCCCAATTGCAGATGTCTAATACACTTAGGCTTGAGAAGTTGACCTTGTTAGCGGGGACAGACATTGTAAAATTCCCCTTTTTAGAACTATAATTGTCCCACATATTGCTCTTCACTATTGTGTCATTGAATGGATGTTTCATTCTGTTTTAGTATTAGTTGTGCTTGTGTCTTGATTGAATTGTGCACTGCCGTTTTTTGACCTGAGCTGTATTATGAAGTTACAGTACAATCCTAACATAGCTGTGTGTAAATCATGGGTGACCTTAAAGTGCTCTGCTTGTTTTGTTAAACTGCTCTAGTCAACAGCAGTTCACCAGAGCCAGATGCATAGCAGAGGACTCTCTGACATCTTTGCATTCAAAGTCCTGATGACCCCTTAAGTCAATGACAATGTATTGTTAAGTATTTCTGAGTTAAAATGAGGTAACATCAAGAAACTGCAACATGTCAAAGATTTTCCAAAATAAGCATACCTTACTGTAGATATTAGATGTCTGGCCTAGGGGTAATATTAAAAATGTGACAAGAATTCTGGATAAAAAATTGGCTCAAGGTAAAAGAGGTACTCAGGTGATTTAGGATCACTTTTCCATAAAGTTGAAGGATTCACAAGACAGATTTAAAACAGAACGGACGAAATCGAAGCAGCACAGGCCAAAATATTCTGGCTTTCTGTGTCCAGTGTTGGTCAAGCTCCAGACACACAAGATCCTACGCTTCCCATAATGCAAAAGCGTCTTTCATTAGATCCTCCCTGCCTCCTAAATGCCTGCTTCTTCCAAACTCCACACCTCCAGTTTGTAATGCATGCAGTGTGTTGTACATTTTTAAGTCTCACACCCAAGCAGAGACAACCCTGATGACATCATCTTTAGCCGTTTTCTGCTTTTGAGCCTGCAGTTCAAATGTTAGTTGCACCTGTGTCAAGCTGCAAGCAAAAAGCCATCACCATGGTTTCATTTAATTCATTTTCACTATGAATTTACAGACTGTTCTGCCATGCAAAGGGCATTTTGCCCAGCCTCCTTAAGAGGTCAACAGCAGCACAGGCCCCACAGGTGTAATCCCATTTACTTTGATCCTGTTTTTATGTCCTCGTTAAAAGCTGCTGAAGTAGCAACATGGTATTAGTAAATACGCAGCTGGAATATATATGAGCATTAATCATTCTCCGTAGTGGACAGGTCCACTGCTACCTCACTGGAAATTGGGGACTGTACAGAAATGATGCATTGAATTGAATTTCGATTGTTATCCATTAATTACGACTGAAGTTATAAGTATCCAGCATGTATTACATCGATATGTGCCCCACCACATTTCTGTCTTATTGCTTTATCAGAAGACATTTATTCAAACCACCCTCTCTGAAAATAGAAATGAGGTGCTATTACTGTATGTATCCAACATTTTTAACAAAGTTATGAAACTCTTCCATCTGGATTATGCCGAAGAAGCCAATGATGGGGTCTAAAGCAAAAAAAGCCCAGGCATTATAAAGAAGCTCTTTTAAAGTCTGAGTCATATTATGTATACGCGTGTTCACTTTTTTTTTGTTGTTGTTGAATGTCATTGCTGTGATGGTTTTATTGCTTTAGACCCCTCTGCCGGGCAGGTTAGAGGAGCGACTGCACGACTGATGAGCATGGCAGGAAATTGGCAGATGGAAGCATCCATTTCACCGCTAATTAGGGGGTCCAGAAGCCCGCCGACTGACAGGGTTCAACTGGGCAATGTAGTGCCTGCCAGCTCCCATCCCGTGCGCTTTATAAAACGCTCTTTAATTCCCCGGCACAATATCATTAACTTTGTAAGTGGATGAACACAATGGACAAGCAATTTAATTAACTTCTACCATTGAATGTTGGAGGGGAGACTAAACGAAATTAATGCACAATATTTCCCAGGGAGGCAGCCAACCTTGGGAGTGGGTCTGGATTGTTGGCAGGTCAGGCGCTACCGTGGCTTTGGCCAATTATGCCTTGTTTAGACCCATCCATAATATTTTCCTCAAAAGAAAATAAAATCAGTGGTTTTGAGATCAATCACAGGCGCATGTCGCTCTGCATTCTGGGAGATTTTAGAATAATGAAGTGGAAGCCCGGAAACACAGTCTACAGAACTGAAATACAGGTATCATATCACTGATCCATATAGCAGTGTGCGTTTACTTGAAATAGACAATCAATAAATGGATAGATGGAGATTGGGTTTTGGAAATACTGTATGTAACACATACAGTGGTTTCTGATTGTGGATCTTGGGATGGCAATGTCAACGCTTTGGTCCAGATTCAAATATTTGAACAACTGTTGGGTGGATTGCCATGAAACTTTGTGCAGACTCTCATTGTCCCCTGAGGTTGAATCCTAATGACTTTGATATTCCCCTAACTTTTTCTATAATCCCACAGCAACTATTTAAAGGATTGCTATTATATTCTGTACAGACATTCCATATATTTGGCGATGTTCACTTATTCAGTGAAATATCTCTACATTTACAAGACGGATTGGCATCATGTTTGGTACAGAAAATCATTGTCCCCAGAAGATGAATTTTTTTTCTGGTTATCCCCCGGGTTTTCCTCTAGCGCCACCAGCAGGTTGACATTTGTGCTTTAGGTTGAAATGCCTCCATTCATCAACAGGTCAACATTTTAATTTGTCAAAACCTTTATACTTTTTTATCTATCTAACTTTATTATCTATTTGGTTTTCTGTACAATACCAGTTACAGCCTTGTAGAGCTGCTAGCGTTGCCGTAGACTCTTAGTCTTGTTGGTTTTGTCAGCATATGTTATAGATGCAAACATTATTACTGTCTAAGTATGAAGAGCCTCATCCGACCATATTTTGATGCTACAGGTCAGTATTATCCACTGTAGCCGAGGCTCAGGTGGTCTGGATCTGCTTTTTCTGTTTTAATTGTAAGGGATCAATACTAGTCCTGCTTTCCCATGTAAACCAATTTTCTTGCAAGGTTTGCTCATAAAGATCCCTAGTGGGAACAGTGGAAGAGCATTAAGGAGAGTAAGCTTAACTTAAATCTTAATTACTATGAAATAAACAAGTACATTTAAGTTAACATGTTTCCTTTTAGTATTTGAACTGTCTAATTTCCTCCCTCTGTCCCTTACCTATGCCCCCAGAGACAAGGGCTCCTTCAGGACGTGACGGATGGCTCCAACACTCGGGGCACTTTCAAATCACAGGAAGTGACAGAGAAAGTTTTAATGAGAGTTTTGTCTGTGTATCCAGTCAGGCCTTCCAGGCAGCCGATGAATAATACACACTGTGGCTCAATACTCTGAATACTCAATCAATGGCACTGGGAGAGGGCCTTGGCAAACACATTTGGCAGCCCTTGGTGGGCGGTGGGCTCAAGAGGTGTAGAAAATACTAAGGCTTCTCCTTCTGTATCTCTGAGCAGAAAAATCAAGCCATCTCTATTGATGCTGCTCACTTTTGTGCTGTGGTGTTTTCCTTGCCGTGGATAACAAACAGGCTGTTTGTGCAGAGAGGCTCCTGTGAAGGTGCTGTTTTAGCCCCAGATCCTGCATATCAGTGGGTCCCTTGCTGGGACATAGAGGGCTAATCTTGAAACACATATGTGGATTCTTACATTCAGTAGCTGTCAGAGCACATAGCAAGCTGTTCTATTGTGTGCTGAACCTTTACACTTTGTGTTGGAGGATGTTTAGAATGTAGCTATGTATGAATGCTGGTCCTTAGTGACTAATGAGGATATTATGTAGCTATTATTCAGAGCTTATGTCTCTGCCTCCTTCCCTTAGCAGTTTTGACATAACATGTGTTTGTGATATATCGCAACACCATTTCTTCATGACAGCATATCTGATTGACCTTTTCGATAGGACTGCGCGTGCGTGCGTGTGTACATTTGTGAGTTGGTTTTTTTGCAGTGATGTTTCTATGTGCAGGTTTATGTCGGAAGTGTGGCATCACTCGGGATTTGACAGATGAGGGGACTCCAGGGATGTCTGAGCAATGAGATATAAACTGGAAAACAGCCCATTTTGTCTCTGCTGTCTAGAGGGCGAAATGCCACAGAAAACCCTGAGGAGATATTTCTGTGAGGTGGCCTGTAGCCAGAACACTGAGATAACTCTGACCACAGCACAAGTACTGTATCACTTTAAAGGAAATGCTGTTAATGGGTCATTTTGTACTATTACAACTGGTCTTATTTTCATGGTTCTATCTGTACTAAAAAGACTGTATTCACCAAGTTCATTTCTGAGATCTCAGAATATGTCAACGTTGCTTAAAGGGAATACAGGCAGATGATCAAACATGTTGTAAACTAATGGATTACTAAACTACTCATATCAGCTTTGCCAGACCTTCCTCCACAGTGCTGCAGAGGAGGGTCTGGCTAGTCCACACAGCATTCTGGGATTGGAGAAAAAAAACGTGCTCTGGTTTATTGGCATTTCTTTAAACCGATCACAATCGCCTCGGTCTGCACTAAGCGCCGGACGGAGCCACGGTGCCTCTGCAAAATAGTCTCAGGAAGGAACTTGTTTTGGTGGAACATGTGTACGTTCAAAAGTAGTTTTAGTCGTGCAACAGAAAACTCAGATTGGACAGATAGTCTAGCTAGCTGTCTGGATTTACCCTGCAGAGATCTGAGGAGCAGTTAACCATAGTCCTCACAAATCCACCGGAGGTTAGAACACCAACACAAAGAAAGAGGAAGGAGACGGACATCTGGCCGACAAGAGTGTGATCCGGCGGAATTCCCGGCGGCGACGGAGCAATCTCAAAAGTGGAACATTGTGGATATAGACCATATCAGCTCAAACATACACACGGTCTTCCTGTACAATGAGGGATTATAACCAACATTTCAGATGCTATCACATTCATTTTGTTTCTCCAAATAAAGTGGTTTAGATAATCTGGGTTAACTGGGGACTTGTTAACCTGCCTGATCGTCTTACTGCTTCCTGTACTTCAACACTTGAGTACTTTTACTGCTCCTACTTGTTATCTCCATGCAGTCATGTTCCCATTACAATCGTATTATTATGGATAGGGATGAACTCCACAACTACAAAAACAAGACCCAAGTTTTAACAAACCATAATCATGCCTAAATGTCGACAAAGCAGTACCAGTGCCAAATGAGACAGAATGAATTTCAACTAGAGCTGCAAAGATTAATCAATTAGTTGTCAGCTATTAAATTAATCGCCAGCTATTTTGATAATTGGTTTGAGTAATTGTTTATGAAAAAAGTACAAGTACAGCTTCTTAAATGTAAATATTTTCTAGTTTTTTTTTCACTCCTCTGTGTCAGTACACTTAATATCTTGGGTTGTGGACAAACCATAACTTTTGAGGACATTTGAGCTTTGGAAAGCACTGATCGACATTTTCTCCACATTTTATAAACCAAACAACTTATCGATTAATCGAGAAAATAATCAACAATGAAAATATTCTCCATTTTACAGCACTTGATTAAAAAAATACTTTTGAAGTGGGATAGCAGCACTCAAAAAAACAGCAAACAAAACTCACTACTATCGCCTCAGTGAACCACTCTAATTTCTTATGCTGACACGTTTTGGTCTAAAAAAAATAAAATAAAGCTTTCATCACAGGACCACGATGAGAATTAGGGCTGGGTATCATTCAAACATTTTCGATAACAATACCGGGATTTCGATATGGTTCTTGAACGATGCTTTTTTTGATACCAATTCTATAACATTCATTTTAACAAAAAGGATTTACAATATTACACATTACGGCACAAATCTTTTCATAAATCTTTCAGCTCCTACTACGTGTCTCTGTGTAATGTAGAGTTTTTCCTGCATGTCTCTACGATGTGTAATGTTAGACAGCCAATCACAAACATTATTACATCTTGGTAGAAGCATGCTGCATGCTGATTGGCTCACTGCTGCTGATCTCATATTTTATGAAAATAGTTCACCGAAACGTCTTTCTGAAAACATTTTAAGTGAGAAATAGGCAATGCGGTTTAAAGGATTTTCGTCAGATTTTGAGAGCCGTTAGTCTCGCTCATCCCGCTCGTCATTTCCAGGTTAGCACTCAACCAGTCAATGATTGGTCATTGAGTCCGACTGCCCGCCCTCCGATTCAACAAGTCAAATCGGCCCAAATGAAGGCTGACGGCTCCTCCGACTGACGACGGCACGGAACACACCGACCAGACTCGAGTCACCGACCTCGCCAGACTGTCAGACGGCCAATAATTGGGTTGGTGTGTCAGCGCCTTAAGGTATTGAAATCGAGTATTGAATGACGAGGCATTGTAAGATACTCGGTACTAAAGAGGCAATTTGGTCGGTGCCGAAAAAGTATTATATTCGGTATCCAGCCCTGCTGAGAATTGCCAATCACTTGCAGGTGTGAAGGGGAGGTACTAACGTGTGTTTTTAAAATGAACAATGTTATTGTAATATATTATTGTAATATACAATATAATATCCTAATCAAAACAATCATGTCCCGCTACAGTTAACATCTTTTAAGTAAGCATCGTTAAGGTTCTTTATGAGTGTATCATCTATTCTCCTATTAAAACCCCTTATTGGATGCACATGCTCATGGCTTTACTCCACAAAGCCATGAGCCTGCACTTTGCTAGTGTCTGGGGGACAGCAGAACATTACCCTCGGAAGTTGTACAGTGACACTGTGATGACACTGGAGTGTGTATGTGTCAGCTCTCCTGGGACTGGCCACTCTCCCTTAGCATAGATTGGAGGTGAGACCTTGAAGAGAAATTATTACTTTTATGTTTGCTTTATGGCTCATTTTTCACATTAAACGCAGAAAATCTATTCAGAGGTCACAGAATTCCTGCTTCTCGTCGTCGGCCAGAACTAATTTTTGCAGCCCTCGGTATCGATAAAGCATTCAGCGGAGCAAAGTATGTAGGCTATGTACTGCAGCTCTCAAGTCTCTATTTTCCACCAGCTAGTCTATTGGGACTTGTTCAGCCTATTTCTGCTGGGGTTTTGGAAATGTCAACTACACACACACACACACACACACACACACACACACACACACACACACACACACACACACACACACACCGAGCACAGTGTGTTAGTGTGGCCCTATCTGTGAGCACCATTGCCAATACAATTTGTGATAAGAGATAGCATTGCCAGAGCGAGTCGTAAAACCCCAGCTTTTATTGCGCGGCTATTGTCTTTCTGTCTACAATTATGGTGATTCCCCCCCCCCCCCCCCCCCCCCCCCCCACACACACACACACACACACACACAGACACACACACACACACACACACACACACACACACCCTCCTCAGCCCTCATGGTACACTTCATAGACTGCATTTTACTAATGGAAAATTAAGTAGCAGTCGTGGCAGTCGGGTTTATAAATATGTAAAATATACTTTTAATTATTTCAAGTGAATCTGGCAGCTAATCAATAAAGAGGGACGTGACAAACATACACTTGACACAGGCCATTGTAAAGCTACTGGTAAAAGATAAGCATGGCCTGTCAGCGCAGTCCAACCCTAATGAATATTTTGAGCCTGTCATGCAAGGAGACAAATGGATTAATTGTGCCCTGCTAATATAATAGCTTCTTCATGAAGAGTGCAGGAGGGAGGCAGAGGAGAGGAGAAGTAGCCCAGCAGCTGCTAGCTTCTGAACCCTGATGTCAAATAAATATTTATTAGGGTTGAGGGTTAAGTAGATCTTTGCGATTACACGGATAGCCACTTAAGCATAGTTGTTTATCATTTATTTGAGAATTGATTCACGCCAATTTGTTTGATGTCATATTACGTTTGTTTTTCGTTGGCATTGAGGGCTTGTATAGGGATCAGCTGCACTGCAACAGAGACAGTGGCTGTTTGGAATCAGAGTGAAGGGGTTTGATCATTTATTTCTGAAGGTCTTCATTTTCATTTATTTTTTTTTGCGGTAGAGGTGTGAATCTTCACTGATCTCCCGATTCGATTCAATTACGATTATCATGTCTTCGATTGTATATGATATCTCGATGCATCACGATGCGTCAAATACATTATTCCATTAAATCCATATAGGATATTTAATTCATAGCTTTTCAAGCTTCAAAAACCAAACATTCTGCAGAGCTGTAATACTAAATAAATTGGATACATAAAACTACAGTAATGAGCACATGGCACTTCCTGAATGTGCAAAACATAACAGAATATGTAAACAGAAATGTTGTTAGACCTACATTAAATTGTAAACAGAAATAATCGATTATGGCCCAGTCGATTATCGATGCAGCATCGTCCATGTCCACGATTCCATGCATTGATTATTTTAATTTCAACACCTCTAATTTGCAGACAATAGTTGTCGATAAGGGTGCTCCGATCGATCGGCCACCGATCGGTATCGGCCGATAATGGCTTTAAATAGTTCGATCGGTGGTCTCCATAAAGGCCGATCAGATAGGCCGATCAGATGACGCACTACCACGGATGTATTAAGAGCGCACTACTCCTGAGAACATTTTCAAAATGGCGGCGTCCCTACATTCAGCGGTCTGGCAGTTCTACAAGGTGTCTGAACGGCGGCAGAACAGCAGTTGGCCCGCGGCCGCGGAACGAAGGCGGTAGGAAGACGGCTACTGCTTTTAAAAGCGTCTGCCACCGGTGGTGCTCCGGCAAACGTGTTTGTGATTACACCATTCTGACGCTTCTACTGCCTCTGGAGCACCGCTGGTGGTCCGCCGACTCGTTGCTATCTGGGAAAAAGACAATACACTAGCGATTAGCAACGTGTGTACCGAGGAAATACCACGAGGCGGAAATCTCCAAAGACATTTCAACACCACCAACCTCATCAGATATTTGAAGGTTAGTCACAGAAAGCAGGATGAGGAGTTTTCAAAGTTAGCTAACGCTAAGGCAGAGCGGAGTTGTGTAGCTAGCAGCTCCGGCGCCGCTCAAACAGCTGTTTCGCCGTGTGTGTGTGTGTGTGTGTGTGTGTGTGTGTGTGTCGGTGTGTGTGTGTGTGTGTGTGTGTGTGTCGGTGTGACTGACTGTGTGTGTCTGTGTGTGCGCCGCTCAAACAGCTGTTTCGCCGTGTGTGTGTGTGTGTGTGTGTGTGTGTGTCGGTGTGTGTGTGTGTGTGTGTGTGTGTGTGCGTGTCGGTGTGACTGACTGTGTGTGCTGAAGAAATGTGCAGTGATTGAAAAAAAAAAAACTAAAGTGTGTGGCAAAATTTCCCAAAACTCCCTGATTGACTTAAACTCTCTATATGAGATAAGGACTCCGAAAAAAGCCCAGTCAGTCCTGGCTGATATAACCCCCCCTCCCCCCCCTCTGAACAGCGACAAGATGTTTCCGTCTGGCCGCAGATTCTGTCTGCCAAAATGCAGGACAAACAGACATAAAAACTCATTTGTTCCTGCTGCTATAGGCTTTGTAAATAAGTCATTGCGAGATGTGTGTGTAGTTTGTATTTATTTTGTCTATTATTGATGGGGTTTGTTTTCTGTATAGTCTATGTGTTGTTTATGTTGCATTCTATTGCTGCACAACGAATTGCCCCTCGGGGATAATAAAGACTCCTTGAACCTTGAACCTTGAAAGGACATTTTTTAGATTTTGAGCTCGGACAGAAAGCCAAACAGTTACTGATACATTCTCTAAACATGTGTGACTGTTATGTAATGGCGTAATTTTCAGTTCATAAAAGTGATCGGTGATCGGTTATCGGTATCGGCCGATACGTCTTCCAGCAATCGGTGATCGGTGATCGGCCTCAAAAATCCTGATCGGAGCACCCTTAGTTGTCGAAGACTCATATATCGGGTTTTGGGGGTAAAAGTTCTTTAAATCAATGAGTGTACTCCTTGTGGCTGTAACAGATGATTATTTTCATAATCAAGTATTTTTTTCAACTAATTGATGAATCATTTTGTTTTGAGAAAAGTCAGTAAATAGTGTCCATCACAATTTCCCAGAGCCCAAGGCGAAACATTTAGCTTTTTGTTTGTCAAAGATATTGAATTTACAATACTATACTAACAGAGAATAGCAGAAAATCCTCATCCTCATATTAGAGCAGCTGTGAATGTTTAACATTTTTTCTTCATAAACCATTTACCATAATCAGTTATTAGGATTTTTGTCTATTCATTTTCTGTCGATCAACTAATCAATTATTCGACTAATTGTTTCAGCAGTAGTACTTTGACTCTTCAGAGAAGTTGCAGTTCTTCTATTTCATTTCATTTCTAATAATGCAAAATATATAATTTCATCTCAATCATTTCCCATGTGTCATTTTTACTTGACCTGCCCACTGAAATATTTACACAAACAGCAGCAGTTAGCGTAGTGGCACCATTTGACAAATAGCACAGTTTTCCCTCCCTCGGCCTGTTCTCTCCGATCCATCTCTGTCTCCAAGTCTGTTGTTGGCACTTTAAGGTGAAAGAGAACATAAAGACAAGTGAGCACATATATGCGGGATGGGGGCCTTCCAGGAAGCCGTCCTCTCGCAATGGGAAGCTGTAACCTTGAGTCCTGCCTTCGCCCAATGCCTTCCCCTCTCATACTCGCAACCCCACCTCCCTCGTCCCTCCTTTCCTCTGTCCTCCGACAGAGCCGGAGAAGGAATGAGGGAGGGTGGGAGGGGAGCACGGCGGGAGGGGAGCATGGCGGGGGGGCTCGGGTCACCAGCCGCTGTTCTCATCAATTAAATGTGCGACAGTGTTTTCCGTCGGCTGAACTTATATGTCAAGGAGATGGGCAGGACCTCATGTTTGTGCTTTTGACAAATCAGCAAATGTTTAATCTCAAGATGTGCCGGCACTCATAAATAATGCAGAGGCCGGGCCAGGCTCAAACTCTTCCCTCAGCGTGCCGGAGAGAGGCGTCTGCACTCGGCTTCAATAGGAAAACACAGGAAAACCCTCCACATTAATTCCTTCTTCATGCCTCAAGCCTTTTTTTCTTCTTTCTGTCTCCTCCTTTTGATCACACCCCTCTAAGCCCACTTTGTCACTCTTCTTTCTTTTACGGTACCTGAGTCTTACCTCCCATTGTCTCCTACCTTGTGTCCTCACTGTATTCTGTCTATCTTTTGTCTTTTGCTATTTTCCCTCTCGTATGTTTTTATTTGGTCCCTCTGGTCTTTGTAGTAAAAGTTACTCACCACCCTCTGCCTCTCTCTTCGAGGGCAGAAAGGAGACTCTGAATTATCCAGAGCGAAAGGTTTGCTATCTCAACGACACAGGGGATTGAGCTTGAGCTTTGCCTCCATTTGCCCTAAATGTAAAGAGGGCAACAGAAAGCAGTGTAGTGGACTGTGAACCGCATCAAATCCCCCCTCTGCACGACTCACTTCTTCCCACAGACTTGGATTGGCTCGTCCACCGACTGGGAAAGTTTTGCTGATTGTTCACAGGGAAAATTAAGATTTTAAGCCTATTGAAGTTGATCTTTGCTCATTCAAAAGTCCATCTGAATGTGTCCTTTGAAAGCTCAAATTGTTGACTCGCCACATTAGAAGACTCTGAGCCAGAGAATGGGGTGTGCAGAGACAGCACTGAGTGTACTGTACTGAGAGCACGTTGCACCTGTTGTTGTGTAGTTGATGGTGTGTAGTGTTTGGGGCTCCCCATTGAGCGGAGCTGTGGGAAGTGTGCTGTGGAGTGTGTTGAAGAGTGAGGCTCTATACTTTAAGCCCAGTTAATTAGTCAAGCATTCTCACATCGGGTCAATCCTTTGCACACTCAACATTGTGAAAGGGCTATGAGAAGGGTTCTTGGAAACCACAAAACTAATTTGGCAAAAGTGGTGTGACATATGTGGTTTTATTCCACCAGTAATGTGGAGAATCCTCATCTGTGAAGTGATACATCTTGACCGGAACCAGATCCCGTAAAGAAATAAATATCTTGAATAAGTATGGAATCACTTCAATGTTTTCAAATACTTTTTTTCTCTTGCAGGCTCTTGGAAGTTTCTACTTTATCCATGACTCTTTGAAAAACGTCCACCAGTTTGATTTCAAAGGTGAGTACCACCCTCCTCCCTTCCAACACACTTCCACATGTACATCACCACCACCACTGTGTCAAAGTGAAATCCTAACACCATGCCCCCTCATCCCACCCCTGCATATCACACACAACCATTTGCAGGCTATTCCTGCTTCCATCAAAAAGCAGCGAGCTAAGATTGACTTTGAGGATAATGTAAAGGGAGGGGGGGTGGGGGGGCAGAATGGTAATGCTTATTAATATTAGGATTTAATTCATAAGATTTCTGGCCTACAGTAATGGTGTGTGGCGGGTTATTGGACAGTTACGGCGGTCTCATCAGGCTGTGGTGTCAGAGGGCCCCGGGGTCCGACGGCCGCGCTAATTAAAGAAGGGATATAGATGTGGAGGCGCCTCGCTTCCTATTAGACCCAAGTCAGCATAAGCACCAGTTACCCCAGTGAAGGACAGGGCGAAGGCAGGGTAGGGGTCAAGAGGGGAGAGGACCACTCCCAATGTGTACACACACACACACACACACACACACACACTTTAAAGGTTTGATTTCAAGTCAGAATTACATAAACTACTGTACATTCTGTGTGGCTTTGTGCCTTTTGTCATAGGCATTTTTCCCAGCAGACATCTTGACTTGTGATAGCAGGAAAAGCATCGGTGTAACTGATAATTAGCTCCGTTCTATTCAAGTGTCCCAGTAAGCTGTGATAGTGAACCAGCATGCACAATACCAGGACGCTGAAACCGAAGCAGCTAATTGGAATTCAGCCATTGTTCATGTTATTATGTACACCTGTGCTTTTCCTACTGTGGCACGTCTTTTTATAAGCTGGCCTTTGTGCACAACTAAACTGAAGAACAAAATTTATCAGATTCATTTAATATTGCAATCCTGTTGTTGATGTTGTCATGTTCTGGTTTTGTATCACAACAATATATTGGTACACCCCGAACTGACACCAGTTCTCCCTTTACACTCATTTAGTCAAATCACTCTTGGCAGCAATGCTTGTGCATGAGATACTTTGTACTTTGTGGCCACATTATTTATGTTGTCCAAAATCACAAATGACCAACATGTGTTACCAACATACAGTAGATCACACAAAACCCTCCTGATTGGGCTAAGGAATACTTGCACATTATGAACCCTTTAACCTGAGGAATACCAACAGGGGACAGATCCACCTTCCAGGGCAGCCAGTCGTGCAATAGGTGTTGTCTATACAATAGGGCTGGGCAAATATCAATATTATATCGATATCATGTTATGAAACTAAATATTGTATAGATTTTGGATATCGTAACATGACATAAGTGTTGTCTTTTCCTGGTTTTAAAGGCTACATTACAGTGAAGTGATGTCATTTTCTGAAATTACCAGACTGTTCTAGCTGTTCTGTTATTTGCCTTTTCCCACTTAGTCAATATATCCACATTACTGATGATTGTTTATCTAAAATCTCATTGTGTAAATATTTTGTGAAAGCACCGATTGTCAATCCTACAATATTGTCGCAATATCGACATCGATATAGTTGGTCAAGAATATCAGATTTTCTCCATATGGCCCAGCCCAACTGTACAAAGTCAAAAGGAAGAGTAACTGGTACGCCCAGTTATTTCATATTTCTGTTATGGTAAAGACAGAGGGATCTGGATGTTCAGAGGCATTGTTCACAAACTGCAGCAGTCCTCCTGTGAGACCAAAATCGTTTTTATTTGACCAGTGTTGTGACCTCTCCAGCTGAATACAGATCTTCTTCATTCTGACCAGCAGGTGGTGCAGTTGTCTGAAGAAGCCAAAGTTGCTCTGGCTTTGAATGAGCTCTAATTATATCAGGAGATTCAGACTCGCACATGGGGTCTCGCAAAAAATTAACCTGCCATGTTTGTAACAGTCTTTCTGCCTTTTCCTCGCTCTGTTTCTCCACCTCCTCCCCCTATCCCCTCTCCTTCTACCTCCATCCGTTTCCTCTCCATCTCCACTCTAGCCAAGAAATTCAAGAAGGTTGTAGGGAAGGAAACCTACTCAGAGACACTAGAAAGCACACCCTCGCTGGAGAAGGAGAAGTTTCCACAGGACTACTTTCCTGAGGTGGGTAATTTAATAAGCACACTTGACTGACTGATGGTGCTTTCTGCTGAGACAGTTGACAGATATCACAGTAAGGGGGGGGGGGGGGGGGGTCATGACACATGAACACAGCTCTTTTACATTGTATGCAGTATGCAGGTTTAATAAAGCTGGAAATTTTGATTTATTTTTCCTCAAACAAGATTGCAAAAGAAATCTTCTAATATATCTGAACCACTGAGTCTTGTTCTGTTCTACAATGCCACACTTCAGATAATAATTCATACAAAAAAGCGATTTATTTTCCCTGCTTTTTTATTGGCTTTTTCAAAACCCATTTCATTTTCTATGTATCTTTTTGTTTTAGAGTCCAATTTTTATTTTATTTTTTCTGCTTCAAGAAAATCCAGCAGACACATGGCTGATTTGAAGACAAATCAGTCAAACAATTCAAATGGTAAAATTTAGAAAGTCCTCGTTGTGTCTGCCGTGTCCTGTGGAGCAATTCTCTGCTCACTCCGCTGTGTTCAGTTTCGTGGTTCTGGCGTGGTGTGTTATCAGAGGGGAGCTGAGCATAGCTGTGCTGATATAGTAATAAAGAGCACGACCGCCCGTGTGTCATCCCCGCACTCCCCACTCATCTGTCAACCATGCTCCGACGACCGCCTCTGCAAATATATGCAAAACAGATGGATACGGCCCCCTTCACACACTTCCCCCCAATTTCCGTCTCTTTCACACACTGCAGGACTCCCCACCCTGAGCCATCCTAGACATACTCACAAACATATGCATTCAGACACACACACACACACACACACACACACACACACACACACACACACACACACACACACACACACACACACAAACATCTTCATGTCTCAGGTTTGCCACTTTCCTTTTCCAGAGATGATCTAAAACCAATTACACTGATTGAGGTGCAAAGCCATTTAAAATGATTACAGCAGAAGTATTGTTCTGCGTTTAACAGGACAAGCAAAGCAAACCACAAAACAAACGTGGCATGGCACAGCATGAGAGGAATGAGGGGAGTGATGTAGAGGAAAAAGGAGGTGCGGGGTGGGTGGGGGCAGATGAGAAAAGTTTTGCCCGGTGATTAATGCCTCTTTCCCGTCTGGGATATGAATCTGGGATGATGCTCCAGAGAGCAGCACTCCAGATAATGTTAGCCCATTTAAAAAGAGCAGATTTGTGTAGTCTATCAGGGTCGCAGAGTATTTTTTATTTTTTTTTCTCTCCCGCCTCCCTCCCTTCCTCCTCCGGCCCCTCCGTAGTGAGAAATTGGTTGTTATCATAGATCACAGATACTGCTCAAACCTCTTATGAAAGATGAATTAATTTCACTAATGCTTTAATGCAAAGCTCTCAGGAGGGAGGCAGACTGGTGATAACCCCTGCCTCGTCCCCGCTTCCTCCGCTAGTGATTTATGCCCTCTTTTAGTAGATGAAACAGCCTAGATTTGCCATACATCTGCAGCTTTGAGGAATCCTATTACACAGGGATCTTGGACCGGACAGAACGCCACACAAGGTCCCAAACCAGTGCTCAGTTATGGGTCATGCAGCCTTAGATGTGTGGGGTAGTTATTGTAACAAACACGGGAAGATACCCCCAACCGAATGATTTGAAGTTAACGACAAAGACAGGTATCTTGTTTACATGCTCATAACTAATTCTGAACGGGAGGGAAAAAAAGAAAAAGATGTGTGTTTGAAATTCATCCGGTTTGTCAGACAGAATGCTCTGAGGAAGGTTAGAGAGTGACAGCAGACAGCTCAGGTGGCCGCTGGGAGACTGATGTGTGTGTTTCTCTGCTTGTGTCTTCCCTTTACAGTCCCCATTAATATAGTGTCACTGAGCGAGCTGCTGATGACATCATGGCGGGAGGGCCTAGTGTACACGTGTGTTCGTTTGTGTTTATTTGGAAATCCTCATACTGTATGGCTGCAACTATTGTTTTTTTGTTTTGTTTTTAATTATCGATTAAACTGCAAATTATTTTGGAGATTAATTGACCACAGTTTCCCAGAACCCAAGGTGATCTCTTCAAAATTTCTAATTTTGTCTACAAACCAAAGACGTTCAATTTACACTGAAATAAAACGGAGAAAAGCAGAACATAAATCTGCCAGCCAATGTTTGGCATTTTTTACTTGAAAAGTAAACAAATACTTGATTATTAAAATAGTTGCAGATCCAGTTTCTGTCTGTTGACTCATTGATTAATGTACTAATTGTTTCAGCTGCAGTGCAGAGGGTGAAAACTCATGTCCGACCAGTGTGGAAAGAGCAGAAATTAAACCAGCAAGTCTTTTCCTTTCTGATTGAAATGACTTAACGCTTGGAAAAATATCCATTGTCATTGAACCTAGATCATGCTTTCTAATTCAGCTTTCTATAAGTGGCTCAAACTCAAATGTCATAAAATAAAATATTGGGTAAAATCACTTACATTCACACTTCCTGCTTGTGGCCTTTTTTCGGCTCCTACGGTAGTTTGATTCTGATTTAAGTGACAACCCCTAAGTATGCAAAACATGAGTTCTTTCCGTAATCCCACTCTGAGTTATAGCTGTAAGTGGAGGAGAGAGGCAGGGACATTAATTGAAATGCTGAATAAGAAGGAAGTGGACAAAATCGCGGGTGCATTTCTTTTGAAAGGTCGCCGTGATGGATTTGGACGGCTTGTCGTTTCCTGTTGTTTCGTCAATCTCTCCACCTCCCCAGTGGGCATTAATATAGTTATCTGTTTGGCGCAGTCATACATGCCTCCAAAAACCCATTGCATCATAAGGATTTGTCATTGCCTTATATAAATAAAGTATACGACCCAGACCTTAATGTGCCCTTGCTATTGATTGTTTTACACAGCCATTGGAAGGAAAAAAAAAAATAGAAGGGAAGGCAATAGCGGACAGGCTGTAGATCAACATTGATATGAGTTTGTATTTGTTGTTTGGCACCATGAGCGTGTCCATAAAAGCATTGACTTTTCATACCCTTTTAGTGCCCTCTGTAATAAGCTCTGATACAGGGCTGTGATTACTTTCAAGTTCTGCCCCTGATGAAAGTTAACTTCCTTCATGTTTTTCTCCTTTGATTTAAAACGCTGTACGTGATTCACAGATGCGATGCGTGCGTTAAGGAGATGAAGTCATTTAAACTGGCATTGCTTGTAAAATGCTCTCTGCATTTATCACCAGACAAGACACCTGTGACACAGATGCTGTTCTCTGTGACAGGCGTGATCCACGAGACTGCAAAGAGCTCATAAATGAGGGGATAATGTTAAAATCAAAGCTAGATGAAGGCTTTGCACACTCATTTTTTTTGTTTTTGTATACAGAAGGATCAGGAAAACTATATTGATTTACCATTGAACTCTACTGCAAAAATCCAATCTGGGCTTTTTCTTTCATCTCCTTGAATTTACCTTATGAATTCTTAAAGCACTTGGCATTCCTACGTCGTGTTTCCTGCGAAATTTGAGTGGCGACAATGACAAGAGACTGTTCTCTGCACATGTGCTGCATCTTTACACACACACACACACACACACACACACACACACACACACACACACACACACACACACACACACACACACACACACACACACACACACACACACACACACACGTGCTGTTCAGCCATATAAACCCTATGTGAGGCCCTCTCTTATTTGATGGGCCCCCCTAGATGATGGAATGAAGATAAATGTGACTGTCTACCAGCGCTCAAATCAATCAGCGTTTGTGTGTATTACTTATTACTCACAGTGCATTTCTGTCACAGGGCTTTTGTGTAACCCCCACCTCACCCCCCTTCCCTTCCCTGCCCTGCACTCTTCTATCACACCCCCCTCCAAACATCACCCCGCCATAATATTATTTATGGGGGTCGGACTTTGAGCAGAAATATAAGAAAGGTCAAAGAATCGGGATGGACCGGGAAACGGTGGCAGGCAGTTTTTCGAAAAGGGTGTGTGTGTGTGTATGTGTGTGTGCGTGTGTGTGTCACGTCTGACATTTAATAAGAGCATAATTTTCCATTGGTCACAATTGGGGAGTTTTATGTAGTGGTTTCCAGTGAATCTGATTGTCCTACTTCCCTCCATCACCCAATCTTGTTTTTTTTCTTATTTCCTCTGTCTCTCCGTCTGTCTCATTCTCATCCCGTATGTGTGTGTGTGTGGGTGTGGGTGTTGCGGTCAGCCCTTATATGCATTGCCTGACACCTCCTGGATGTGACCCATTGTGTAGCCGCGCCGTTCATCACTGTCATGGGCGGAGACGCCATCACTGACCTGTGGATGGTCAGCCAATGTCACCCCGAGCCTTGTGACCTTTTACCGTCGCCCTCTGACTCCCACCCCTCGTCCCCTCTCACTGACTCTGTATAGCCACCAAACCTGATATACGATATGATTACATGTCACCTCTCCGTTTCCTCCAAATATGTCTTCTGTTCTAAATTACTGTGACATAGCAAAGCAAAGAATATATTGGCTAAATGCATCTGTTTTTAAGAAGATGTTTTCTGTGTGTGTGTGTGTGTGTGCGCATATCCGTGTGTCAGGAGGGGGGGAGGAGGGAGGATGATGATGATGATAATGTTTCAGCAGGAGATTGAATGGGGCTGGACAGCATCTGTGTCATCATCTCTGCTCAAATATCAGATGCAGCAACCAAATCATGATGTCATCATGTAGAGAGAGAGAGAGAGAGAGAGAGACTCTTTTTCTACACTTTGATTGATTGTGTGAGATAATCATCTTAACTGGACTCCCATTACAAAATAAAAGCACTCAAATTGGGTAAAATAGACAGCAGAGTGTATTTTCTTTTCTTACTTTCTGAAATGCAGATACTTGTTCCACTTGACTGGGATGATCTTGTGTGTGTGTGTGTGTGTGTGTGTGTGTGTGTGTGTGTGTGTGTGTGTGTGTGTGTGTGTGTGTGTGTGTGTGTGTGTGTGTGTGTGTGTGTGTGTGTGTGTGTGTGTGTGTGCGTGTGTGTCGTGCCATGTTTATAAGCAAGCGATGAAGCAGGGGGTCAATCAGTCATACGTGGAGGAAATGGGGCAATCTGGGGCTGGGTGTCAAGGAAGTGATGGATTTTAATGCTGCGATTGTAGTTAATGGCTCTTTAAATTAAATCGAGATTAAACGTCTCTGGCTGCAGTCAGAGCTTGTATGGGCACTGAGCATCAACCTCCCCCCCCACCCCACCCCACAAACACTTTCTCTTCATCTTGCCCCTCCTCATCCTGCCCTCTCTCCGACTTTCTTTACTCAACTTTGCATCAACAATTGCATACAGTACATCACACTTATGGATTTTCTATGCAATATAGTGCATGTGCAATTGAATATAAATGTACATAAACACATGAATGCAATTACTCAATACTCATTGCTTGTGTTTATCTTTCCAATATATACTGATTCAGTTTTAAAACATTTTTTTATTTTAAGTGTAAGGTCAATGTGTTCTGCCACACCGTGACACTCACATCTAATTCCATTTGCTCTTTTCAAAGTCACAATATTGGGACAGCGAGTTATAATTGGGACCATACATCCTGCCGTGGCAGTATGGATTAATTCAAGTATGCTAATGTAATTCAATTTGATACAGTTAATCTTGTACTAATGCAGATTGAAGGATGCGAGGTGCAATCAAATACCTCTTAGCCTTTTAATTTGCATCTAAGTTTTTTAAATAAAATTAGTCAATTCGTAATTATGTGACCTGGCCCATAATTAGTTTATTCATCACTGCAGTTAACTCCCCATTAGGAGCATCAGAGAGGGATCGACAGAAAAAGAGAGGGGCTGAGGGAAAGAGACGTATTTATCTATTCAGAAGGAGAACACTCGCAACATCAATTTGTCTCTCATTTAATAACCAACTTCATGGTGAATCATGTGCTGTTTGAGAAAGGTCTTTGGACTTGTGATTGGATAATTAACTCAAGGCTGGTGGGATCTGATCAAACAGCTGCACACTGGATGTCTATATTGAGTTGAATGCTCTGTACATTTCCTAGAACTCTCACCTGCTGGCTGTACTGTGGGTTCTGTGTTGAAGCCTTTCATTTATCAGACATCTTGCAAAGAAACTGACAAGAACTTTGAAACTAACTTTTGAAGTGTTTGAAAAAAGTGAATACGTTTTTGTCAGCTGGATTTAAACAAATAAACATCCTGTCTACATAGTATCACTGGTGGAAAATATCTAAGTATATTTTTTGGATTTTGGATGGATGAAGTGAACGATGGCATGACTGGCTGCTGCTGCTTTCTCATCCATCCCCATCCCCTAATGTCATAATTTTGGGTGATTTTAATATTCATATTGACAATACACTCTCACAAGGGACTTTTCCTCAGTACTGGACAGTTTTGGATTACAACATGTAAATGGACTGTATTTATATAGCGCTTTTCCAGTCTTAACGACTGCTCAAAGCGCTTTAACATAGTACAGGAACCATCCACTCACATTCACACACTGTGGCCAGGGCTGCCGTACAAGGTGCTCCTGCTCATCAGATAAACACTCACACACATTTACACTCCGATGCACAGCATCGGGGGCAACTCTGGGTTCAGTGTCTTGCCCAAGGACACTTCGACGTGGGACTGCAGGGCCGGAGGATCGAACCACCACTCTACCACTGAGCCACAGCCGCCCCGCCCCACAGCAACAGCACATTGACTTTCCCACACATAACAAAGGACTCATCCTGGACCTCATCTGTTGCTCTGGCTTAACCCTTTTTAATTGTACTGCATCTGACATGCCCATCTCTGACCATAAGTTAATTTCTTTTAATGTCAATCTACCACCATCTAAAATAAATCCACCTCGCTCCATTTCATTTCGAAACATCAAGAACATTGACCTACCTGCTCTCTCTGTTGGAATTAACTATCTCCCCATAGACAAATCAGCCAACACTGATGATCTGGTTTCACAGTACAGTGATGAACTCCACAACCTCTTGGACACTCTCACTTCTCTGAAAACCTGGACCGTTTCTTTTACCTATTCTGCCCCCTGGTACACACCAGCTCTACGTCAATTAAAAGTAGAAGGACGGAGCCTGGAACGTCTATACAAAAAAAGCAGACTAGTTGTACACAATGACATGTATGACAACCACATGCTGCACTATAAGGATTCCCTCTCTATAGCAAAATCCAAATACTACACTCATCTAATATCATCTGGCGAAGGGAACTCTTGGGCTCTGTTTTCTACAATTAATACAATTTCACGACCTCCGAATACTCTCCCACCCCACCTGTATTCAATTTCTCAATGTAATAGTTTTATGTCATTTTTCAAAACTAAAATTGAAAATATTCACCAACAGCTGCCCTCTTCACATAATATGGACGACTACCTCTGCCCCCCCCCCTTCTTTATTATCTAGCTTCCAACTGTCAATGAAATATCTGATATTGTCCAAAAATCTAAATCATCCACCAGCCAGCTTGACCCCCTGCCCACCCATTTAGTTAATACCTGTCTACCCTCTCTCTCTTCCTTCATATCTAACATCATCCACTCTTCTCTTATTTCTGCTCATGTTCCCTCCTCTATCAAAACTGCTGCTATCACTCCTGTACTTAAGAAACCTGGTGCTAATCCCAACGACCTAAATAAGTATAGACCAATCTCCGACCTGCCATTCATCTAAAAAATCCTAGAGAAAACTGTTGAACAGGTCCATAATCATCTCATTAACAATAACCTCTATGAACAGTTTCAATCTGGTTTTCGCCCTCTTCACAGCACAGAAACAGCACTAGTCAAGGTCACCAATGACCTACTGATGGCCGCTGACTCAGGTTTTCTCACTATACTCATCCTCCTTGATTTGACTGCTGCTTTTGATACAATTTCTCACAATATCCTCTTGGACTGTCTAACCTCCATTGGTGTCATCAATACATCACTCAAGTGGTTCACATCATACCTTTTCTGTCCGCACTCAGTTTGTACAACTTAAACATGTTCAATCACAACCCTCCCCAGTTACCAATGGTGTTCCCCAGGGCTCAATCCTGGCCCCCCTCCTTTTTATAATTTACTTACTTCCTCTAGGTTTTATTTTCAGGAAATACAATATTCAATGTCACTGCTATGTGGATGACACCCAGCTCTACTTGTCCACCAAACCCACTTCCCTGCTCCCTCCATCTTCCCTGTCTGACTGTTTAGATGACTAAACATAATTTTATCAAAATTAAACGGTAGCAAAACAGAAATTCTCCTTGTTGGCTCCAAATCCACCCTAGCAAAATTTCCCAATTTCTCACTCTCAATACCAAAGTCCCCTCTTCCACTCATGTCAAGAGCCTCAGTGTCATCCTCGACAGCACACTTTCTATTGAAAAACGCATCAATAATCTCACCCGGTCTGCTTACTTTCACTTATGCACTATACACCGTCTTCATCCATCACTTACACCCAATAATACTGCTACTTTTTCACATATTTCATACTGCATGACAGTTTGGGCGCAAGCAGCGCCGTCTGCAACAAAACACATTGGTTCACTTTACAATCGAGCAATAAAAATTATGGATAAAAAGCCAATCCGTTATCACCATTGTTACATCCTCAAGAAATATAATATATTAAGCTTCGAAAGCTTCAGTAATTTCTGTTTTTTTAAATTAATTTTCAAGTGTATTAATAATTTTGCACCAGAGCCACTTAGTAAATTTGTTCAAAGACAGAACAGCAAAGGAATTACCAGAAACAGCACACATCATAACTGTACAATACCATACTGTAGGACAAGCTTCGCCCAGACAGCCTTTTCTGTTAAGAGCTGTAGGCTGTGGAACGTGTTACCATCTGACATTAAGGCCATATCTGACTTGAAAAAGTTCACTTCCAGGATTAAGTTGTGGCTAAAGGCAAACCAAATCTGTAACCATTTTTAACTATTGTTATTATTAATTACTTTTGTGTGTTTGTGTGTGTGTGTGTGTGCATGTGCGTGTGCGTGTGCGTGCGTGCATGTGTGTGTTTTTAAAGAAATGTGAGTGCTAGTTCTTTTTTATTTTAATTTTTTTCTTTGCTTAGAAATGCCCAACCAGGGACAGGAGTTGAAAATTAGCATTAGCTATAAACTCTATATGCTTCGCATCAGTTGCAGGCTTTGTATTGTAACTATGTTTGATTGTATGGTCCCTGTTAAATAAACAGATACATTACATTACTCTCATCCACGCTCTTGTCACTTCCCGTATTGATTATTGTAACTCCCTCCTCTCTGGTTTACCCTACAAGTCCATCCATAAACTCCAATTGGTCCAAAACTCACCTGCCTGTATTATCACCAGAACCCCAACAACTGAACACGTCACTCCACTCCTTAAACAACTGCACTGGCTCCCTGTCCAATACCGTATTGACTTTAAGATTCTTCTTCTCACTTTCAAAGCCCTCCATAATCTCGCTCCTCCATACCCGAACACTCCGATCCTCCTCTTCCTCACTGCTTTCCACTCCCTCTGCCCGCCTGTCCACAATGGGGTTTAGAGCCTTCAGCCATTCTGCTCCTCGCCTTTGGAACGCCCTCCCGCTGTCCATCCGTACCATAGAGTCTCTACTAGGGATGGGCATAATTAATCGACGATCGACGATTGATCATTAAGAATTCCGTCGATCACGTTAATTTGTCATCGATTAAACTAATGCAGGTTGCGTGGTGTAGTGTGATTGCAGCAATGTAATGATTTCCAGTGTGTCAGCAGCAATTAAACATTTTACCACCCGGGGGCGCCATAGGCTGCTCAGTTAGCTGCGAGTTACGTTTTGATTCAAAGTAAACATGAAGAGGTCACGGCGAAGTGTGGCGTGGGTCCATTTTGATCAAAAACGACTTAGTTCACTGCAAACACTGCGACGCCGTGTATAAGTACAACACGGCCACGACTCAAATGATGTACCACTTAAACAAAGTGCATCCGACCCTGGTTAATGTCGGTGGCGGTGCGTCGTGCTCTCAGTCTCAACCTAGCATCAACTCGCCGTTAGCACGGAGGAGCTGCGATGCACAACGAGCAGAGGGAAATTACTGGAGGGATCTGCACGTTCATTGAGATGGATATTGGAACCAGCATTTCACATTCCGTCACAACGTACCATCACCAGACTGGTAGAAACTCACTACGAAACGAAGAACGGAACGAGGTTCCCCGGGCCGGGCCGGCCAAGTTAGCGCGGAGGTAGCTACCTGCAACCCGTGCCGGCGGCTGTGTTCGGCGGCTGAACTGACGATCACCAGGTAGCGGTCGCGTCTGACCCATGGATGTATTAAGGGAACCTGAGATCCCAGATCATGTCAACCTGCTTATTTTTCTCAACAAAAACCAGTAAACTGGTGCAGAAGTTCTATGTGAGTAACTGGTTATTTTGTATTAGGCTTTGTCCGTGCCTTGGATAGTTTTGAGTTACATTTTGACAAAACCTGTCAGATCTAAGTAGTATTATGTTTTTGGTTAAGTTATGGTTAAGTTATTATTGAACATTATTATTTTTATTTATTATTTTGGAACAAACGAGGGTCTCTGTTTAACAATGCCGGCTCGCAGCAACGGTTCCGCTGCTAAATTAAACACCGCAGCGCATATAATATCTTCAAGTTTAGCCGAACCTCCAGTTTAACTGGCACACGTTGTTCTTGTAATTAAGATCTCATCGAGGTAAAAACATGCTGTATTTTTGTATTTTCATTGCGTTTTTAATTTATAAAAAGTTAAATAAATAACGAATTTTAATATAAAAATATTAATGATTAATCGATAATTGATCATTAATTCTCCCGACGATCGACGAAGAAAATGTAATCGAATGCCCATCCCTAGTCTCTACCCACATTTAAAACCTCCCTCAAAACCCACCTTTTCCGAAAGGCCTACCCGACATGATACACTCTCCATCAAAATAATGGATTGATTGCTTTATTTAAATTTTTCTATCTCAATCTTTTAAATGTGTTTTGTTATACAGTATTATATTATATTTGCGTTTTTCACTGTATTTGTGCTTGTTTTAACTGTAAGGTGACCTTGAAAGGCGGCCATAAATAAAATGTATTATTATATTTAGTGCTTTACTTAAACCTACATTGTGTAATGTTTTGAGATGATTCTTAGCAAAAAAAGCCTTTGTTCTTTGATAAATATGTGCTCATTCATGTGTAATTACTTCCACCAACTAATCAAAGTATTCTCGTACACATAGAATCTGCCATTCAGAATCATTCAGAATACATACAGGCGAGTCGCTCGAATGACGGCTGCCATGTTGCGCTTCCATCTTTAAAATACATTAGCCAAAGAGGGACGTACCTCCGCATTTCGCCCTCCTCAGTGGCACCATAACGAATGCCAGGTGAAGATTACTCGCCAGGGAAGCGAACAAGAGAATTAAAACAACAACGACCAAAGTTAATATTGGAGCGGCTAGAACAGCTGCGTGTAAGTGATGGAGATACTAAGAGCTCATTTTGGGTTCGGCCACTTTAGGATTTCACCGCTAGATGGGAGAAATTCTTACACAATGTAGCTTTAAAGCAACACTATGTAACTTTTAGCTGCAGCTGTAGTTCCAATGAGACCGGGACGGTCCCCCTACAGGTTGTCTCGCGCTACCTGACGCGAGTTGTAGTTCCAATGAGACAACCTGTAGGGCTAAAAGTTACATAGTGTTGCTTTAAGTGCAATTTTGACATACTTATACTTGAGTATTTCCATTTTATGCTACTTTATACTCATTTTTGCTATACTTTCCAGAGAGAAACGCTTTTATAACACTACATTGATATAGTTATTAACTACTTTTCAGGTTATAATTTTACAAACAAAACCTATGATGAGCTTATAAAATATGACTTACTATTACCTTACTTACCATTAAACTAACTAGTAGTGTATGTAGTAGTATCTAAAATTGTGACAGCACATTGACACATTACAACATTAGTATCCAATTATATAATGTATTATTAATAATTTAACACTAGTATTTTTGTATAACAAGTACATTTGGTAATATTTTTGCTGATTATTCTTTCCTACTGTATTTTTACTTTAGTAGCATTTTCAATGCAGGACTCTTACTTGTAAGGGAGTTTTTTTTAGCCTATGGTATTTCTATTTTTACTGATGTAAAGGCCTGAATACTTCTGCAACTAACGATTATTCATTAGCGATTCATGTGGTGATTTATTTAGTTATTCTTTTGGTCCATAAAATGTCAAACACTAAAAAAGAAATCCTCACCATAAGTCCAACTTAACGTTATCACATTGCTAGTTTTGTGCAACCAGCAGTCTAAAACATAAGATAGATATATCATTTACTTTTAACATATTACATAAAAGAAAGCAGCAAATCCTCCCTACTGAGAACCTGGGAAAATACCTTCAACACTTAAGCTTTGTAAGCACAATATACTTTAAGTATTAAAAGTAAAGTTACTTTCTGTCTTTTAGTGTGTTTTTAACGGGTATTGACTGTCCTGCTATGAATACTTTATGTTTTTTTGTAATAAGCACACTGCACCAAATTCTTAACAACTTTGTTGCATGGCAGTAAAGTATTGAATCTCGAATCTTAAATCTTCCAATAGTTTTATTCAATGAAAGCCCTCATAATTCAGTACAAGACTACATCTTTAGAATGAAAATGTAACCTAATAGTTCATGATCGTGTTGGAACATGTGAAATTGTGCTCCCAGATGATGAACGTTGTTACTTGACAGTGAAACATTCCACATTCTAGCTTTCATTTGCCTTGTGCTGACTGAATCCTTACTAATGTCCAATTCTGCCAATGTCGCTGAACTGACTCTCTCCGTCTCCACAGAGCAAGTGGTCCAGAAAGGGATTCATCAGAACTCGATGGGCCCTGGCTGACTGGTGAGTCCCTACAGCGACACATGCCACCTCATCTCTGTTCAACCTTGAATCATCACCACTGTATCATCGTGATTAGAGATGTATCTAACCATGTTAGTCATGTCCGTTTTATATATATATATATATATATATATATATATATATATACACATATATATATATATATATATATATATATCCACAAGCCCCAGTGGGCTGTGCGAAGGTGTGGTGATGGTGGTCATAGACAAGCACACACACCAAGAGAGAGAGTTCCATAGCTGAACCCTCTCCGGACAGTGTGCCACGGAAGAGATCAGGGATTTGATTAGACATAACGGCGTTAGCCAAGCAGTTGCATATGACAGATGACTAAAAACATGAAATGCAATTGAATCTGTACGGGATGAATACAAACACTGGCTTCCAGTGTGCAGAGCAGTGGATTGGGGGGGCGGGGGGGGGGGGGGGGGGTGTAATCTAATAGGAGGATGACATGAAAACTAAAGAGCTGAAACTGTAAGCATTAACTAGGGACATGACGTTTGGCAAGAGCCGTAGAGAAAGAGGCTGGTGAAGGATAGGGAGATCAGAGATGGGATGGACAGAGATAGCCACAGCCATGTGTGTATTCATTTGTTCAGGATGTCACTGCCCCCAAGATAAGACCAATTCCTCTGGGTCACCCTGCCGAACACGACGCTAACAAAACTGCCCAGATTGATAGGATCAGCAGGGAGGTGTTCATCGCTGTACGTTCACTATCTTGCTCTTCCTTGACAGGACAAACTGAAAGAAAGCAGATTAGTGTTTGTATGTATTGTAGTGATATCTGCACTAATGGGTAGTGTTAGTGGGCCTGGGTTAGATAGCAGTTATTTTTCCCCCTTAGAAGAAGGTGTGTTTTTTTGTTTTTTTCTGCATTTTTTTTTATATATCATCAGGACAAAGATAATGTGTACCGAGTCGGCAATGACAAAAATATATCCTTGTTACTGTCTATCATTTAATCACAAATCTCTCTCTCTCTCTCTCTCTCTCTCTCTTCTCTCTCTCTCTCTCTCTCTCTCTCTCTCTCTCTCTCTCTCTCTCAATTTTCAATTTTTCAATTTCTCAATTTCTCAATTTCTCAATTTCTCAATTTCTCAATTTCTCAATTTCATGTTGCTTTATTGGCATGACAAAAAATACATCTGTGTTGCCAAAGCATAAGAACAAACATACATATAAACAACATCAAGGAGTAAATACATCTGATATAATAATAATCATAATAATAATAATAATAATAATAATAATAATAATAATAATAATAATAATAATAATAATAATACAAGTAAATAGGATAATTATGATATGAATGCTGGGGCGGCCTCTAGCTCACCCAGTAAGTAAGAGTGTTCGCCCCATGTTGGCTGAGTCCTGCAGCGGCGCAGGGTTAGAATCCGACCTGCTGCCCTTTGCTGCGTGTCATCTCTCTCCCCCTTTCATGTCTATCCACTTTCAAATGAAGGGAAAAGCCCCAAAAATAATCTTTAAAAAAAAAATGAATGCAGATACTAAGCAAATGCTGTGCATATCCCTCTAAGGGTTGAAACAATAATAATAAAAAATAATTAAAAAAAAAGGAATACAAGTAAATAAAAGAATAGAACCAATAAAGATGCTAATATATACATATGAGGCTCAGTGTACCTGTCTCTCTCTCTCTACCTGTCTGTCTACTACTGACTGTGTTTAGATCAGTGTACCTGTCTCTCTCTCTCTACCTGTCTGTCTACTACTGACTGTGTTTAGATCAGTGTACCTGTCTCTCTCTCTACCTGTCTGTCTACTACTGACTGTGTTTAGATCAGTGTACCTGTCTCTCTCTCTACCTGTCTGTCTGCTACTGACTGTGTTTAGATCAGTGTACCTGTCTCTCTCTCTACCTGTCTGTCTACTACTGACTGTGTTTAGATCAGTGTACCTGTCTCTCTCTCTACCTGTCTGTCTACTACTGACTGTGTTTAGATCAGTGTACCTGTCTCTCTCTCTACCTGTCTGTCTGCTACTGACTGTGTTTAGATCAGTGTACCTGTCTCTCTCTCTACCTGTCTGTCTGCTACTGACTGTGTTTAGATCAGTGTACCTGTCTCTCTCTCTCTGTACCTGTCTGTCTACTACTGACTGTGTTTAGATCAGTGTACCTGTCTCTCTCTCTCTCTACCTGTCTGTCTGCTACTGACTGTGTTTAGATCAGTGTACCTGTCTCTCTCTCTCTACCTGTCTGTCTACTACTGACTGTGTTTAGATCAGTGTACCTGTCTCTCTCTCTCTACCTGTCTGTCTACTACTGACTGTGTTTAGATCAGTGTACCTGTCTCTCTCTCTACCTGTCTGTCTACTACTGACTGTGTTTAGATCAGTGTACCTGTCTCTCTCTCTACCTGTCTGTCTACTACTGACTGTGTTTAGATCAGTGTACCTGTCTCTCTCTCTCTACCTGTCTGTCTACTACTGACTGTGTTTAGATCAGTGTACCTGTCTCTCTCTCTCTACCTGTCTGTCTACTACTGACTGTGTTTAGATCAGTGTACCTGTCTCTCTCTCTACCTGTCTGTCTACTACTGACTGTGTTTAGATCAGTGTACCTGTCTCTCTCTCTACCTGTCTGTCTACTACTGACTGTGTTTAGATCAGTGTACCTGTCTCTCTCTCTACCTGTCTGTCTACTACTGACTGTGTTTAGATCAGTGTACCTGTCTCTCTCTCTACCTGTCTGTCTACTACTGACTGTGTTTAGATCAGTGTACCTGTCTCTCTCTCTCTACCTGTCTGTCTACTACTGACTGTGTTTAGATCAGTGTACCTGTCTCTCTCTCTACCTGTCTGTCTACTACTGACTGTGTTTAGATCAGTGTACCTGTCTCTCTCTCTACCTGTCTGTCTACTACTGACTGTGTTTAGATCAGTGTACATGTCTCTCTCTCTACCTGTCTGTCTACTACTGACTGTGTTTAGATCAGTGTACCTGTCTCTCTCTCTACCTGTCTGTCTACTACTGACTGTGTTTAGATCAGTGTACCTGTCTCTCTCTCTACCTGTCTGTCTGCTACTGACTGTGTTTAGATCAGTGTACCTGTCTCTCTCTCTACCTGTCTGTCTACTACTGACTGTGTTTAGATCAGTGTACCTGTCTCTCTCTCTACCTGTCTGTCTGCTACTGACTGTGTTTAGATCAGTGTACCTGTCTCTCTCTCTACCTGTCTGTCTACTACTGACTGTGTTTAGATCAGTGTACCTGTCTCTCTCTCTACCTGTCTGTCTACTACTGACTGTGTTTAGATCAGTGTACCTGTCTCTCTCTCTACCTGTCTGTCTACTACTGACTGTGTTTAGATCAGTGTACCTGTCTCTCTCTCTACCTGTCTGTCTACTACTGACTGTGTTTAGATCAGTGTACTTTTAGAATCATTTTACAGAATTCCAATTGTAATTTTTCAGTGGGAGTTTTATCCCAGTTTTTAAATTCTGGTTTCGAAATCGGGCCGCAAACTTCGCTTCCGTAAAGCTCTCTCTCTCTCTCTCTCTCTCTCTCTCTCTCTCTCTCTCTCTCTCTCTCTCTCTCTCTCTGTCTCTCTCTCTCTCTGTCTCTCTCTCTCTCTCTCTCTCTCTCTCTCTCTCTCTCTCTCTCTCTCTCTGGGGATTAGAGTTTGATTCCTAAACATTATTAAAAATACACAGTGAGCTTTTTATTCAATGCTTACGTTGCCTCTGATTACTATGTTAAAAGTCTTAATGCATTTGATTCGTTTATTCAAAAATAAAAACCAGCAATTTTTTTGTTATTGTGCGTTACATGTGAAACGTGAAAACGTTTGTTGAGTGTGATGTTGTGGTTGAAGAAGGTGTTCTTTCTCCCCAGTGCATTTGATCTGGTCAACATCCACCTTTTCCATGATGCGTCCAACTTGGTAGCCTGGGAGAAGAGCCCCTCTGTCTACTCTGGGACCAGGCAGAAGGCGCTGGGCTACGTCTTAGACAGGTACTGTACACGCCGGACACCCCCTCTGTCTCTCTCTTAGCTTTTTCATCCGTTCCGCATTCTTGGACATAGTTGTCTTCTCATTGAGATGAGACCATAAGTCATTGCCTCACTCCCTGTGTCTATTCTTTATATATATATATATATATATATATATATATATATATATATATATATATATATATATATATATATATTAATATATATATTAATTATATATATATATATATATATATATATTAATTATATATACAGTGTATATATATATATATATATATATATATATAATTTCTTTTTAACTTCATTTCTTTTTCATTTTATTAAGAACGTCAGTGCAAAAAGAACGTAAGTGCAAGGAGTAAATCAGATATCACGATATTTTTGACCAAATACCTCAATATCGATATTATGACAATATTGTAGGGTTTACAATTGGTGCTTTCACAAGATTCACAATGAGATTTTAGATGAATAACCATCAATAATGTGGATATAATGACAAAGTGGTTAAAGTAAAATAATAGAGCAGCTAGAACAGTCCGGTAAGTTCAGACAGTTACATCACTTCACTGTTATGCAGCCTTTAAATCCAGGAAAAGACAACACCATAACCATATTACTGTTACAATATCCAGAATCTAAGACGATATCCAGTCTCATTTCACGATATTGATATAATATTGATATATTGCCCAGTCCTAAATGACGTACATATTGCTCTGTTGCTGATCGGCTGCTGGTTTTTCGACATGGCAGTAGTTTTTATTATTTCATGATTTGTCCTTACATTGAGAATCACATAGTATCCACAGTTTTCACAACCATTTCTGGATTGAAAGCCCTTACATAGTCTCTGTGTCTGTTTAAAAACATTAATTTTCTTTACAATGTTTAAAAATGGGAATTGGATATGTAGAAAAGTGTAGTGGATGCTATCTACAATTCGAAGTCCTGTCTGGCATGGCGAAACCTGTATTGATATTGTGATGGAGGCTTAGAGTGAGACGGAGCCGGAGAGGTACAGCGGAGAAGATTTCTGCCTAGACCAGTCGGATTACATCTGTCTGTAAAAGTAGGGGGTCTTACTCACTACACGGTCTGTGAACTCCCAACTCTCTTTCATCTGTTCTTTTTCTGTACCTCTCTCTAACTCCTTACTTTTCAGCATTTCCTTTTGTGTGTGTGTGTGTGTGTGTGTGTGTGTGTGTGTGTGTGTGTGTGTGTGTGTGTGTGTGTGTGTGTGTGTGTGTGTGTGTGTGTGTGTGTGTGTGTGTGTTTATGTGTGTGATGTAATCCTACATTTATATTCTTTTTTTTAATCTAACTACCAGCAGGAAAACTGATGTTTTTGAAGTATGTGTCGATTGTCCGTTTGGGACATGGGTCTGTCCAACACTTTGGTCCAATATAAATATAAGATAATACAACCCCAAATCAGAAAAAGTTGGGACAATATGGAAAACAAAATAAAAAAAGAAAGTAGTGATTTCTAAATGTACTTTGACTTGTATTTCATTGCAGACAATGTGAACACAAAATATTTCATGTTTTGTCTGGACAATTTAATTTAATTTGTAAATATACATCCTTTCCTGTCATTCAGACCTGCAATACATTCCAAAAAAGGTTGGGACAGGAGCAATTTAGGGCTAGTAATCGGGTAAATTGGTTAAATAATGATGTGATTTGAAACAGGTGATGTCAACAGGTGATTGTAATTATGATTTGGTACAAAAGCAGCATCCAAGAAAGGTCTAGTCCTTTAGGAGCAAAGATGGGCCGAGGATCGCCAGTTTGCCAACAAATACGTGAGAAAATTATTGAAATGTTTAAAAACAATGTTCCTCAAAGAAAGATAGGAAGACATTTGCTTATTTCACCTTCAACAGTGCATAACATAATTAAAAGATTCAAGGAATGTGGAGGAATTTCAGTGCGTAAAGGACAAGGGCGCAAGCCTAAGCTTGACAACTGTGATCTCCGATCCCTCAGGCGGCACTGCATCAAGAATCGTCATTCATCTATAAGCGATATTACCACATGGGCTCAGGACTACTTTGGCAAAACTTTGTCAAGTACCACAATACGTAGTTACAGCCACAAATGCCAGTTAAAACTGTACTGTGCCAAAAGGAAGCCCTATGTTAACAGTGTCCAGAAACGCCGTCGACTTCTCTGGGCTCGGAGGCATCAGGGATGAACCATCACACAGTGGAAATGTGTACTGTGGTCAGATGAATCAGTATTTCAGGTATTTTTTGGGAGAAATGGACGCCGTGTGCGAAGAAAGAAAAGGATCATCCAGACTGTTACCAGCAACACGTCCAAAAGCCAGGGTCTGTCATGGTATGTGGTTGTGTCAGTGCCCTTGGCAAAGGTTACTTGCACTTCTGTGATGGCACCATTAATGCTGAAAAGTACATAGAGATTTTGGAGCACAATACGCTGCCTTCAAGAAGACATATTTTCCAGGGACGTCCATGCATATTTCAACAAGATAATGCAAAACAAATACCGGTACTTGACTGGCCTGCCTGCAGTCCCGACCTGTCTCCAATAGAGAATGTGTGGCGCATTTTGAAGTGCAAAATGCGACAACGAAGACCCCGTACTGTTGCCCACTTTAAGACTTGTTTGCAGCAAGAATGGGACAAAATTACATCTGAAACACTTCATCACTTGGTTCAGCCCTTAGAATAAATTTAGCATTTTTTAATTATGCTGGCATAGGCTCTAGGAATCTTAATAGTAATGATTTCTTCGCTCTGCATTGAGTAAAGCAAGCATCTATACAAACAGGCCAGGTTATCCATTCATAGGCCACGCTAATGTAATTTATGGGATATCCATTTGCAATGGAGCAGAATGAGAGAGTGCACGGTTCAACCCCTGCTCTATACCTGGCCACGCTAACACAGAATAAAAGCCTCGCAGCAGGTGACCTCAGATGGCATCAGAATGCACGGCATGACGCCTCCACTTTGAATAACTACATGCATATATGGGTGGCGTCCATTATCACCAGGCTTTCTGATGTGCATGAATTATGAGGCACTTTTTAAAGTATTCTTACCGAGGTCATATTTTACCTGTACTTCATTCTTGATTTGATGTAAGAATGCTCGGCTTTTAATGGACAGGGAAGCTGGCGTGTTGAAAGGATATGGCAGCTTTTCAAAAGGACCTCTGTTGTTGCTTACATTTAAGTGTTTTCATTGTATTTCCTCTGCTTTCATCATGCTTTTTCAGTTGATTTATTTCCCCTTCCCTTGTAAACACACCTAAATAGCACAGTCTCTGAGGTTTCGCTGGGTGGCTGAGGGGATTGAATAGAAATTGTGTTGGCTGAGTGGCAGTTTCCACGCTGCCTCTTTCTAAATCCCCTTGTGTTGTGAATGGTAACCTTGTTGTTACTTCTGGTCCATATCATTTAAAGGTTCTTTTTTGACAGGGGGGGGGGGGGGGGGGTATTCCTTGCTAGGGGTACAGGGATGGGATAGTGGTGGCATCGCGCCTCAGTCGCTCGCTTTGGGGGAACCGTCAGGCTCAGATCCGGAGCACCGGAGTGAGAAAAAGCTGGCGGTGCAGAGGGAAGGGAGGAGGAGCACAAAGGGTGCTTGGGCTCTGTAAAGGGCAGTGAATAATGGGCTGGTCCTTTCACAGAGGCTGCTAACCTTTTGGCAGCCACCAGCAAACTCCATTCTCCTCTGCCGATCTGGGAGGACAATGTGCCCGGGCCGGGCTTTGAATGAAGCGCTACCACCAACAGTGTTCCCATTCAGCGGCTGGTTGGGAACCATCTTTTTGGCCATTGTCCTAACTCTGACTCCTACCCCCAGAAAGCAGAGCAGGAAAAGGGACAGGGGGAATATCTAAAGCCAAACTCCCCCCTCCTTACCTCATCTCTCTGCTCTCTCCCTCTCTGAGCTCTAATCTCTCATCGCGGGATGGGAGAGGAGAGGAGAGGAGGTGGGGGGTGAACACATCACCAGCTGAGTTCCATAAGCCAGCCAGACAGAACAGGAGCCTGATCACACAGCAGCAGTGCTGGGGACACAGTTCTGCTGCCGGGGCTTCAAAACTTGAGCCTCCACCTTATCTGAGGCCCAGGCCTAATAATGCAGCTTACGGCCCATTGAGAAGACATCTGATAAGCCTTTTCCTCTGTGGCCCTTTTAACTGCTAAACGGTGTTTATCTCCAAAGTGCTTCAAGGCCTCGGGGGAACAATGCTGAGAAGGAACAGCGTTTAGCCAGCCAGGCCTCACTATTGAGTCACATCAAAAAAGCACTGCTCTATAGCCTGCGTTGATGTGTGGGCCACTTCCAAGAGAGCAAAGCAAAGCAAAGCTCTGCTTGAAATGCATCCCCTGCTTGTTTTCCTGTCCTTTGAAAATGCACACATGTGCTTGGGGGCTGCATCAAGCATTATTTACCTTGTTGACTCAGCTACACCTTGATGTGCAGAATCATTGTTTTATCGTTACGTCAAGGTTTAATACTTTTGGTGTGCACACAATGTAATGTAACATTTTTGCTTTTTTTTTAGACATTTTTGGACATTTTATTAATTACATTCTAAAGTTCTATATAGACATATCTGTCTATATGGTTCATACTGAATATCCATATTTTACTCTGTTTTTCTTATAATAATACACTGCATTTATCTATATTATTTTTTACTATTAGAATGTTACTGCTGCTACATTGAACATATATGTGCATGTTCTTCATACATTGTTCATATTACATAGTCATATTTATTCTGCTCTGATAAGGTAACTGTTAATACACTGCACACATTTATATTTAATTTATATTACTGTAAACCACCTTCTGTTAACCAACTGTACACTACTGTCTACACTGCACTAGATTTCTTGTCCTGTCTATACTTTGTATATCACATTGCACTTTTTGCACTTCTGGTTGGACACAAACTGCATTTTGTTGTCTTTGTACTTGTACTCTGCACAATGACAATAACGTTTAATCTAATCTTAAGGGATAGAATGCTAGAAATGTGTTTGCGGTAAAAGAAATCTGTCTATTTCCTTATTTCTGTGCGAGACAGCTGATAAAATGAAAGAGATGCTGGAACCCCTGTCCTCGCTAGAGGATGATAACCATGGCTGCTAAATGAGGCCGTGAAATGATAGCATGAGATAAAATCAACAGGTTTCTTTTTCCTTTTCCTTAAAAAAATAAAATAAAATCCCTTTTGTGTATTGGAGTTTGTTTCTTTTTTCCAACCCCCATTCAGAGTGGCTGGTCCGGTTCAGGGGAGAGAAGTTTTACATTACAACTGTGAAATTCTGGCATAAAGGCGTTCTTTGTGGCGTGCCATTATTTTCACACAAATATAGTCCATTGTCAGAGTGTTGAAGTTAATTTGATCAACATTGGTGACATTTAACTGTTTTGTTCGCTGAAAAGACTTGTTTCATGCTCATTTTCGGGGCATTGAAAAGCAATGATTGGCAGAAAAATAATGTTGCCGTTAACAATTCAAAGCAATTAGTTTCCCATGGGGAGGCAGTGGGCCGCACTGGCCACCACACAGCGTTGCTTTGTCATTTTATGGACGGTCATCAGTCAACTGTCAGAGCGTCTCAAAGAGCCCTCCAATCTAAATGTTTCCCTTTAGGCTTTTCCCAGAACAACAGGCTGAAAGAGCAGAGAAAGGACGGCTAGTTTCCAGCCAATAGATATGTTGAGCTGCAAGAGGGAGGACTGGATAATCACAGGGAGATCCTCCATAAAGCCAGAATGAATGTATTAACCAGAGTAGGTTGTGTGTGTGCATGTCTAATGTATACGTCCATTCCAAATGAAAAGCAGCAAATGTTTTATGTAGACATACAGCAGCTATATTCCAATCATGGTGTATAACAAGGTTGTGTGTGACTCTAAACTGCCTTCTCACCCTGGGAGTCCTGCAGGAGCAGAGGTTAATCTTCCCCAGTGTCTTTCTGCTCACGGTGGACCTGTTCATTTCACACACACACACAGACACACACACACAGACACACACACACACACACACACACACACACACACAGACACACACACACACACACACACACACACACACACACACACACACACACACACACACACACACACACACACACACACACACACACACACACACACACACACACACACACACACACATTGGGGGTTTGATATCGAGAAATCTCTCAGCACCTACAAAGAAGTATGAATGTCCCCCTCCCCCCATTTTCTACTTTTTATTAGGGCTGTCAAAATAACGCGTTCATTTTGATTAATTAATCTGAGAAAAAATAGCGCGTTAAAAAAAATAACGCAGATTAATCCATTCCATATTGACCTTTCACCCGGAGCCGCTAGCTAGTATCTGGATTAAACACGGTTAAAATGCTGACAGCTAACGCTAAACTTTGACTGTTTCACTCACTGTAGAGGATTCCGACACTTCTGCAGCCGCCATTGTCTGTACGTTCAATGAAACTGGTAACCTACAGCCTCGTGGTGCATTCAAAGTTATTGTAAAATACCATTTTCCCATCTGGTGGATGTTTTTATCGTTCAATAGCAATTTACTAGTGAAATAACCCTATTCCTGAAGCACTTTTGAATTTCTTTCCTCAGCATATTAGGTCATATTGTTGATTGTTATGGACATTATTTGAACAGTGAAAATAATAATATAATATTTTTTTAACTTTAATGTCACTAATGCTGATTATTCATTGATTCATTTGAATTGAAATATTTAAAATACTTTTTTAATCGATTGACAGCCCTACTTTTTATAGATAGACATTGGCCACTCAGAGATTTGTCGGGTACAAGTAAGTAAGAGTAAGTACAGTTTAGCTTATCCTCACAATTTGTATTTATAGTGTTATTTAGTGTTGCCACAATGCTAAATAATTGAGAAATATTCAGTATAATTCATAATTCAGGATGATTCATGATATTGGAGGGAATGATCATTTTTGTATCATTATTCTCATTTTCATTGAAATTTTTTTATATATATACACACACACACATATACATATATATATATAAAATGATTGAAGTGTGATTTTTTTTTTTTTGAGGACCTGTACCAAACAAAGATTTTTTCTTTAGTCTATAGGATATAATCTGTGATTTTGTACCTTAGTGGTGCAACAAATTAACAAGTAATCAAATTACCAACAAACATTTGACACAAAGGGAAACTGGGTCCCCCAGGGTGTCTGGGGGCCCGGGGCAGGTGCTCACTTTTCCGGGCTGTTAATCCAGTCTTGAGTAAAATCGCTCTGGTAGTCAATTCCATAAATTGTAGACCTCCATGCCCTTTTAGACAGGATTCAGCAGACACCTGTCAGTGACAGTTAGAAAAAGTTGTCTTGTCTGCTCCTCACATTAGCTCAAAAGTTGGCTTCACCTTTGCTCAAAGGTGTCTTCCACATCTTGAGTTTGTGTTGACAGTGCTGTTGGCTCAAGTTGACTTATTTGTTAACCTCTGTGTGACCGCAGCAACATCCTTGCACCCCCTCAGCACCCTATCTTCCCTGCATGGTGTTCCTTGGTGGGGTGGGCGTTACTGAGGAGCTATGGTGCTAACAGGGGAGACGAGGGAAAGGCTGTCCTGCAGTGTCAAAGGTCCCATCAGGGGCCATCCCTGGCCTATTCAGAAAGACGTCACCCAGCACATTCTTCACAATGTTAACATTCTCCCAAATTCTCAACATTTACTTACAATGGATGACTGCGCTCAGCACAGCTATTGTGTGCAAAGTCAAATCTGAACGGCCAACTTATGGTAAGTCATCTTGTCAATATAATCATGACATAGCCCCCCATTGCACCCTCATAATCTCATATAGACTGTCTATTATGGCTCAGTTCAGCTGTCACTCACAGTGTGTAATCTGGCGAGAAGTCACTGAGGGACTGAAGCTGGTGTGTGGATGAAGGATGTATGAGCAGGCAGGTTTTTTACGTGTTATTGAGTGTTTTCTGTGATATTGAGATGCTGTCCGTGTGTGTGGTACAAGAGTATTTCTTGTGCACAGGTGGGTTTCTTTTTATTGCGTGTTTGTTCACTTCTATGACGGCATGTTTGTGTGGGAGAGAAATGTTGAATCAGAATGAGAGAATGTGCTGTGGTTGCTTTGTGCTGGTGGTTTAAGGAGCCTGGGAGCAGAGTCAGGGGCCATGTTATAAATTAGCGTCTGACCCGTCTTTGTAGCCCCTAGGAAGGCCTGACGAAGGCCCCAGCCCGTACCTCAGTGAGAACGGCTCTTGTGAAGAGCCTCTTTCAGGGATGTCACTGCGCGATGAATTGGTCCGCAGAAGCATGTTTATAGACTGTGTAAAGGAGTGCGTCTTTGTGGGAGAATGTCACTGACACTGGTACAGTTTGCTTGAATGAACTGTGATGACGAGGCTAATGGGGCCCCCGCTGAAGGGTGAGGGTCAGCGAAGCGGGCCCCCCAAGCTCGGGACCCCCCACCCTCAGGCTCTTTTCACGCCCAGTAGCAATTCTTCGACCCCCCCCCCCCACACACACACACACACACACACACACACACACAAACACACACACACACACAAAGGCCAACAAAAAAGTAAACTTTCACACCAACGGGTCACCATGAGTGCTTTAGGAAATGATCGTGTAAACAGAGTGTTACCTTCTGACCTGTGGCTGATACCTTGGAGCAGCAGACAAAACAGCCGGGCTGCGGGTATTAGACATGGCTGTTAGCGGGATAAAGCTCCAGGCAACAGAGGAGGGAGACCTATTAAGGAGATTGTTTTTGTGTTATCATCTGATCTGCACATGTACAGATGAATGACTGAAATTAAGTAAACCCCAGTTTGGATTTTATTAGATTTACTTTTGCTTGTTTTCTTCACTCACAGCAGCAGATGCGGTTAATTCTCTATTAGCGCTAGGAATACAGGAGTTCCCACGGCTGTAACAATTGCATTGACGCTCGTCTACAGACATTTTACTGCCCTCCATTCGAGCCAATAGGATAAATTGACCACTAACCCTGTTTGAATAGAGCTGAGTCTCTTAGCACCAGGATGTAAGGTCATTAATGACATCAGTCCCAGTTAGTGTTAGAGCGTATAAACGTCCGCAAGTGTTTCGCACACACACCTTCCAGTCTGTTTTTGAGTCTCTATCAAGGCACAAATATTTCTCTTGCACACACAAACCCAAGCATCACATCTCATTGTTTCTATTTGGCCCCACCTCTTTAGTCTGTAACCGTAAGCTTCTGAAGAAACCACCAACGCTATCAGTCATTTACTTTGCCAATAATGTTTAACACTACTGCCATCAAACAAGAGGCCTTTTAGTATTGCTAGTAGAGCTGAAATGGTCAATAAATCGATAAGTTGATCGGCAAAAGTGACAAAGATTCACTGGTTTCAGATTTTCAGATGTGATGATTTGCTGCTTTAAAAAAATAATCTATGACATTAACTGAATAAACAAACAAGCAATTTGAAGATGTCAAAGGTTTTTTATGATATTTTATAGACCAAACCTGTAATCAATTACTTGAAAAAGTAATTGTTAATTGCAGCCCAATTTGCATCTATACTTAAAGCCCCAGTGTGTAACGTGTTTAGTTGTTCATTATCAAAATCTGTGTTGCCCTTCACTAACTTCTCCTTTTTCATGAATATTGACCACCACCATCAATTCCAAGTATTCCTATTGGCTTGAAATGTAACATTTGCGCTTACATGAACTGGGGTAGACGCTCCATATTCATACATGAACTGGGGTAGACGCTCCATATTCATACATGAACTGGGGTAGACGCTCCATATTCATACATGAACTGGTGTAGACGCTCCATATTCATACATGAACTGGTGTAGACGCTCCATATTCATACATGAACTGGTGTAGACGCTCCATATTCATGCATGAACTGGGGTAGACGCTCCATATTCATACATGAACTGGTGTAGACGCTCCATATTCATACATGAACTGGTGTAGACGCTCCATATTCATACATGAACTGGGGTAGACACTCCATATTCACACATGAACTGGTGTAGACGCTCCATATTCATACATGAACTGGTGTAGACGCTCCATATTCATACATGAACTGGTGTAGACGCTCCATATTCATACATGAACTGGGGTAGACACTCCATATTCATGCTCCATCTTGAAATATGTTAGCCGGTAAGGGACATACAAGACATACTGCTGTCACATGATAAACTCACAGCTGCTGCTAACGCTGCTAACGGGTATCGTAGCTTCCCGGCCCCGGCAAGTTAGAAGAAGGAAACATGGAGGACATCATTAATAGATGGTAAATTGATAGTTAAGTAATCTTTAGTTAACTGTTAGCAAACAGTAATTTTACTGTTAACAAACAATAAAATTATAATTAATGTTTACTAATTATTAGTAGTGATGTACATTAGCAGTTTATTGTTACCCACATTATATCCCTCATATACTATATTAGGTATCGGGTAATGATTAACAAATGTTTGTAAACCATTAGGAAACCATTTTTAAAACATCTATAAACATTACATAGAGAGATGGACCAGATATATATGTGTGTGTGTGTGTGTGTGTGTGTGTGTGTATATATATATATATATATATATATATATATATATATATATACACACACACACACACACACACACACACACACACACACACACACATATATATTTTTTAATCGATATATATATATATATATATTGATTAAAAAATGTAATCGAATTAATTACAGACTCTGTGATTAATCTAAATTAATTGCATACAGATTTTTTGCTATGACATTTGTAAATACTTCAATTCAAATTAATCAATGAATAATCAACATTAGTGACAATAAAGTTAAAAAAACTTTATTATTATTTTCACTGTTCAAATAATGACCATAACAATCAACAATATGACCTAATATGCTGAGGAAATAAATTCAAAAGGGTATTTTACAATAACTACGAATGCACCGCGAGACTGTAGATTACCAGTTTCATTGAACGCACCGTCTCCGTCTGTGTTTTTCCGACAACGACAGAAACAGTCAAACTTTACACCGTTTAGCGTTAGCTGTCAGCATTTTAACCGTGTTTAATCCAGCTACTAGCTAGCGGAAGGCTAACGTTACCTACTGTTGAGTGTAGTGTTAACTAGCGTCACGTGCAGCGATGTTTCTGTTGCCTGTAGCAACGCATTTTACAGTCGAATGGTGGCTAGAGCGGCTCCGGGTGAAAGGTCAATATGGAATGGATTAATCTGCGTTATTTTTTTAACGTGTTATTTTTTTTAAAGCGTTATTTTTTCTCAGATTAATTAATCGAAATTAACGCGTTATTTTGACAGCCTTAATATATATAGATATATAGATATGTATATATATAGAAACATATAGATATTATGTTGCTTTACCAATCACTTACTAACCAACTATAGAAAACATCAGTTGCAACTTTACAATAGCCATCCAGATAATGTTTATAGATGGTTTACAAAGTATTTATTAACTATTGAACAAGGTATTATAGTCATCTGTTGCAGCTTTATAATAACCATCCAGACACTGTTTATAGACAGTTGACAAACCAACTAGTAACACTTAACTAAGTGTTGGGAATATCTGGTCCATCTCTCTATGTAATGTTATAGATGTTTTAAAAATGGTTTCCTATCGGTTTACAAAAATGTTTTAATCATTACCCGATACCTAATATATTATATGAGGGATATAATGTGTGTAACAACAAACTGTTAATTTACAGCACTACTAATAATTAGTAAACATTCATTATAATTTCATTGTTTGTTAACAGTAAAATGACTTTTTACTAACAGTTAAATGACAATTAACTAAAGATTACTTAACTATCAATTTACCATCTATTAATGATGGTTATTATAAAGTGTTACCCCAAATTTCAGGAGCAGGAGTCTTCTTCTTCTTCTTCTTCTTCTTCGCCCAGAAAAAGAAAAAGGAGATTGAAATGAGCAAGAGACCAGCTTTTTGAAGCGTGAAGGCTGCCGTAGCTGGAATACGTACTTTGAACTGCGTGGCGAGAGAGAGTTGATTGTGACACATGATCTCAGCGCTAGATGGGAGAAATTCCTACACATTGAAACATTTTAGTTTTTATTTTGGAGATGAAATTCTAAATGCTGGCCCCCATCTTTCTTTTGACCACTCTTGAAAATCCTGTCGGATAGAAAGACGATGTAGTTTGATATAATGTGATGCCAAAGTTACATACTCTCTATTTAATATATTAGCTGCGTTCCCCCGCTTTTTTACTCCAGTCACCTTCGCCTCCCTGCCATTCCCTCTCTCTGCCTCATAGAGAAGAAGTGGACATGCTTTACGACAGCCGGCCAGAGCCGAGACCCACCACTAAGAAGAGGCTTCTTCTCTCTTTACGGCCCCATAAATATATTGTTATCTGAGCCTGGGAAGTCCACGTCGAGATTTATCCGCACGTTTAGTGGAGATAGCGAGCCAAGCATCCTGAATCATTAATTACACAAGAGGCTGCGCTACGTCCCCCTTAATTTCCTATCTCTGCTCTGTAGAAGTGCCACTTTAAAGTAGGTGATGAGGCTTAGGAGTTAATTATATGTCGCTTAGGCGCATTTCTTTTTTTTTTAAGCACTGGGATGCTGGCGCTGTGGTGAGGATCTGGAGATTTGGAAGTTGTCCATGACAGAGATGATCTAAACTCTATGAATCCTCTGACACTATACTCTCAGGTTTAAAAAAGCAGTGCATACAGTACATTAAAAACATTTGAGACAAGGGACAATAAGAAATGTGCCGGATTGAAACTCCGTTGGGAGGCATCACAAGACACTTTAGTTACACTCTAAAGGCTCTGACACACTAACCCGACGGCCGACCGACTGCAGTAAAGCCAGTCGGACTGATCAGTCTCCCTGAGTTGGTCCAAAAAGTTCCTCAGAACACACCAAAGCGACGCCGATTTGAGCGTGCGCAAGACGTAATACGTCTCCATAACAGCAGGCGGCGCTAATCTGTATTGTCGCCCAAAATATGAAAACCAGAACTGACGAACGTGTCACGTGGGTCTGTCTGCTCCCAAATTTCAAAACCAACCATAATGGCGGCTCTTTCGGAATACGATCTCATATTCTACTAAAATAGTTCACCGAAATGTGTTTCTGAAAACATTTTAAGGAGAAATAGGCCATGGAGTTGCTGAATCTGTCTTCATTTCAGATCAACAAAGGTCAGTTTAAAAAATAGGCGTTAGTCTCGCTCATCACGCTCATCATTTCCTGTAATTGGTCATTGAGTCCGACTGCCCACTGGCCGATTCAACAAGTCAAATCGGCCCAAATGAAGGCCGGCGGCTCCTCTGACTGACAACGGCATGGAACACACCGAACAGACTCGAGTCACCGACCTCGCTAGACTGTCAGACGGCTGATAATTGGGTTGGTGTGTCAGGGCCTTAAGTGAGGCAGAGCCTTTGGCGGCATGTGTGGCTGGAGTCTTTCAAGCTGTCCAAGTCTAAAACCTATAAGCCCACCAACAAATCTACAGAGTCAGTAGAAAGTTACTCCTTTCTCCCGGGCAGCTGCCACCATGTCACCGCTGGGTACGGGACCAACAAATGGAATATCTGCAGGATTCATCTCTTCTGGGTTGGGGCTGGTTCACTCTCCCTTTGATCAATTTGGTAAAGTGAATCTTCTTTGCCGTCAAAGCAGATTATCAAAGGAAATTATCAAAATATATTAATTTAATTGTGGTGTCAGCTGAGAACAAACAGTTTGATCTGAAATGTGTTTACTTGATTCCCTGCGAAAGACCATCTCTGAGCTGTTTCAGTCTCTCATTCGTTTGTATGTCGCACATAGGAAATTGCAAACATGTTAAACATATCACTAGATTTGCATAATACATGGTGTCCTGAAGGCATGTAGTTGTTTGTTCCAAGGAGTTTTTCCTTATCCAATCGAGGGTCAATTTTTTAAGGCAAATCTGTGATATTGGGCTATATAAATAAAATACTTATACTTTGAAATACAGTAATAATATGATAGTATAGTTTTAATAATGACCATTAGTCCAGACTATTTGTTTTGTTTGTTACAAGGTTACAAGCAGTTTAAACACAATATTTCCTCCTCACCTATAAACCCTTCAGAGCCCCTGCTCGGGGCATCTGTCCATGGGCAGCCCCCTCACTCTAACATCTCTCCATTAGTGCATGTATATCCTGGGTATGTGTGTATTTCAGGCATGTGTGTAATGTGTGTAAAAAAACAAAAAAATTAAAAAAAAGTACTACAGAGTAACAACAGAGTGAAAAATGTAATTTCCGCTTGGGGTATGTCTTCTTCTTCTTCTTCTTCTTCTTCTTCTCATAGGCCTTCTGTTGCTCCTGAAAATGTTCCTTTCTAATTCCATTTTTCTGTCATTTTCTTTATCTGCCCCATCCTTACATCCACACTATGTGCCCTTTGGTCAATCATGAATGCCGTAAAACCCATGTACCAAAAGATTGTGTCAGATCACAAAAGATGTCAAAAAGCTTTCCCAAACAAAGTCATGGTCCCAGCTCTGTTAAGGTCAATATCTTCTCATTGAAGTGTTCAGACCACCAGGTGGTGCTGTGGCCCTCATGAACTAAATACCCTGAGGTCAGGGGAATCATCAAATGACAGCTTTGAAGAAAGTCTTTGGCAACTAGTGGTGATGTTTGTCAAGAATGTCAGGGTCCTTATTGTTAATTAGAATGTATTTTTAGTATTTGGAATTAAGAGGATTGGTGATTTTCAGTTGCCCAACCTGCCAGAACCCATCACAGAGGTTATAGTGGTTGTTTAAAACATTCTCACTGACTAATGGTTTACATGTGTTTCAGGATCACGGACCAGCGGCATGAGAAGTTGCCATATTTTGTCTTTGGGGACTTTAACTTCAGGTTGGACTCGAAGCAGGTCATTGAGGTGAGTCTTTTTGTATTACACCAAACAAGTGATGGAAGATTAATTGTATAGATTGTCTGTGCAATATGGGGACATTTGTGCAATAATATACTATATAGATATGTGGTTAAGCTATCAAACTTATAGTAATATCTTTATATTACTATAAGTTGTGTGTGTGTGTGTGTGTGTGTGTGTGTGTGTGTGTGTGTGTGTGTGTGTGTGTATATTGGAGAGAGACTGCAATATAGTAAAAGTGCTTTAGGAGCCCACTGTCTCTCTAGAGTTATGACTCATTAAACGCTTCACTGTTGCTGGCCCAGCTGTGTTTGCCAACTGAGCCTCCAAGTGCATTGTTATGTTATGGTGCCATTCACTGCTCTTTCTCTCTCCCTTCCTCTCCTGCTCCCTCCCTCCCCTCTTTCTTCCTCCTTCTTCTCCTCCTCCCCTCCTTTTCTTGGTGCAAATGAGGCCAGTGAGAGCCAAGGTAGCGCAGTCATTCAGCATTCTCCATGAGGAGATGCTCCTCTGCAGCACAATGGCCCCTGGAGTCAGTGGGCCTGTTCAAGGTGTGGGCATTGTTCATTTCAACCAGAGCCCCATTCAGGGCAGAAGGGAAGATAAGGGAAGGCTTTCTGAATGCAAGGGTTTTTGCTCTGTGTGGCACACAAGGAGAAACCCGTTTGTAGTTTAGTCATCCAGCCACTAGGGGAGCAGTAAATCGCCATCAGGCAGGCACATTGATTGATGGCCTCAAAGTGTGTGCAGTAGATTTGATTTTTGGTCTGTAACTGGGTCACATTAACCGACTGATCATGTGAACATGCTTCGGAGCTAATACATCCGAGTACAGAATCCACAACAGCAGATGTGCAAACACTGAGGCTATTCAGATGTCAACTTTTTGCAATTAAATGTCACCTGGCACACATTTCGGTCGCCACAGTGATTTTAAAGCAGTTATAGGCTGTTTTATATCTGTATCATCTATATCAGCATTGCTCTGTTCTATACATTGACATATATAAAATGTGACTTGGTTTTATAAGAAAGATGTGTTTTCAGTGCCAATACTGGCAGGCAGCACATTTATATTACGCTGAAAGGAGAGCATCCAATTAAACAAAGTCAGATGAGATGATTTGAAGCTTGTCCATGTTTCTCCCGTATAGCTAATCTAGATAACGCTGTCCTCATGTTTCCTGTCTTGTCCGTGCTGCTCTGTGGTAGGTAAGCACTCACCCTCTCCATGTCTCTACCACTCTGAGATGCTGTCTGAGTGCAGGAGGGGTCATGAACCCTTTTCCAGGGATGTGTAAGGCTTGCATCGGTGAATGTCCATCTCTGCCCCCTGCTCCCCTCCACACAGCTCCTTTCTTATGCACCTTGGGCCCCCATTCACATACACATTCACATCCATAGCGAATACACACACACACACAAACCAATTTGTTAGGCTAAATGAACCTGATTGATTCACCCCATTTAAAGAGGTGTGACAGCAATGCTGGGGGTCCTTTTCAGACATCCTCTCAGGAAGTTAGAGCTGTGGGCTATGGCATAAAGCACACACACACACACACACACACACACACACACACACACACACACACACACACACATACGCACACACACACACACACACACACACACACACACACACACACACACACACACACACACACACACACACACACACACACACACACCAGCTTAATGAGGGTTCCTCAAACCTGCCGACCATTTAATGGTTAATGTAACAAAAGAAAAGGCTGATGATGTCATCTGTGTGAAATGCGTGGTTAGAGGGGCAGCACTGTTCAATATAAACCCGTCCTGCGCAGTGGTCAACCTGTCTGATTTAACAGTGACCTTTTGCGTTAGTGGCAGAGAGAGCTGTGATGTCACCAATAAACAAATGGGTTGCAACCTTAGCGCAAGACGTAACTCACAGCTGGGAGGCCGTTTTAAGCCCTTTAATGACAATTAATGTCAACAGGACAATTAGTGCACATCCACTGAAGTGCTTAACTGTAGATGGGCTGGTGGTGGATCGATCGTCCATACTTATCCAAAGATTGATTCAGACGCAGAGGCCGGCTCTCATTCTCACTGTCTGAGAGTCTAATTTTTTCACTTTTTGCTCTGTTCTCGCTTCACTTCCAGTCGATAGGAAAGGGCTCGAAAAAGCTACGCAGATGAATAGATACTTTTGCTGTGTGGACGAAATAATTGAAAATTGAAACTACTTGCCTTTTTGATTAGTTGAACACCAGGGTCACCCATGGGGATCTCTAGGCCCCCACTTTGAGAGTCACTAGATCAGAAAATACTCCAGTACATTTCTCTACAGCTGCACGCTACACCACTTCTCTTCTTCTCCATCTCTGGTCCATTGTGGGTGACTAGACTGTGGACAACCACTAGCCACTCCCCTGTCACTCATCCTGCCTTGTGGGTGCGTGGATGGGACGGGGTATTTTAGGATGTATCCGTGTGTGTACAGAAAAAGGAGGTTGGTTTGGAAGGGGGTGGGTTTGATATTGTCACAGGGCAAATTCCAGGTGGCAAATTCCTGGCATGCTTGTGCGGCAGGATCAGTAACCAAATGCCTGAGGCCGCCCCCCTCCTGCCTGGTCCGGGCAACCCCATTAATTGTGTCCGACAGAGGGAATTGGTTTCAATTGACCCCCATTCAGCGGCCCTTTGACTGGCAGACAAAAGACACAGCCACGTGGAGACTAATGCTAGGGCTGAGCAGCCTGGAGGTGGTCCAGTCCCCACCAACCTTCTCTCTCCTCTCCCATGGGTGGGATCAGGCTTAGGCTTGATCATGCTTTGCAACGGTGCTGATAAAACAGGAAAGCGCAAAATGAATGGCTTTTGAAGGTTTTGTCTGGCAGTTACTTCACAGCCTGCAATTACTTTGATTCCTTCACGGAGCACTCATGTTCAAGTCAGTAGTGACCCAACTGACTAAAGATGGAGTGCATGCTGTCCCCAGACCTGTTGCAATAAAAGAAAGCCAACTTGATTGTGGAATTTTCAAGAGAGAGCCCAAATTACGCGATTGGTGTGGGATGACATTTTAAACATAAAATGGTTGATATTATTGATCTCAACCATACATGTAAATCCATTTCCTTCCATTGAACTGTTTGCCTCAATTCAGATAAGTATGTTTCAGCTTATTCTTGATCTCTCTTTCTCACCCACTTCCATTCTGTCTCTTTCCTGGTCTCCCTTTTAAAGATGTACACAATTGTTTTTATGAACATCAATCTCATTTAATACAATTGCCATCCCTGACTTAACTTTGATTTGTGAACAGTAACCCTGTGACTGCTGCTCTGAAGCCTCCAGTATCTGGTTTGTCGCTGCTGCAATAGGAATCCGCATTTAACAATTTTTCATTTGTTTAATTTATTAACAGTTAGTAAATGAACATCTTCATTTATTAACATATTTTTTTAAAAAGCATTTAATAAGCCTTGTTTCCAGTTCATGTGCCAATGTGAACTTAAACCAGTGTGACGGGGCAGACAGATTTACAGCAGACAGCATAGTTGCAGGTATAAGTGGTCAGAATCACAGTGGGAGCAAGCAGTAGGATAGCGAATCTGTTCAAATGGGCGGTAATGATGCGAAATTCTGCAGGATCAGACAGGTGATAGAAAATGGTCCCACACAAACACCTGTCACTGCCAATGTGTATCATGTTTACAGTAACAACAAGGTTACAGTAATAATTCAGTAATCCCTGAGACAATCCTGTTATAGAAACCCATGTTCAGCCATTCAGACCAAAGCTGAGCAGCACTCAGTCATGGCGCCTGGTCACATAACCCTTGTTGACTCATTCACACTACACAGCTTTTTCTGGGTTCCATGCTTCATTCAGTGGATGGTATAAGGTGTACAGTGGTATGTGTGAAAGGGTGTGTATGTGTGTCCCTCGAGGTGGCCGTGAATCAGCGGTGTCGATGACAGGCTCAGGGCTCCGTGCCTGGACTCCTAGTATATTTAAAATCCCTCCTAATTAAACTTAATAGAATGTAAATTTAATATCTGCAGAGATTGTGTGCTGCTGGCCGGCCTGCTCCAGTTTAAGGATTGATAGAGGCCAGCGGGAAGGTTAATTGCTGACTTGATCTACTGTCCCTTTGACATGGTGTGGGGCTGTTTTAATTGGGGCTGATCTGCTGCTACATGGACAGATTTCATTAGGCTAGCTGGCCCCTCACTGACTGCAGAGAGGTTTGGATCAGCGCCCCCTGTCTGCGTCTGCAGGAAGTGCAGAGGGCCGGACTAGGCATCAATCTTCCTCCCTTCCTTTGTCCTGTGTCCTTTCTCTCGCTTGAGCAGCATGAAATTAAAGGTGGGGCCCTAGACTAGCCCCTCTCCTAATGAATGCTGTAAAATGCTCAGTAATGACAGGCCAGCATGATAGATCAGTCATTTTTCACACTGTGGAGTTACGCAACGCACACGCCCATGACAATATATGACAGATACATTCTGTCATGAATGCCGACTTTTTTTTATTTGTGTTTATTGCGGCATGAATGTGCGAGGTTTTATACATAGGGGTTCTGGGAGGATTGCTTTGCTTTTATTGGACATTTCTGATCTTCTATTTATAGATGCTAAATTTACATTTCGGAAGAAATATCATTGCCTTGATCCAGTCTGAAAAAGAAAGACTTTAGTGACTAACTATATCTGAGCACCATTATTTGATAATCTAATATTTTATTCTATTTTCTAATAATATCCTTTTTACAGGCAAGTCATTAAGAACAGCTTCTTATTTACAATGCCAGCCTGACATGTGACAAATTCACATAGGGTAAGGGAAGGAGAGAAGGGCTAGGGAATAAAATACATTAGATATACATACAAATTATTTAAAATGACATAAAATACAATTTAAAATACAACACAGACAGCAGTCAACACGTACAACGAGAAAAGTGCAAGGATGAGATGGCGTTTTTGAAAGATATAATGTCAATGAGTTTGCCAGTTACAGTAATACTGTAGGTGTCACAGTTTAACTACAGGAAGGAAACTTAAAATAGGTTGCCTGTGCATGTTACCTACAGTCTGTGTGTTGCCCCTGTAGTTGAAACCAACAGGAGTTCATCACATAGTCGATGGCCATTGTCCTGGCTGCTGAACCTAGTCTGGGTAAATAATTTGCACCAGTAAAGTGTAACCAATTTTCCCTTTTTAATCCCGGCTTTGACTAGCATGTGTGTATCTGGCCAGCTATAAATCAAAAGGCGGCCAGTGTAATTAAGTGTACACTACATTAGTCAGGCTAATTAATTTTGGGGGCCATCCATCCATTAACCAGCGGGCCAGCACTGATTGGGCCTCTGTTGTGTGGAACCCCTGACACTAGGGACTACGACCCTCCTTGGCTGCCTTCAGTTTACACCCATGCATTAACACCCAGAGTTACAGATGTATTACACACACACACCAGCCCCTTGTGTACTTAATGAGATATGGACTAAAAAGAGAAGCTTATTACAATACATTTGGCAGGTTTTATGTCATAATTCTTCAGGACACCGTTCTTCCTTCTTAATTGATTGTCGAATATGGAGTATTAGCAAGGCTCACGTTACTGAGAGGGGTTTTATTGCTAGGCCAAGTTGTATTGACAAGTCCTTTTACATGGTTTGTTGTAGCCTACTAAATCAATATACTTTTCCGTGAAAGACAACTCACCTGACAGTCTTGATTGTCCTGGTGCAGTAAACCCCACTCAATGATTTACTACATACCTTACAGGTTACAACTGACTTATTAACACCTACTATTTGCCCCCCCACCCCCGCCTGTTTATGGCCACACGGGTAAAGCCTGTAATGGAGATGTTTCCTCACAATACAATAAAGGCATATTATCTGGCTAGAAGAGTCCAATCTATCACAATGAGGGCCCATTATATCACAGATAACCCATCTGGATATAGAGGGAGACTATTCCCTCTAGACAACAGCGCCTGTTCTCTCTCTCTCTCTCTCTCTCTCTCTCTCTCTCTCTCTCTCTCTCTTCTCTGTTTGCTTTCAATGCTAATGTATACAGCGCTTAAGACACGGAGGAGAAAAAAAAGAGTTCAGCTATGAGGGCGTAACTTGAGCGATGCAGCTTTGATGGGAGCGCTGTCCATATAATTGAAACGCTGGCAAATGAAGAACAAGCAGTGGCTTCTGTTGGTCCTGCTTATTAACAACAGGCCGTTTGAGCCCGGCGCCAGCCATGCTATTGCCATTGTGTACTTGGGGGGGTGGGGGGGGGCACTGTGACTGGCAGCTGGGAACACCATACCAACGGTGGAATGGCGTGACAAACTAAGCCAAGGATGAGCGCAGAGCCTGGCACTATCAGGGCCTGGGAGGGCATGTTGCCTAGTAGGCCCCTGGGGTTGGCCCCAGTCAGGGATGTAACCTGATGTACCCCACAATCGTTCACCACTGCTGTCCCCTCCAGCTGGAGTTAATGTCTTCACTCCCAGACTTGCCGCCACTGTCGCTCTTTCTCGCAGAATAGTTTTATAGTTGTTACATCAAATAAAGATTTGTCAGCTATGCTATTGATGCTATCATGCTTTAAGTGTTGTGATGCATTTGTATCAGGCTCTTTTTCTCTTTTTGATTGATTATTGGGTAGTGAAGTTTTGCTAAAAGCCAAGTCTGTAATTTGCAAAATACTGCCATTAAAAATATAAAAGTATTTACACGCAACTTAGTAGCTCAAAATGCACCTAAATATTATTTTCCCTGTGCTTCTCCCTCACTCTCCCAAACATTCTTTCAACTATTTATCTTCTTCTTTTTTACTTCTACTTCTTCTACTCTTTAACGTCCTCTCTAGCTATTTCCTTTTAATCCCAAAATGTTTCTTAGCACTCCACAGCACGTCGGCAAATTAGAGCCACAACTAATAATTATTAATCTGCTATTATTTTCTCTATTAACCAAATAATCGCTTGGTCTCAAAAATGTCAGAGAGCAGGGGAAATGTCCATCACAGTTTCACAAAGTGACATTTTTAAATATTGTTTTGTCCGACAAACATAAATGCCAAAACATTTCAGTTCATTACCATAGTATAAAGCAAATATTCATAATTGAGAAGCTGGAACCAGTACATTGTTGGCTGTTTTGCTTAAAAAACAATTGTCAAAGTTATTGCAGATTAAGTTTCTGTTGATCGACAATTGTTTCAGCTCTACATCAAATCATTTTGAATTCTTTTTAAAAAGGTCAGGAAAAAAATCTACCACAAAAAAAGACACAAGATGTTTAGCCTCTTTCAAGGAGCTTCATTCTCAAAAAACCCTTGTGTATTGAATCGGTTCTGTAGAGCAGATTAAGTGCTCTTAGTTAGAGCCTCTTGGTATGGCACTAAACTAGTAATCTTGTCAGAAGACGCATCCTTAAATGCCCCTGAGCCTTCTATCAGTGTAAGGACACCAGACACTCCATGTACAGTTTATTTAAAATGATAGAAATAAGTCTCTTTGTGTCTTGCATTTATTAGTATCCATAATGCAGTTGCCAAGATTATGCAAACAATATAAATATTGTAAATCTAATAAGTGAATCATTTGATCAGTCTGTAAATTCAAGTGGACTCAATACTCAATCCGTGTCTTTTTTTATTTAATCTACCCCACACAATGTAATCTCGCTATGAATCATGAATAATCAACTTTCAGTCAGTCTCTGTCTTTCTTTATCTCTTGCTGTATTGATGGTTTGTCTCGTCTTCTGCCTTTGAAATCCCAAGGAGGAACCGACACAGCTGACAGTGATCCTCTTATTAAGTCCAGATGAAATGTGGCATAAACTGTGAAGGATAGGAATTTCTTTGTGCCTGGTACATAGTGTCCAACTTGTATGATGTCAGTCTATTTTTGACTAATGCAGTCCTCTGCCTTTGTAGAGCAGAGCACAATAATTGTTTTTTTCTCTCTCTCTCTCTGAAGGATAGAGCGGTTGCCAAGATAACACATGTTGTCTCTGGGGGCTGTGCACAACCATCTCCATTGCTATTTCCAGCATTTTAATCATTACCGGTTTCATAAATGCATATGCAAAGAAGCAGTCTCTGTAAGAACGGCTGCTCATGGCTGAATTCACAGCCTGCTCAACAAGTTGGTCACCGTCACGGTTATTCAAACTATTTAAATCTGGCAATAACTTAACTAAGTGGTTTTCTAACTTTTTCACATCAAAGACCCCTAAACCAGTGGTGGAATGTAACTAAGTACATTTACTCTAGTACTGTACTTGAGTACAAATTTGAGGTACTTGTACTTTAAACACACACAAAACTGTTTTTATGGTTTCCAGTTTCTAGAATGTGAGTATTTTTCCGCTTTGAGTACTTTTACTTTTAGTACTTCAAGTACATTTTCCTCATGATACTTGACCTTTACTTAAGTTACATTTTCAATGCAGGACTTTTACTTTTAACAGATTATTTGTATACTGTGGTATTAGTACTTTTACTTAAGTAAAGGATCTGAATACTTCTTCCATTACTGCCCTAAACTGACACAAATTAGACCACGGCAACCTCATTTCATAAGATTTCTGATAGGAGTTTTGCTTTTAGATGACCCATGACCAAATTAGTCATACATTCTGTCATTGTGGTATTTATAAATGGAATTATAGTGACAATAAATGATTGCCCGTTTTACTGGGGTCCCCCTGGAAACCCCCTCAAGGACCCTCCTTTGGGAACCACTGCCTTAACTCATGGTATGTGTTTGCTCGTTCCATTGTAAAATGAAAAAGAACAACAGATGAGTGATGATCACGTGTTGTGCTGTTGTTAAGGAAGGCAGTAGAAGTTTTAGGATTATTTAAAGAACATGACCCACCGGTTTCCCAGTGTGAATCTTTGCTGTCAGTAGCAGAGTGATGTCCCGACAGAATGGCTCATTGTAACACAGCTGTAAACCCAGTGTTAGGACCATGGGCTTTTAAACAACTCTGCCCTCTGACATTAAAAGTCGCTGGGCTCCATTCGTATCCGCACACATATATCCCATCATATTTAAGAGGGCCCATTAAGGGCCACATTGAGAATTCATGGGCCTTTCTTTCACTCCCCCTTTTGTGATTTATCTGTGACGGCCATATTGCCGGGCCCTTTTCAGAAGGAGTGGCTCCTGTTTTTGTCTTAGAGGAGGCCCAAAACAATGCATTTCAGGCCCATTTTTCCAACAGGGCCTCCTCTTTCTGGGGGCAGAGAGAGCCGGGGCTGGCCTAACATCTGTTTGTGTCCAGAGCCAGGCGGGACCGGAGCACAGCGTGCCTCGGTGGCCCCCTTCTCCTCTCCCTGGGGGTCTTTGTTCCCGATTTCATGCTATCAGAGCGGCAGCATGTTTTCCTGCGCAGAGCTGTCAGCTGCATAAAAGGCCCTGAGTGGGGTCACATCAAGAGGGATGGGCATGAAAAATTGGTAAAATGTATCACAAAGCCCACCCACTAGATGGTTGCCTAGCGCCCTGTGGTGGGGTGTCAAGACCCCTCCTCCCTCCCCCACCTCCCCTCTGTACCTTCCTCTTTCCCCTTTCCTTGGCTGAATTACACCTCTCTCTCCCTTTCTCTCTCCCTCTCTCCCTCTCTCCCTCTCTCCCTCTCTCTCTCTCTTTCTCTCTCACCCTGGCGGACAAGCACATCATTTAGATGAAATGGTGCAAACAAATTAAAGGGTGGTGCTTCAAAAGAATAAATGTTCCTTGTGTGTGAGGAGAGTTTTGTGCCTCACCAGGGTTTTCGCCTCCCAGTGCACCCTGGAAGGAAGATGGCTGGTCACCTGCCTGCCTGAAAAAGCCATCAACTGCTTCGGTAGCTCAACTGTTGCTAAGGACAAGAAAAAGATAATAATAATAATGTTATAATACTCAAAATGTTCACTAGTGAAATCAGTGTTGGGTGACTGGATCTTAGACTAACTAAGTTGCATATTTGTAGTATTTGTAGTCTCGGTGATAGTGCTCACCAAGCTCCTGATCTCTTTAAAGGGTACAGAATTAGACTTTCCTTAATTGTTAGGTCCTGATCTCTATCGAATACCAGAGTAATGAACTCGACTGACTCTGCATTCCTATTGGACCACCACTAATCACCAATCACTGATTGGGTCTTCAATATTCTGTAATTGACTCAGCAACGACAAATTACCTCAGTGTCTGTTTCCTTGAATTGATTCCCAGCTCCAGCTCCGGTGGAATAGGGAAATTAAATGAGAGTGCAATGGTTTCTGGTGCTTAGTAAGTGTTTATACTCTATATCAATAGCTCTTCTGTTGGCCATGTTTAAATGTGCTACAGTGATTGCTTCGCGGTTGGATGTGAATTTGGTTTCTCATTAACGGGATAAATGCTCTTTTTAAGTCTGAGCCGTCAAAAAGAAAACCTGAATGGCCGTAGCATTGCAGCCTCCTCCTTCACATCCCAAAGCCTCCTTTTGGAACCATAACAACTGCAGCTAACAACATTCAAATGAATGCCACATTAAGATGGCTATTGAGCAATTTAAGCATGCATGGCCTTATTGAGAGGTTAAGAGAAGCCGATACGTTAAACAGTCTTGCAGACATCTGCCGCAGTTGGTTTCAAAGTGCTGACTAAAAGTGGCAGGGGAGGTTTCTCAGATTAAATCTCTCATTAGGTTTTCTTTGTACAGGTGGCAGTAATGTGTCAAGAGCCTGGCCTGAGACAATGTCCTCCTCTTAGTGGGACTAATACGCCTCAGGAGAACCCAGCCTCCTTTTTACTGCCACTACTTTACACAGAGACACAGTCACAATGAAGCATCTGGTGGCCTTTTCCTGTGTAGAAGGCTTTTCCATGGCCATTGTGTCTGCTAGTGTGCATGTGTAAGAGAAAGAGACACCAAGATCAGGAGGCTTAGTACATTTATGTGTCTCAACTTGTCTTGTTGAACTTACTGTGTATTAGTATGAATCCTTACTTAAAATGTCTGATGATCATTTCAGAACATTTGCTCCCAGCTCTGACGATGTGTGTGTGTGTGTGTGTGTGTGTGTGTGTGTGTGTGTGTGTGTGTGTGTGTGTGTGTGTGTGTGTGTGTGTGTGTGTGTGTGTGTGTGTGTGTGTGTGTGTGTGTGTGTGTGTGTGTGTGTGAGAGCAACCCCCCAGTAGTGGGAGGTCACCAGGGTCAAAGTGATGAATTTTTATAGGCCTGTTCCCTGTGTTTCAGCCCTGTCCCTTTCTCTGCGCGCTGCACTGCTTCTCAAAGACAACCATGCAGGGCAATTTGTCCTGCGGGGCCCTGCAGAATGGGCCAGCAGAGAAGTTAAATACCAGGGGGGAACACACACACACACACACACACACACACACACACACACACACACACTCACACATAACATACACATACATTCAGTTTCTTTCTCACACACACACACATACACACCCCTCCGTCCTGTTGTCCTGAATGATTTGTGGCCTGTCCATTATCCATTCCGAGGGGACAAATGCTTTTTGGCCGGTTTGTGAAGGTAAAGCCAGAATGGCAGCCCTCAATGCGTGCCATTGTTTTAGAGAAGTTTCCCAGATGTTATAATGCATGAGATAAATAGGGCACATTATCACTACCTAATCTTACCTCTCCAAGCTCATTTTTTTTGGCGAGGGCGTGGCAGGTTAGGAGACCTCCTACGATGCACACACTGCCGTCAAACCTCAGTGTCAGCTCTCACACAGCTCGACGAGTTCATGGGAAGGGGTGAGGGTTTGTGTGCGAGTCGCTCGCTGTTAGGGGTGACACAGGGAAGGTTTATTAGGGTTAATTGTTGACCAGTGGGTCACACGCAAGCTAACTTTGCTTGTGATAATATGTCCACTCTCACTTCTCCTCAATGTTGAATCCCCATCCTGTGTGTGTCAATGATGAATCCCCAGTGTTTGGAAGCATTAAATTAGCCAGCCACAGGGAGAGAGGAGTGGATAACTCTGGCTTGTGTCCAGTCAGATCGGGCGGGGAGGGTCACAGCTGATTTACTGGCTCTCCTGTGTAGTAGCTGGCACGAAAGCAGGAGGAAGAATTTGTTGTTGCCTTCTTTGGATGCCCCCTTCTACCCGGCTCGGGCAGATGTCGCAATCATGCATGCGAGACTGTGAGATGGCCGTGATGAACGGTGGCGAGCAGAAGAAAAGTGATCGCAGTGCTAAGCAATTCACGATGAACCTGCCAGCCCCGCTGGCACACCTTAACTCAGCTGGCAGCCCCTGCTTCGCATGGCAGCAAGAAAATAATGGCGCGTTCTGACAATGCCACTGCCCCCGCTGACACAAAGGGGAGCCCCTGTCCCCTACCTCTGGTAATGAAGAATGAATAGTTAGCTCATTGTCCACTCATTCTCTTTCTCCCTCTGCACACAGCCTCACTCTCTCTACCTAATTGAGGTTTAATCACTGAGTTCTAAAGGCACTCAATGGATTATAATATTGGTGGAATGACAGTTTAGTGTGATTCATTGCATGGGATTGGGGTGAGGGAGGGAGGAACATAAACTCCCAGGAGTTAGGAAGAATTGTGCATTGGCTGGCACCCGTGTTCACACTTGGCAGATTGTAGTTCTGATTGTTTAAAAAAATACAACCTTTACTAACATTTCAACACTACTGCATCTTCATCAGAGTCGATATTGACTAAGTCATAAAGCTAATACAAATATGGCCAACCACCATTAGATATTAAGTCACAACAGGACCTCAAAAGTAGATCATGGTTCAAAGGGATGGTGTTGTCAGAGCCAATATCCAAGTACCTTAAGCCATATACTTTAATGAAATACTGTATACTGTATAGTGTACTGAGAAAAAAAGTTGCAAGTACACAAATAAATGTTTAAAGGATCCTACTAACAAGTATTGCCTGTGTATCTGACGCCTGATATATTTGGACTCAATCCAAGATTCATCGTCCTGCTGCTGTAAATACTCACTAGAGGACCAAATGTATATTAATCTGCAGCTTAAAATAGTCCCTAACAAATGCACTATATACAGTACTCCTGTTTCAGCAATGTTTGCTAAATGCCCAGCTGTTTTATGAAATTAGTGAGATTTTGTTTTTATATGTGACCTGTTTTTAAGGTTAACATCTTAAGTAGATTGGTACATCTTAATAGGCTTGGGGCTCAGTGCCACAGAGGGTAGGAAAGTATTGAGAGACGGACTAACACATTGATGGATTTGTTTTCTTCCTGTGATTGTTGACAATGAGAAAAATATAGAATAACACCAGCCTCAACCTCCTTTCCATCTCTTAACCAGCTTTGTATTGGCCCCAGACACAAGAATGTTAAAAAGAATCAACAGAGAAGGTTTTAATCGTTTTTAATATATTAAGTAGTGTAATTAAATGTTCTTTTTCTGTGGGTCCTTCCCATTAGTCTGCCCCCCCCCCCCACCCCCCCCCCCCGTGTGTGATATACATTGTCAGGAAGGCCATGGGGTTGTGTTTGGGCTTCTTGGTATTTAAGTTGGGCACAGTGGATCGCCTCCATCTGTTGGCAGGACCAGGGACAGAAGGCTTGACTGTGTGTGTGTCTTTGGTCTTTGAAGTGGGACAGATTGCTTTAACCTCTCTTCTAAGGAGACCAGCTGGAATAGAGAGCTCCTTTAAACAGCCGCTTCCTCCTTCGACAGTCATGAGATTATCCTCCATTGATGCACAAAGGCAGCGCCTTCCTCTGTAACCTCTCATCCCAGCCCCCCGGCCTCTGGCCCTCTACAAACACTCAGTGTTGACCTGTGACCCATAATGCAGAGATGTTATGCCAAGTCACTTTGTAGGACCCGTTAAAGAGCCCAAAAGAGTGAAGACATTCTTACTGTCCCCTGGACTACAGCCGCTTTTTCTGACAGCTGTCTATTAGTATTTTCCCATCGCCTGGTTTACCCTCTCCCTCCCTCACAGTAATTGTCATGTATTAAATAAGGAGCCAATTGCAGCCAAATGAATTATGATAATATCATTTGGTGTGGTCAGTGAGAGTGCATCCATGTGTAATGTGCTTTGGAGGCAGGAGCTTTGAAGGGAAAGATCTGTTCAGAGATTCTGCACAAGCACCTGGGCTCTGCTGGCAGTAGGAAGGAAACATCACTGCATTCATATGGTCCTAAGTGACAGCATGGGATTCTCATTTTCCCCATCTTGGTGTTTGGTGGGAAGATCTTATGACAGAGGCACCGGGATGAGTGAGGTGTGTGTGTGTGTGTGTGTGTGTGTGTGTGTGTGTGTGTGTGTGTGTGTGTGTGTGTGTGTGTGTGTGTGTGTGTGTGTGTGTGTGTGTGTGTGTGTGTGTGTGTGTGTGTGTGTGTGTGTGTGTGTGTGTGTGTGTGTGTGTGTGTGTGTGTTTTGAGGGGGATGTTTATCACGGAAGGACAACAGTACGGAAGCTGTGATCAATCGGGTGCAATCAGCCACCACCAACTGCACTGACACACTGATTGGTCAGTCGATGATCTTATGAATGGATCAATCAGCCACACGTCAGCATCCAACGCCATGCTACAGTCCAGCCCAGGATGGTATAACATAGGGTTTAGTTAGTTAAAAATATAGATGAAAATAGCTTTAATCATGTTAAGTTAGACAGAGCACATCCTAAATAAATCAAGTGTCTTCAGCTTCTTATTTGTCGCTCTTGCAAGGGGCCACAGATCTGCCTTTGGAATCATTAGTTTCCCTGAAGCTAAATAGTTTAATTCACCTTGGAAAGGACACTTTTGCCCACAAGAAAAGGCAGCATTAGCTAATTGTTCTTTTTTTCTAATTGAGTCTTCCTTGTAGTGACACTCTTGGCACAAGTTATAGGCTGTCATGAATAGGAGACCTGTGGTTTCAATTATTTCCATCCCACTCAATTCCAGGTAGAAACCTAAATGTATAGTATTCTATCTGTTCATATCCAATTGCATGTACTTACCTATGCATGCAGGTGTACCACTGCCAAATGTAGAGGACATGTTCATGTTCATTGATGACTGTGTTTTGATCTAAGCTTGCGTACCAGATTATCCAAATCATTTCATCACGTAAATAGAGGGGATATTTTTGTCCTTGTGATATTGTGCCGGCAAGCAGTGTGAGCGTCTGGCCTCAGAATTAGCTGTGAAGTGGCCAGGGATTTCTGCTTGACTGACTTTTAGATTTGCAAAGTGAAACAGAAGGTGGCTCGCTTGGAAGAATTACAAGACCCAGATACTTGTAGAATCCAAAAATAAAAATGTTTTTTTTATATGTATTTCAAACTCTCAGCGTTCAACACACTGTCTAGAAAGGCTGTAGTTTTTGTCACTTATGTCTGAAAAAACAAATGTGTTAAACAGAAAGTATACCACATTATGCAGTTGGCTCTAATCAGAGATGCCAAAAAATGACTTTCCGTGGTTGTCTTTGCTAGTTGTGGCTACAATGACTTTTTGACAGGGAAAGTATCTCTTGCCCTTCTCACCAGCTCCTTCTTTGGCCTATTCATTGCACAAAGCTGCTTAAGCGCACTTAAGCGCATTAGCATTTGGCTGCCAGGGGACCATATTGACCCTGCATTTGGATGGCCTAAATGAGTGAAAGATGGAGCGGTTTGTTAGGGCTTTAGAAAGTTGCTTTTGGGAAGGAGGGGGGTGAGCATGAAGGAATGGGGTTGAGGCAGTGGTGTGGGGGTGGAGGTGGGAGGGTGGAACTGCAGAGAGTTGTTTCACTTTCTCTCAGGGCATGGTGTTTGTTCTAATCTGGTGTGCCGTTTCTTCCTGGCCGAAGCAGGACTGATTTGTGACATTTCAGTCTAAAGGGCTTTTTTTCTGCTCGCTATATTGGCTTGACCCGATTATCTAATCTGTGCTTTGAATTTCAATCAGGTCACCCAGTCTGCCGTGTGGTATGGGAACCACTGGCTGGGAGGATTACCTCATTCAACTGTCTTCAAACACAGATGGTCGAATGTTTAACTAATTGTTAAAAGAGTCCACAAAGGGGAATTTAACCATGCACACAGTCCATGGGGTCAGTACATAGACCCAGATAAAGAGAAGGGACAGTGAGGTGGTAGTGAGACGGTTCTTTAAAAAGCATTCAGATGTGGCGCAGTGTAGTGTATGGTGTTGGGTACCAAGGGCTGTAGTGATGCTTTGCTCTCAGAGCATAAGGAACTACTGTACAAATTCTGAGTGCATGTGTGTGATGGTGTGGGGGTGGCTTCACTTTTAATACGTAAATGAACATCTGGGTAACTGAATAAAATAAATATAAAAACTTAGTTTTTCCATGTGAACACACAACCAGCTTGTATACCTAATAGGATTTGGATTGGGCATCGAGAACCAATTCCTACTTAGAATCATTTCAAAAATTACGATTCCAGTAGAATCGTTTCTTTATTGGAATCGTTTAGAGGATTTGGTTTCAAATCCAATCATCGCTTCCCAATTTAATATGCGCAAGTTTTGGTTTCCGAAGCGGCCAGGCGCTTGTTGTGTTGCAGCCTTGGAGCACAGTAAGCAGCGCTCTAGTGCGGCTTCATTTCACATTGAAAAAGCTCTGTAAAACTGCAAACCACCATTGAATCAAAATAAAACGTTCTTCTTATTTGTGAAAATGAGCATGTGACCCGTCAAAAAAACCGGAATCGAGAATCAATAAGAACCGGAATCTAAAGGAAGAATCGGAATTGGAATCAGAATTGTTAAAATCCAAACGATGCCCAACCCTAAACAGGATTTGACCTTTACATTATTTTCCTTCTTCTTTGTCTCTTTGGGATCACTCACTCTCTTCCTTCCCCTCCAGAGTCTCTGCTCCACTGCCACCCTGCAGACAGTCAGAGCCGCCGATACCAATGAAGTAGACAAGCTAATATTCCGAGAAAGTGACAATGACCGAAAGGTAAGCTATACTGCATCAATGCTGCCTGTCACAATACTGACTTGTCAAAACTTCATTAAATGAAACATATAAGTCATACTGTCATTCTAACACCTTTTTGTCAAATTTAAATAATTTGTCATGAGTCACACCAGAAAATTCACCTGTGTGAAATAAGCAGTGCTAGATGTTTGGTGACATAGGGACTACACATGACTAGTTGGTGTAACACCTCCCAGAGCTTCTCTCTACTTTTTACATACTGAGCTGTCATTTTTTTTATCATAATATAATAATTTCATTCAATAAAGAGTTGTTATAGAGGGGAAATTAAAACTCTTTGATCTAGCTAGTAAGCTTGTTGCTCAATCGCTAACTGGACAATAATTCACACAGTATATTCAAGAAAGATATTTGCACCATTGACTCCTCTCTTACAACTGTCTAAAAATCATGACTTTTTTGTGAAGCAGCTTATTTTCCTATTTAACAGTGTGCTGAGAGTGCTAAATAAAAGCTACAAAAGCTTCCTATTGGTCAACGGTGAAAATTTGTTTGTCCAAAAGGTTGAACTTGCCGTGAAATATTTGCGTTGGCAATTCCATTGAAATAGATTGATTTGGTTGCAAAATCCTCCGTTTTAAACACTGAGCAGGCCTTAATAATAGGAATATGATGATGCATCTATACTGCATGGTGAAAAGGGAAAGTTGCACTTGTGGACTTGTAAATAAACCTTCAAATACTAATTATTTCCTAGTTCTATATTTGTCATATAGCTCAACCTGAATTATTGCAGGTTGTGTCACCATGCAGTGTAAAGTGGTGTGATGCCTCGGCGAGACACGTGGAGAATTAACTGTGCGGTCTGCCACTGCAGCACACTGCTGTTCATTAGTGCTCTAATTACAAAGTGCAGTTCACATTAGTAGTGATATTAATCAGAGCACCGTTTCTCTCTTGCCACTGATTCAGGTTGTTCTTCAACTTGAAAAGAAGCTTTTTAATTATGTCAACCAGGACGTTTTCCGGGAAAACAATGGGACCTCAGTAAGTCACCCCTTTGCTTCCTAACCCTTTATATATCCATCCACTCTTTATTTCTCCACTTCCAGTTGTTTATTACAAATGTAATTCACTTTATCAACTGTATAGACTTCTTTTTCCACTTTTATAGTACACCAGCTGCCTTTTACTACATTTCAAATTGATTATTAGTGAAAGGAACAGAGCACAAAATGAACGCAAAAGTTTAACTGCAGCTACAGAATTTGATTTGAGGGCTTTCCATATTTGGATAGTAGGCACAGAAAGGGTAGTGTAAAGTAAATATGTTTGTGTGCAAACAAGCCATTGCTGCAGCTGCTGACCGGAGTCATGCAGATGCTTTAATTGATGCCCTCACATCTCTTCGACACACACTCTCTTTGTCTCTACTGCGGGGCCAAGTGTCTTTGAAATAACTTTTAAATGAGATGACAGTGTAGAGGAGGTGACTGTTAAATGTCTGGCAGAAGACAAACACCCGGTACACACTTCCACCTTTATACGGCTATATATTACATTAAGTAGTTCAAAGTTGGACCTTGTTAAAAACCACATGAAGGACACACACACACACACACACACACACACTCTGAAGCTACTGTCTGGTTACACTGGAAGCATAGAGTGTATTTATGTTGTTGGCCACATAATGTAAAAACATAATAACAGTTAAATGTATGAACTTTAATTGGAATTGTGTCATGATGATATCTTGTTATCGTTTCACAACACTTTGATTCCAAGGAAATTGTATAATATAGCAACATTTATTATTGAGGTTTGTTAAATTGTGTTCAAATTTGTTTGTTTATATTTACTATGAGCGATTTATGAAAATGATATGTTTACTTTTGTCTGTACTTTTTTTAATCATTTTTTTTTTATCTGTAAAGGCCTAAACCTAATTGATTGACAGATGGTTCAAGATGCTCTTTTTCAGCATTGCTCTGCTTTATGCTTGTGTACTGAATGCAGCCCCTGTAGTCATAAAGAAATCATGAAAGCTACTTCTTCCCCATCACGTTTCTTTAAATTTAAGGAGGAAACGTTTTCTGCACTGTCAAAAAAAACCAAAAAAAAACAACAGCTTCAGCACTGAAGTTACACAATGGGGGTTAGGGGTTAGGGTCAAATTCAGCACGACTCTGTGGGTTTAGTAACGCTTTGACATACAATTTCAGTTGTGACCTACCGATTAGAAACCTGCTTATTTTTGAGGGGGAGAAATAATCTTTAAACATAGCTATCTCCTAAATACATGTTATTGTGTAATCATTTTCTGAATTAATTCATTTAAACAGGCCCCTAGTGATGAGTAGTTCACAAAAACAGCAGGAAGGGACATTATTCAGCTATTAAACCAAAGATGGAATTTGAAAGACTCAGATGCTGGCAGATATTGACCTTACACATTGTACCGGTGGACAGGGCAGAATCGTTGAATCTGATCAGCAGAAATGTGTAGGAAGTGTGTAACAGTAGCTGTAGGAGGCTGAGACACCCCCCCCCCCCCCCCCCCCCCGACATCCTCCTCCTCACCAAGCCTGACAAGATGGATGACATAATGGGGGCATCAGAGATAATCTGATGGTCATGGTCTAGTTAAACACACCATGTTATGATCCGTATAAAACAAACTACCTTTCCAAAAGGATAAATGTCCCTCCTCACACTCCTCCACTGGGGAAGGAAGGGGAAAAAAAATCCATTGCATCCTTCATCAAGTGCAAGACTTGTACCGGCTTGACAGAAATTTAATTCGCGGCAGCTCTTGAAAATAATTATTGTATTTTGAGAGGAGTAATCATTGGTCGGGACATGATTGAATGTGTCCATGCCTATTGACTTTTGCTATGATTAATAGGTTTGTTTAGTCGATATTCCCATCGAAATTGTATAATTAATTATCCCCGGTGCTGTCACAGCGGGACGATGGAGAGCCCTGATGAGTATTTGGGAAGATTACATTTTGCAGGCGCTTGTGGCGCCAAGGGGCAACACGGGGCCTTGCTCCGGTGGAGAGATGGGAGGACCATGGTGTGTGTGTGTGTGTGTGTGTGTGTGTGTGTGTGTGTGTGTGTGTGTGTGTGTGTGTGTGTGTGTGTGTGTGTGTGTGTGTGTGTGTGTGTGTGTGTGTGTGTGTGTGTGTGAGAACACATGCGTATTGTGCACGTTTGTGCTGTGCATCGGCAGATCTGCACAGTTTCTTCCTCTCCTGGAGCACACGCCCACGGGGCCGTCCCCCTCCTCCGTCCACATTGATTTTGTTTCAGTATCTCTTTATTGTAACTTTATCAGTGTGGTGTCGGCAGATGGGGGACAGGGAAAGGAGGGTGCGTTTGTGTACTAGCTGTAGTAAGTGATGAACCTTTCTGTCTGGCCGGCCTCTCTTTGTCATGCTGGCAGCGTACTCCTCAGCATTACTCAAAAGCCCAGAGACATTTTCAACATGAGAGGACATAAAAGAATAAAGAACAAATGCCTCTCCAGCTTAAAGTTTTTTTCATTTTTTTTACCTGTAAAAGCTCTTAAGTGGTAATACAGAAGCCACGCTGAATGAAATCTGACCTTATAGGATTTATATAAACTGATCCCATGTTGGATCCCTGGTTGTCTCTTTGTTTAGCTGGCTTTTATTTTGAATGGTTCAGGAAGGTATTGACTGCTTACTGAGCCTTATCAGTACATACATATGCTGTAGGCATTATTTACGGTTATATGGCTGTTCAACTTGAGTTTTGCATAGTTCTTCTAGCAATGCTTCTGAGTGGTAGAAAAAGGTCAAAGTGTGCCCTTATTGTGGAAGTAGGTTTCCATTTTCTGACCTTCTTACATTTTGTCTAATTTCCTTCCTCTCTACATAATATAATTAACATGAAAATGAGAGTTCAGCAGTGCACTGTAGTGTTTTGTTTGGGTTAGTCCTGCTCATCACCAATCGGCCACCCCCCCGCCAGTGACAGTTTATCGTTTTTACACACAAAATAATGAAGATCCCATAAAAAGAAAGAAATATATGACCTCTGCAATGAAAGCCAAGTGTGAGGTGTAAAAATCAAATTAAATGACCTTTCACCTCAACATTTATTGACGGGTTTTAATGGCAGCAGGTGTTGTCACAGGGGATATTTGACAACGCGTAAATCAAAGCACAATTACAGGTGGCGGACAAGCCGCCAGCACAGTGAGAGGGACAGTTGGGGGCCAAACACATCGTATTCTTTTTTTTTTTTTTTTTTTACCCTCAACTTCCTGCCTCTTAACTATTACTGCCACCATGATTTAAGAGCGCGCTGATCATCCAAGCAAAGTCAGACATTTGAGCCCATGACAGGGTAGTTTTTATCCAGACACTTCTTCATCTATTTCCCTCTGTGATATTGCCGAAGCTGCATCATCTCACACCACCTCATCCACAACTCCCAAGGTTATTTCTGGTTGACAAACTACTCCTGGCTTTATAATGTCATGAGGCCTTGAACCAATATAAGCTGTGTTTTTTAGTTTTTTTTAAACCACTGACCTGGCAGAGCAGTAGAGCATTATGCTTAATTGACCTGGGATGAAATGTAGTGTAAAATGTGTTGCTGCAGGGGTTTTTCAGTCACCTGAATGAATTACTCAACATTCACTTAAGGCACATACTCCGTAGATACACACAGCCATATGCTGCTCATCCCCTGCTTTTTCAACTGTCACACATACAAAAGAGCAAACAGAATCACATCTGTGAACATGATACACACATGTACCTTAACATTCACTGTTATACCAGTATGATCATTTTGCTAAATACACTCTTACACACACACTAAGGAGCGGTTCACAGCCGAGGAGACGTTCTCGTCAGGGCTGGAGCAGGAGCTGTCTGAGATGCGGCAAAGTAATAAATGCCCGTCTTGACCGGGTGGCGATGTTGCTGCGGCCTCTCGGGCGCATCTCCTCAAGTCTGGAGAGGATTGCTGCAGCCATGGAGCGTGGGCCTCCAAACGCACCACCTGCTCCTGTTGTGCCCCTTCCTCCCCCCCCCCCACTCCATCTCCGTCCACCCGCTCCACCAGGAGCACATCGCGCATGGCCACTCCCGCATTGTGCACACGCTACATTATGGCCAAGCACGCGCCCCTAAAATAGCAAACGCGCAACTGACTTTAGACTAGCACAACTGACTTTAGACTACCACAACTGACTTTAGACTAGCACAACTGACTTTAGACTAGCCCCACTGACTTTAGACTAGCCCCACTGACTTTAGACTAGCACAACTGACTTTAGACTAGAGCCACTGACTTTAGACTAGCATCACTGACTTTAGACTAGCCCCACTGACTTTAGACTAGCCCCACTGACTTTAGACTAGCCCCACTGACTTTAGACTAGCACCACTGACTTTAGACTAGCCCCACTGACTTTAGACTAGCCCCACTGACTTTAGACTAGCCCCACTGACTTTAGACTAGCCCCACTGACTTTAGACTAGCCCCACTGACTTTAGACTAGCCCCACTGACTTTAGACTAGCACCACTGACTTTAGACTAGCCCCACTGACTTTAGACTAGCACAACTGACTTTAGACTAGAGCCACTGACTTTAGACTAGCACCACTGACTTTAGACTAGCCCCACTGACTTTAGACTAGCCCCACTGACTTTAGACTAGCCCCACTGACTTTAGACTAGCCCCACTGACTTTAGACTAGAGCCACTGACTTTAGACTAGCACCACTGACTTTAGACTAGCACCACTGACTTTAGACTAGCACCACTGACTTTAGACTAGCCCCACTGACTTTAGACTAGCCCCACTGACTTTAGACTAGCCCCACTGACTTTAGACTAGCACCACTGACTTTAGACTAGCACAACTGACTTTAGACTAGAGCCACTGACTTTAGACTAGCACCACTGACTTTAGACTAGCCCCACTGACTTTAGACTAGCACCACTGACTTTAGACTAGCCCCACTGACTTTAGACTAGCCCCACTGACTTTAGACTAGCACCACTGACTTTAGACTAGCACCACTGACTTTAGACTAGCCCCACTGACTTTAGACTAGAGCCACTGACTTTAGACTAGCACCACTGACTTTAGACTAGCCCCACTGACTTTAGACTAGCACACTGACTTTAGACTAGGTGTTTCCTGGTCAGTGGCCGAATTGTTTTCTGAAACTGCAAAATAGCACCAGGGAACCTTTGCGCCGGAACACGCCTCCTCTTTTCACTGAACTGCCCCCAGGAGTGTAAGTTCATTCCCTAATTTACCGACGTGCGTCTGTGGAGGGAAAAGTCCGCTGTGCGTCGGGTGCAAAATAGGAATGATACATGCGTCGGTGTACAAAGTCAGTTGCGCTGGGTGCAAGATAGGGTCCTAGAGCTTGACTGATAATTAGTTGGGCCAATATATCGGCTGATGTTAGCTTACAAATATATCAGTATCAGTACAGAAATGCCAACATTTGCTTGAGATAACTTGGAAACAATGTCCCCATATCTTAGTTTGTCTACCAAGTTTATTTGCAAAATGTCCCTCTCATTACACAACAATTCTTTAAAAAATTTTAAAGGTTTATCTAGAAAAATCACTATTGGCCAGTGTATACATAATTGACCACTCACTAAACCCAGTCCGGTCAAAGCTTAGCAACTGTAACTAGGCATGGCAAGCCTGTCAAGCTTTTGATGTTGAAGTGGTGTGCATGGGGCCAAACTAATACTCTGTATAAAGAGTTTGGATTATGGTTTTCCTTTTTAAACCCTCACGAAAACTAAAAGGACAAGAGAGTAAGTGTAAAGAACTAGCTTTCTGCCTCCAGTAATAACCAAACCAGTGTCCAATATGAAAGCTAAGCAGCCAAACTGAGTTATGCTACATTTTCCTTATCTTCACTACGATACAAGAACAATGCTGTTTTTTTAAGATAATCTTTTGGCATTTAGGCTTTAATATGATAGGACAGCTTAGACATTAAAGGGGAGAGAGAGGGGGAATGACATGCAGCAAAAGGCCGCAGGTCGGAATTTAACCTACATGGGGCGCACCCTCTACCAGGTGAACTACCCATGCACCCCAACAATGCTGTTTTAATACTTCCATGTCTTCTACATGGACCATCACTGGTGAGGATGGGGTCATTCCTGTGTTCCCGGGATCTGATGTTCCCAACATTTGTATGGCATATAATGGGAACATGACAAAGGTTCCTTTGTTCACCATGTCCTATGTTCCCCAGCTCTATATAGCACATGATGGGAACCTAACAAAGATGTTCCCCAGCTCTGTATTATCTTAATATGACATGGGCTAGAGTTAGGATTAGGTTGGGGCTATACACAAAAAGGGACAAAAACCATTCTTAAACAGTAGTTGGCTATTTCCAAACAGGTTAAGATTAGGAAAAAGGTCCAGGGCCATATTAAGGTAAAAGAGCCCTAACACTAAACTATTGCCATCTTCAAACAGGTTAAGATTAGGAAAAAGGGTATGGTTAACTGAATAATATTTATGAAAATGTTTAACTTAAGACAGGTCAAATTTGTCCCAAACACAATAGGAGGGATAATGTGTGTTAACCAAATGTGGAACTGGGGAACACAGGACCCTGGGAACATAGATACACTGTTAATTATTTCAATGTAAATTTACAATAAATTGCAGGCTACCAGTTGCATGACTTTCACAGTAAGTTACTGTATCATTTTTACAGTAAATAATTGTGAAATGACAGTTTACAATTTAATAACAGGAATAGTACACTGGGTAACAGGATATACATATACACACATATATATACCGTAAAACTTCAAATAATAGCCCGGGCTTCTATTTACCCAAATCGCCGAAATGGACCGGCTTGTATTCGAGACAGGCGTCTATAAGAGACAGGCCTTTAATTGACAATAGGAGGTTACCACATTATATATATATTTTTTAATTCATATTATGTAAGGGATAATGTAGAGCGAGGCGGTTGTTATAGCGAATACAACCCCGACAGGGTGATCAGGACCCCGACGTGAAGCGGAGTGGAATCAGCCTGAAGTCCATGCGTCCATAGCAACGTAAACTAACTCTGTATCTGTTAAGCTAATGCAACCCTTCATCTATTACTCACCACCACATACGGGCTGTGGTAGTAGCCGTATACATTATGGGGTGCTGCCGTGGTGGACAAATGACCCAGCTGCTGTTTTAATCACTGCAGGAATTGACATGACATTAGCTGACGCGTTGTAGTGAGCTAGCAGGCTATCGGATGCTCGTATTTTTATTAAACTGAACATTTCTGTTGATGGTGAAGTGAGACGAGGTAAATGGCTTCATGTCCTCATTCATCTCGTTTCCTTTTTGCACAGCCGTTGCATGTTGACACACCTAAACGTGCAATGTAAGCTAACTAATTAGCGTTGTTGTCCCTGCGTAGCGATCATAGACCGTTTATAAATATGTAGCGATATACGCTCACCAGATCTGCTGTCATTGCTTGAATTGGAGGACAGAAGTTGCTCCACGTTTCCCCACTTTTTGCCACAGCTGATAAATTATCCGACTTCTTTCAGCGGATTGATTGATAGCTGTCCTCCAGAGTGAACAGAACTGCGTCCATAGCAACGCTCTTCTTTTGCATGTCTCGCCGCTGCTTCTCACGAATTTTGTTCGGCAAATTTGACAACTGTCAGCTTAAATGTCAAATCATACTTTTTTCTTTTTGTCTCCATGGTGGTATTGAGAGAAAAGAAAAACTGAAGACTAAAAGAAAGTTTGTTAACCTGTTTGTTATGTTGCCATAGTGATGAGTCGTTTACGAACGGTTGCGTCTGTCACGTGAAATCAAATCAAAACATAGAACAAACGATCTGACGGGTTTTAAAAGATCAAATACAACCCGAAACGAAGAAAAAAAAAAAAAAAACAGACCAGGCCTCTATTTGAGACCGGCCTTTATTTACCCAAATCTGTTGTCACACCAGGCGTTTAAAAGAGACAGGCGTCTATTTGGGACTCGGCTATTATTTGAAGTTTTACGGTACACACATACATACACATATATATATATATATATATATATATATATATATATATATATATATATATATATATATATATATATATATATATACAACCCCAAATCAGAAAAAAGTTGGGACAGTATGAAAAACACAAATAAAAAAAGAAAGTAGTGATTTCTAAATGTACTTTGACTTGTATTTCATTGCAGACAATGTGAACACAAAATATTTCATGTTTTGTCTGGTCAACTTAATGTCATATGTACATATACATCCTTTCCTGTCATTCAGACCTGCAACACATTCCAAAAAAGGTTGGGACAGGAGCAATTTAGGGCTAGTAATCAGGTAAATTGGTTAAATAATGATGTGATTTGAAACAGGTGATGTCAACAGGTGATTGTAATTATGATTTGGTACAAAAGCAGCATCCAAGAAAGGTCTAGTCCTTTAGGAGCAAAGATGGGCCGAGGATCGCTAGTTTGCCAACAAATACGTGAGAAAATTATTGAAATGTTTAAAAACAATGTTCATCAAAGAAAGATAGGAAGACATTTGCTTATTTCACCTTCAACAGTGCATAACATAATTAAAAGATTCAAGGAATGTGGAGGAATTTCAGTGCGTAAAGGACAAGGGCGCAAGCCTAAGCTGAACAACCGTGATCTCCGATCCGTCAGGCGGCACTGCATCAAGAATCGTCATTCATCTATAAGCGATATCACCACATGGGCTCAGGACTACTTTGGCAAACCTTTGTCAAGTACCACAATACGTAGTTACAGCCACAAATGCCAGTTAAAACTGTACTGTGCCAAAAGGAAGCCCTATGTTAACAGTGTCCAGAAGCGCCGTCAACTTCTCTGGGCTCGGAGGCATCTGGGATGGACCATCACACAGTGGAAACATGTACTGTGGTCAGATGAATCAGTATTTCAGGTATTTTTTGGGAGAAATGGACGCCGTGTGCTCCGGACCAAAGAAGAAAAGGATCATCCAGACTGTTACCAGCAACAAGTCCAAAAGCCAGGGTCTGTCATGGTATGGGGTTGTGTCAGTGCCCTTGACAAAGGTAACTTGCACTTCTGTGATGGCACCATTAATGCTGAAAAGTACATAGAGATTTTGGAGCACAATATGTTGCCTTCAAGAAGACATCTTTTCCAGGGATGTCCATGCATATTTCAACAAGATAATGCAAAACCACATTCTGTACACATTACAAAGTCCTGGCTGTGGAAGAAGAGGATACGGGTACTTGACTGGCCTGCCTGCAGTCCCGACCTGTCTCCAATAGAGAATGTGTGGCGCATTTTGAAGCGCAAAATGCGACAACGAAGACCGCGTACTGTTGCCCACCTTAAGACTTGTTTGCAGCAAGAATGGGACAAAATTACACCTGAAACACTTCATCACTTGGTGTCTTCAGTCCCTAAACGTCTTTTAAGTGTTGTGAAAAGGAATGGCAACATTACAAAGTGGTAAATGCTTTACTGTTCCAACTTTTTTTGAAATGTGTTGCAAGAACCAAAATAGGAATTTTGTTTTTTTGAAAAAAAAAAAAACAATAAAAATCATAAGGAACACATTAACTTATGTGCTGTTGTATTGTCTGCAATGAAATACAAGTCAAAGTACATTTAGAAATCACTACTTTGTTTTTATTTGTGTTTTCCATACTGTCCCAACTTTTTCTGATTTGGGGTTGTAAAAACACACGCACACACACATATATAAACTGCTGCTATCCCATTGATGAAGCTGTCGTCTGGTCCCATCACCACTTGTCCTTCAATGGATAGCATCCAAGTCCTTGGCTTCATCATGTCACCTAAAATTAACAGATATGGAAGTGGAATGCTGAATGAACAAGAGAAGAACGTTTCAGATTTTGATATCCAGCAACGCTGCCTTTAAACCCACTTGTTGACCATTGTTACTGATCTGAGTGTCTCAAACAGCTCAAGCTACAGAACATGCATTGCTTTCACAATTGCACCCAGTCTCTAAGATTGGTTTTTCATACAGTTCCAAAATAAATGTAAGACAATGCCCTAACCCACCCCTGGAATGCAGGAAAATTCTGAACTCTCTAAAGCCATTGACTGTATACAATTACTACCACTAATTGTTAAAAGATTAGAAAAAGGCATTCATTATTGATAAAAATGTTAAGACAAGACATTGATCAGCAAGTTATTTAAAAATGTGTTTTTTGGATGTTGTTAATTTTGGTACAGTTCTTATTAGAAAATATTATTATTATATTATTGAAGTCCAGATATAAATAGTACCTTGGATAATCAAGCAGGGTGTCCTCCGTAGCATCACTGTTCTCTGCACATCATCAGCTGTGGCACATAGCTGTAAAATAAACCTTACCTGTAACATATATTTACGACAATATGAAAAGACAGTCCACTGGTCTCCTGACAGAGGGTAATCAGAGAGAATGGTATGTATACTATCTATCTAGTGTAATCACCAACTGCTTTTAAAAAATATTTTATACATAACTTACATCAGTCTCAAGCATGATGGCACACATGTAAATGAAAATTATCTGAAATAAAAATGGGTCATGTAACGCAACATTAAACCATATCGATATAAACGACATTCTTCGTTCGTGGAGAAGCAACTAAATTTACAGTGAAACGTTCACAAAATGATAGGGAAAAGGCTTAAAATGAATTGGCTAGCAGGAGCATAAAACAGGCTGAGCAAAAAAAACAAAAAACGGAGGGAAGAGGGACAATTTTGGTAGATAAAGTCTGATCAAAAGAGTAAAAAAGACTGGTATCCGAAATCAAATTATATATAATGTTACAAGTACACTGAACGGACAAGGGACAACTTACTATTTCACCACAATGAGGGAGCCTGAGAACATGGTGGAGGTCTGCTAGCTTGCTAACGTTAACCAGTTGATCCAGTACAGGGGGACTGTGCCTGTAATTGATTGACTGTATGTCGTTCTGGATAATAGTGTCAGCTAAATAAATAAATAAATACGATAAATATATGACTGAGCCTGAAAATGCGGTGGCAGAGTCTGCTAGCTAGTTAGCTAGCTAGCTAGCTAACCAGCATGAAAGTCAGTCCACTACACGTTAAATGTTAAACAAAAAAGCAATTAATTCTTCATAATTCAATATTCTTAAAAGCACCATGAGTTACAATCTACCCTTACCTTTTACTTCTTGACTTTATTCCCTGACCTTGACGTATCTTGTACCTTGCTGGTGGATCTTGTAGGTTTTCCCTCCTTATTGTCTGAGACAAAAGCCAGCCGGAGTTTGACCGCAAAAACGCCCCACAATGCAGTGCGGTTCAAGTGCAATTCAAATTTCACAATAAGGTGCTGTATTGTGATAGGGAAAGTACAATTGTACATTGATTTCACAGTAAAAGTCTGAATACAATATTTTATTGTGAAATAATACAGTTAAACATTGTGAAATCACTGTAATAATTAACAGTGTACGCTCCCGTGAGGATGCTAACTTTTTGCCGGGACATGCGGATTTAGCCTCCATCGCACAATATCATGTATGTAGCCATTCAGTGTATACAGTATTTAAGACCCCTTTGAAGGGTTCTCATTTTGAAACAGTATAAAAAAAACGGCCAGAAACAACCAACTCATGCAGCTAAAGTTACTTAGTCAGTTAGCTAGCTAGCTAGTTACAGCTAACGACAGTTGTCTTTACAGCCGGCAAAACTGGTCACCGGCTAGTATCCAGAATCATGCTTTTGTCTACCTCGTCTAAAATCAGGAATTCATTGTTTTAAAAAATACTTTGATTTTCAAGTGTTAAATTTGTGTTAAATTTGACCAGGCATAGCAACAGTAACTAGGGGGTGTTAGCAAACAGTTAATTATCTGTTTAGTAGTTTAAATTTCACAATGAATTATGTGCTCAAATCATGCTTTTTGGCATTGTGTCATATATCTTTTTTGTGCACGTTGTAGGTTTACAAAGGTAAAAAGGCCAAAGTCCCCCCCAAAGAGACTTACCATCTCCAACAGAAAACACTGTTCACCAACTGCTCCAAACAGCTCTGTTGTAGTCCAGCCTTTACTTCAGAGACAAACATGGTCACTTTGGAACACACATTATAATGCTCGCCTAGCTGCTATTTTATGATTTTTTGTAAGTATAACATCAACCTGTCCAGGGACTGCGGGTGGAAATTAGCATTTTCTGCTATAACCTGGCACATGACATCTCTTCTTTTATAGACTAATGTTTTTTGTGCACTGTCCCCGATCAAATAAAAGAAATGCATTAGCATGGCACGCCCTCATACTCTGCTTCTGACTGGCTAGTGGTCCTTACCTAGGTACTGTCAGGACACGCCCTCATACTCTGCTTCTGACTGGCTAGTAGTCCTTACCTAGGTACTGTCAGGACACGCCCTCATACTCTGCTTCTGACTGGCTAGTAGTCCTTACCTAGGTACTGTCAGGACACGCCCTCATACTCTGCTTCTGACTGGCTAGTAGTCCTCACCTAGGTACTGTCAGGACACGCCCTCATACTCTGCTTCTGACTGGCTAGTAGTCTTTACCTAGGTACTGTCAGGACACGCCCTCATACTCTGCTTCTGACTGGCTAGTAGTCTTTACCTAGGTACTGTCAGGACACGCCCTCATACTCTGCTTCTGACTCAACACGGAGGAGAAAAGAAGAGAAAAAGAGTTGAAAAGAGGAGCTGCAGCAATGTGTAATACAACAAAAATATGATGTTTTTTGAAAATTAAACCATGTAAACCTATTCTGATGTAACCTATAAATACAATTATGAACCTGAAAATGAGCATAATATGAGCACTTTAAAATTCTCAATTACATGTATTGCTATCGGCCTCATAACTCCAGTATCAGGCAGGCTGCAGCACGCACACACACACACACACACACACACTAAAGGAAGTTATCAGTGGGTGGATGGCGAGACGGGGTGTACAGTGGAGCGTGGGGTTGCATCCCCTGCTCAGCCATCCCTCATCCACAGTGTGTGAGTCTCTCCTGTGACCCTGGCAGTGTGAGTTTGATGAATGCAGCACATCTGCCCTCTTGAACCACTGAGACTCTGTCTGGGAGGCCCCTCTGCCTGCAAGTAATGGCCACTGTTCTACACCACTGACACATAATCACACATACACACAAACGCACCGAGTGTCATCGTGAAGGCACATACTGGACTTTGGCTTTTTTTTTTTTAAATACATGTGTACTCAACAGTGCCGAGAAGACAAACAATGCATACACGGTCATACATGCACAACATAAATATGTCATTGTAGATGGAAGACTGTAGTTACCTTCTGCTGATACAATAACATCCCTCCTCCCATGTCTCCACTTTGTGAGGACACCCTTCCCAATATTACCCATGTGCACCATGTCATCCCCGCTGATATTTCATCATGTAGCCATCAACATATTGCTGCATGTAAAACACCAATGTAATGTAATTAACGTCAAGCTGCCTATACAGCCGCTGTCAGGCTCATACCGTGTAGGATGAGGTCTTCATCAGGCCATAAATGTAGCCTGGTGTTTGAAACATGTACAATAGCCCAATTTACCACTAAACAAACATGTACTGGCTTCATCTCCATGTCTTCCTGTCTGAAAGGAAAGGGTGGTGCTAGCGCGAGGTCCTCCAGGGTTGCTGGGAAACGTTGCTGTCAGTCTCTCAGGGAGGCAGTCATGCAGGTGCCCAAGCTACCTGTTCATCTCCTAGATAATTAATGTGTACAAGGAGCCGCTAATTGCACTTTTCACTAATGATTTATGGGTTTTGTGAAAGGGGGGAAATTGGGGAACGTGTGTGTGTACACTCTAGTGAGTGACTACAGCTGGGTGAGGAGACATGATTGATGAAGAGTGTGTGGATGCACTGTCAGTATGGAGAGATAGACCCCCAGTAGGACAGGGCTAGTAACACACACACACACACACACACACACACACACACACACACACACACACACTGGTCAACTGCTGTCAGTTTGTGCCAGCGTGGGGAACGTGGAGATGACTAAATAAAGCCAAAACTCTCTACTAAACTCTCATTTGGCCTGATGATAAAGGAGTATGGACTTGGTTCAGTTAATATCAGAGCATATTGTGTTAAACTGCCTGAATCAGAAGAAGCTTCAAATTGTCCTTGAATTAACTTGGCATGTGTTCGTTAGTTGGGAAAAAACAACCTATTTTTCAAAAGACAAATCTAAAGTTTGAAGCCTAAATACATACCGTTAGGACTAGGGATGCACCGATCCACATTTCTTCACTTCCGATCCGATCCCGATACCTGAATTTGGATATCGGCCGATACCGATACTATTCCGATACCAGAGCTGTAATATTATTATTATCATTATTGTTGATTTTATATGATGCTGAAATAAACTCCTCTCAACGGGCAAGTATGATATGTACGTACGTATGCATGTATGTCCCAAAAGGCAACTTGAGGTAAGTATAAGGTCAGAAAAGGAAGTCAGAAAAACAGGAAAAATCTCATTCTGAAAACAAATATGCAACTGTAAGGGTTTCAAATTGATTGTCATGTCAATATGTATTACATTCCCAAAATGTCAAATACTTGAGTCTTGAAATATAAGAAAAGTGCAAGTGTAAAAATCTTACACACACACACACACACACACACACACACACACACACACTATCAATAAAACAGTGTGTGAACAGCGCAAATCAAGCACACTGGCTCTTGTAGCATCAACAAATCAACGTTTTAAAATGTAAAATATTTGAAATATAAGAAAAGTGCAATAACTGTAAACATCTTACACACATACACACACACACACACACATACCTCTGTTTTCACGGCTGAAACAGCGGCCGCCGGGACACGCCGGGTCTCTGGGGGACGCAACAACGGGGAAATGAAACGCCAAAAGCCGGCGACAACACCGGGACAGACGGTTGTGAAAGTCCTGTTTTGTTTTTGCATGTTGCTGTCTTGCTCTGCGGTGTTTCCACTGTGAAGTATTTCCAAACAGCGGACACACAGGATAGCATCGAGCTAGCCACAATGCTGCTCATGCTACTATCCTGCTAGCTGGCTGCAAACTGCGGAATGGACTTCCTGAGCGGGGGCGTGTCTCATAACTCTGTGTCTCGTTGAGCTGAGCCTCTGTTCAGGAAATCTATTCCACAGTTTGCAGCCAACCAGCAGACCAGCCGGCACCAACAGGAATCACTTTTGGAGCCATTTCAGCAGACAACGTTAAAGTGCAGACATGGCTCGTGGTATCGGAAATCTCCGCAGGTTGGATCGGGAAAATCCGATACCTGAATTAACGCTGGTATCGGTCCCGATACCGATACTGGATCGGATCGGCCCCATCCCTAGTTAGGACCATATTTCATAATCATAAAACTGCTCAGCAGCACCTATAACAGCTCAGGGGCCTACAGCGGACAAATGTTTATGCCCACCAACTTTGCGAGAGAAATGTGTGAATTGTATGAACGTTCAGCAGGGCAGAGCTGAAAGAGAGCATGTAGGCTCTGTTGAATTTCCCTTTTATCAAAAATGTAAAAAAAAAATAATGATAATTAAAAAACAAAGATATAGTAATAATTTCAACTTCTCTCTCTCTCTCTCTCTCTCTCTCTTTCTCTCTCTCTCTCTCTCTCTCTCTCTCTCTTTCCACTCATTCCCATTCTTTTTTTTCCAACACAGCTTTTAGAGTATGACAAAGAGCTGTCTGTGTTCAAGGATCGGCTGCATGAACTGGAGATCTCATTCCCTCCCAGGTATGGAGCCATTTTACATCACACACAACTTTGTTTGACAAGTAAGCATTCACAACACTAACGTCTAAGTACAACACTTTACTACTCTCTGATAAAGTGCCACTGTCTGACGTATCTGCAATGATATCAGGTCTTGAAGTGTTCTTTTAGACACTCCAGCAGCATCTTAATGCGTCTAGGTATAGCAATGGCAACCACTGTTGGATGGATTGGCATGAAATTGTGGTCGCCAGAGGATGAATCCTACTGAATTGGTGATCTCATAACACAACATCTTCATGCAGTTTGATGCAGACAGCCATGATCCTTATGAATGTCGCTCTTGCTTGATTAGCAGTGTGGCTTTCCGTACAATGAGAGCATTACAGCCTCACAGAGCTGCTAACGTGGCTGTGGACTCTTACTTAACTCCGATTAAACGTGAAAGATCAGCGACTAGTGCAAAGCGGCAAGTCTTGGGTGCACGGACATATTTTCTACCAACAACTCGCTTTGCGCTGTCTCATCTGAATGATCCTCCTAGTGAAAAAAATATGCTTTTACCCTAATGAAACTTTCGGACATCCTGAATAAAAGCTGGAAATAGATAATTCGAGTACATTATCAGCTGGTGGGAGGCGATGATGTGCAAAGGTTGAGCTGCATCCACCAAGCATGAGAAGACAGTTATTGATTGGCCTGTAACACAGAGGAATTCATTTAATTCAGTCTAAATATGCAGAAGAACCCTGTTTGTATGCCAACTGCTCAAAGTATAAAATCTGTACACACAAAAAATGAAGACTAAAAAAATAAGTATAGTCTTAAAATGGTGTTTTTATACAGCAACGTTACATGTCATACATTATGACATGATAATAGTAATGATTGCTTGTTCTCCATAACATCAACTTTTCATGAGCTAAGAAAAACACTTTTCAGCTTTGTAACAACCCATTTTTGAAAAGATTAATGTGATTTCTATGGTTTAAAAATGTTCCTAAGTTATAAAGGAAGGCTTAATCCTTTATTTGAAAATTCAGAGATGGATATCGCTAGGCATGGACACAAACGGAACAAAGACAACAACATAAACAGAGTAAACCCTAAGGCTTGACTTTTACTATCACATGTTGGTAAATGCAGTTACTGTGCTGACTAGATCCTGGCCATAAGGACTCATTAATATCATGTAAAAATCAGAAGGAGTCAATCAACCCCATATTGTCCAAAATGGTTTAATAAAAGCTGTTGGATCTGTGTTTGATGGGTATCAACTGTTTATTATGATTGGATAAGGTTTCAAACTGCTCCCCTGTGTATGTCTTTTCATATGCATGTGTGGGTGTGTGTATGTGTGTCGCTTTGCGAATGCTTTGGGCAGCATTGATATTCCGTCTCAGTGGGACTTGTGGGAGACTGGGGCGGGTGGTCTCCTCTCCTCTTCCTCAAACAAATGCATTTGCAATTAGCCCTTTCAGAGGAGAGGGAGGGCAAACACACGGGCGGCGTGGAAATATGTTTCGGGAGCAGCGCGTTAATGGTGCTTGACCTTTGCCGTCGGTTGTGACTCAATCAGTGCAGATAATGAAACGCTGTAATCAAACAATAATTACTTGATAAACTGCTCTAGTGGCAGGCGCACGGCGGCGGGGGATTTTAGTGTGTGTGTGTGTGTGTGTGTGTGTGTGTGTCTGTCTGTGTGTGAGAGAGAGTGGGCTCGAGATACATAGAGCTATCAAAGCGTATGTGTGAGTGGCTTTGAGTGTGAGGTTGAGATTGTGTGTGTGAGTGCATGTGTCAAGGTTCTGCCAGTCCCTGTTTTTTAAATGACTCTGTGTCTTAATCAGGGACCCCATTTACATCACTTTGCATAAGTGACAGGTGGATTTATTGTCCTTTTACACTGGCTGACTTTTGCACCTATCCATATAATACTGAATCATCTCTCCACAGGGAGGGATGAATGTGCCGCGGTGAAGGAATACAAATGATTTCCACATACTTCAGGGTGATGATGAATCAAATAGATGAAACCCGGGGAGCAGCATATGAAATTTGATTTGATCTACTCTGTGCGCGTGACAAACCACATCATTGTCAGTCTTGTAATAGGTAGCCATGGCCTAGTTAAACTTAAACAACCCCCTCCTCCCACTTCACACATACACACACCCCACACACATATACTGGTACCCCTCCCCCTGTCAGGTCTGCCTTGTGCTCCTTGAGCAATCAAGCCACAACGATTGTTCTCCATTGCATAGCCTGCTCCGGACCGGCCCCTCACCATCTGTGAGGTTATTACTCTTTTTAATGCAGGCCATCAGAACACACCCTCACTGAGACACACACACTCATGCACGCACACGGCTCACTTTTGTTCAAATCTATAAATCAATACTAGTCACACACATTTAATCTGCAAGTTAATTCTTTCTGTTGTCCGCTGGTGGAGAACAAGTTGTCACAAAATGAGACATGCTGTCAAGGATTAAACTAAGGATTGATAAGACAAAGGGACTGATGTACATACGAAGCAATAGCCTCAATGCAGATATTTGTATCTCCAGCTTTCTATTATTACCTGGTATCTACAGCTGAAGCATCTCTGACCAGCATCTTCTTTTAATTTTTTTGGAATAGACATCCAGTTTTGGCAGACATACTACATCTCTGTACACACACACACACACACACACACACACACACACACACACACACACACACACACACACACACACACACAAATTCTTCCCTGTTGCGGCACTGCAGAGGCTGCGAGCCGTAAATTGCATATCTCTTTACTTTTAAAAAGTCGTCCGTCAAAGTTGGCCGCGACAAGTCTAAGTACTTGGGCACCGGGGTGAGGAATTTGCCCGGGCCTTGTCACAGTTGGACCTGGAGCCAGTCGGCTGCTGCGGGACGACTCATACACACTCATACACAGGAGCACATGTATGGGTACTAGCTTTCTCAACCAGTGCACTGGCCGAGAATCGATGACTCTATAAATTAAAAACCAATCAGCCAGTTTATTTAGACCTAGTTTCTCCTGTGTTTAATGCATGGGTCTGCAACAAGCCATTCGGTCATTAGCTTTGCATAGGCTGCAGCATGGCCATTTGACTGAAAATAATGGTAAGATTTATTATACATTATGGGACTTTTGATTTCATATTTGAAATGACATAACTAAGGTAATATCCCCTAAAACATACTAAGGCACCAGTTACTTATTCATGTATTGTGATTGATTTAGGGGAAAGCTTTTAGTACTCCTCTGATCTGATTTCTTTGCCCTTTTTTTGCACGAGATCGATGCAAAAATTTAATCGGGACCCCAGCTCCAGGAGGAAATGCAGTGGACAATGAGGGAGCAGTGGAAGAATGTATTCTGCCTTTAACATGGTTACTGGGAATGGGCTTTGAGGGAGATTTTGAGTGACATCAGACCAGCGGTACAACTCCATCAATGGACAAATCATGAGTGATTTTAGAGCAGGGAGATGGTATGGAAGCTGTGCAACATTGGCGGGGGGAAAGATGGGAAAAGTCAGGAGTAGAAAAGATGGCTGCTGTCCCATGGTTCTGTTTGTAAAGGTGGAGAGAGGAGCCAAGGTACACATACATGCAGTAGATAACATCTGGCTACTGGTGAGGTACAGTTGTGTTATTAAAGACACTACATGCATCTTTGGAAGGGCAACATAGCAAAGAAATCACAAATCACCGCTGCTACAGTGAAATTGTTAGAGGCCTGATATACAGTGAAAATGCACACAGTTCTGTTGATGGTGTGCAGTCTTTGTGCACAGTCCCCATTTATAATCCTTGCAGTCACGGTCAGATGCTAAGATTCATGTCTTTTGATTTATTTATGGATCTTTAAACACACACACCAATCCAACCAATGACAGTGAGAAATATTGCCCCAAAATGATACAAGACATGAAATTGAACAAAACATGTAACAAGAAATAGAACAATAGAATCTTAAAACCAAAACTACAGTGCAAACTTAACCAAACAAGACTAAGGGTCCTATCTTGCACCTGGCGCAGCACAAAGCCCGACCCAAGTGTCTTTGCTAGTTTAAGACCGACGTCAGAATTAGTCAGTTTCCCGTCCAGCGCCCATGGCGTTTAAATAGCAAATGCACCTGCACCCATCTGTGCGCCCATGGGCGTGCTGGTCTTACAGGGAGGTGTGTTCAGGTGCATTCTGGGAGTATTGCTATCTTGAGGCAGCGGGAAGTGATGGCACCATTGACCAACAAAAACCTGGTCTAAAGTCAATAACGCAGCATTTCATTGTTATTTTAACAGCACATTAGTAAAATGCCGCTAGGCTCGTGCACAGCGTGCGCACACTACTGTATGCTTATTACACACACAAGGAAACACAGCAGCACACACACATGCAAAAGATTAAAAATCTATATATTACAACGTGAAATGAAGCTCAGCGCAAATTCTTTCAGTAAGACGTCATTAACCCAATCAGTACTCTTTCTCCGTAAATCAAATCAGCTGTTTAGAAGCGATACTTTCACTTAAACCAATCAGTCATGACCACAGAATTCAAGGACCAATCACAGCATTACAGCTCTGCTTAAATATGTTCTCCCTGTGCTGTTCAGTTTTCGTTTCAGGCAAAGCGCTCAACCCTCCACCTCCCCTGCCGCCTCCAGTCTTCATGATTCTCCCGGCTGGCCATTCCGTTGCCTAGTCGGTCTGGTCCCCGGTCTCTTCTCCGCCGCCACCAGAGTCTAGACTCCATCGGGGGATATGTTTCCTATTCTCTACCCCTTTAAAAAATATTAATTCGATGGAGTCTAATCTCCAAAAGACTCATACATTTTCTCATGCAGTTGCATATCTGCAAACAAAGTCTCTCCTGATTGAAATAGTATTGTGATATGATCTGCTCACGCGCTTTCACTTCACGCAGGAGCAGATCAGTTTCTTCTGTCTTTCAAAGGGAATGGGAGATGACACTGATTGTTTTATTGTATGTTACGCTCAAAACACACCTCTGATTAATGAAGACACTAAATACAACCCTTTAGAACCAGGCGCCCAGCGCACAGACCCTTTTTTCCTCCGTCAAACTAGCAAAAGTGGATTTGTACACGCTCTAAACGCACCTGCACCAGACGCTTCACGCCATGCGCCGTGAGGCTAGCTAAATGTTAACATCAGCATGCTAACTTGCTCTCAATGGCAATGCTACCACACTTATGTTTAGCAGGTATGTTTGCCATGTTCACCAGCAAATAACCGCAACGGATTTAGCAAACGCTAGCAATTTTTGACCTGATGTGGCACTAGACAAAAAATGTCAGGAGATCACCAAAGTCAGTAGGATTCATCCTCTGAGAAACATGAATGCACAAGATACAATCTTTAGATTGCATACAAATCCCTCCAATAATTGTTGAGATATTTCAGTCTGGACCAAAGTGGTGGACCGACCAACACAATGCTGCTAATGGCACACCAATACACCTAAATGCAGCAAAAACAAATTAATTGCTCAAGTGAAAGTTTATTAATAACCTGACACCTCACTCCATGCAGACTGGTGCTGCCACATGAACAAAAAGTATAATTTGAGCTGAAAAGAGCAGATAAACGGTTCTGGATTTAAAAATTGCTGCCAATAACTTGGCAATCTGCTAGTACAATGCAAACATATGTAACTCTCTGGCCTGTATTCTTTTTCCATTTATTCTAAAGCTCAACGGAACCTCTTTTTACATATAGAGAGAATGATGGGAAGGTGCTAGAGGCAACAGCATGGCTCCAGTCCCATGTATCTGTGTTTGTCAAGTCTAGACATAGAAAGAAGCGCCGGGGCAGAGCGTGGCCCAGGGGTCAGGGGGTGAGGCCAGTGAGGAGGCAGAAACTGGTAAACAGTTGTGTCTTCACTGTTTGGAAAGCACCATGGGATCAACTTTGGCACGTTAGCATACATGTCCCAAAACTGCTGAGGACAAGCCAAAAAAGTGACCTGCCTGCTCAGGAAACCTACAACATTCACAGGTCCGTGAAAGAGGAAGGGGGTGGTTTGAGAGCCGATGCCAGGCAGAATGACTTTGCCCTTCAGATGGGAGAAAAACTCTGGTCAAGTGACACAAATGGCTCCCTGCCAGTTCCTCACTAACTGCTAATGAGCACATATGAGAGAATTGTCAGAGCAGTGGAGAATTCCTTGAGACTTGTTTTGAGCTCATAGGAAGTGCTCACCCAGGTGGCTCTCCTGTATACAGTAATTGTCTTTGTTCTGTGAATAAAACTCTTCACACAACACCCCTGGCCTCTGAAGGCCTGTAGGCATGATGTCACCCTCTCTGCATGTGTATTTGTGTGTGCTTGACTGTGCATATATTAGTCCTATAGCCCTGCCGTTTGCATCCTACATGAACAGGCTTCTTGTTCTCTGCTCTGTGCACAGCCATGCTATACTGCAGTGGAGGCGTGTGACTCCATTTGAGGAGCACCACAGACGCACTTTTAACGACAATGTTTGGTTAAAGCACTGCGCCTGAGCCACTGTAAGTGTGTGGGCTCAGTGTGAGCACAGGATTCAGCACTACAGGCTGATTTACTGAACAGGAACATTGTTTTACAACCATCAGCGCATCCATCATTCGAACTACTAGAGAGCCTGTGGAAATGATGAGCAGGGGCCATTGTGGCGATAATAGCTGAAGATTGTCCACTGTCATGTGTCATTGCCTCTCGTCTGAGATGATGCCACTGAGAGGGAGGCTTTGTTCAAAACAATCTTATGCGGAGAGGATGAAATGGATGCCATCTGTGTCTCCTTGTCTTCATTTAGAGCAGCTAAAAGGCAAACCATGTCATAGCTGAACCCCAGCAGGCTGACAGCCATGAGCTACTGATGGCATTTCACTCTGTTTGTACTGCGCTATGCCAATGTTGTGCCTGTGAGCCTCCCAGCTCTACAAACCGAAGCAAACATTCAGCTTTATTGATAGCATTTGGCTGATCTTTTTGAATCCGAGTGTGTGTGTGTGTGTGTGTGTGTGTGTGTGTGTGTGTGTGTGTGTGTGTGTGTGTGTGTGTGTGTGTGTGTGTGTGTGTGTGTGTGTGTGTGTGTGTGTGTGTGTGTGTGTGTGTGTGTGTGTGTGTGGTGTTTTGCCTAGCCTCCCCTGACAACAGCAAACAAACATAGCTGTAGATGCAGCGAGTCATTCGAAAACCACAGTTTGTGACTTTTTAGCCAATCCTAGCCTGGCAATGGCCACTCCAACCTCCTTGCTACTATTATGCTACAATCCCATGATGCTCTTTACCACCATTGTCCCTAATGTCACTGTTACTATGACTTTTATCTTTGGCTTCCTGCCCTACCCATATTTCCAAGTTTATATTGCACTCATTAAATACTGAGCCCACTGTTTGGCCAGTCACTTATTTATCATTATGTAGAACCAGGAAATAGCTTTTGATGGGAAGATTAGAGAATGTGGGACATGGAAGTGTGGGCTGGAGCAGAATGCCAGGACTGAGTGTGTGGTCCTGGGGATGTGGGTTGCTAGTCTGGTCTACCCACAAATTCTTAATTTAGATTTTATACACAGCTTTTTGTTTGAATCTTTTTTTATTTTTAGCGTTATTTAAATAAAGTGTGTAGATAATACAGTAGCTAATGAAAAGGGCCTCTCCCTCTGCTGGGTGAGGCTGAGTGACACACTATAGGTAGGGCCTACGCTCACCTCAGCAGTTTTTACTGTTGCAAGACAAACAAGCTGACACCGGGCCGGAACACATGTGAGTAATGTGTCAGCAGCCAAGTCAAACATTAAACCCCAAACCAAGCATGAATGAATGAGCTCTCAATGGGTGCTAGAGGGCCTCCATGTGCAACTGCACACACATGTATCATCTTGTGATGTGGTCGGCAACACAAAAGAATGGAGGAAAATGCAGGAAAGCAGTATTCTTAAGTCAACTTTACACAAGAGGTGATTGCTGTAAAAAACTGTAAACAACAAATATTTCACCAGCAGTGACAGTGCCATTATCCAACACTGATGATGGTCAGATGTCTCACACCTTTCTCTTGACACTTTAACACTTTCGTAGCTTATTATGTAGTGTAAATAAAATAATGGCCTCTTGGATGTACAGTGTATTTAAAGGCACTGGCAGCACTGTGCAGATCCTTTTAGCTTCACGTTTGTACAGGTAGCTAAATATAAATATACTGCATATTAATTGCAGTATATTATATACTCCATGCTAATCTTTATAGTAGTACTGGGTTTTGTAGTTGGTTCACAAGCAATCAACATACTTAAATTATAAAATACATCAATCAAACATCTTTGGCATGCCACTGCCAGTTAGATGTAACAAATAGACAGCGAATGTTTGTTTTTTGTTTTTTCACCACCAAACACAATTAGTTTTTTTATTTATTTATTTTTACAGTTGAGATCAGCTACTGAATGTCCTTTGTGCATTGCATTGTGGGAGAATAGTGTCCATCCAGTTTTTTTTAGTCCACATGCTGACTGTTTTGATTATACTTGATTTTATCATTTTTACAATGTGAACACATTACGTACTCAAAACCAGCTTAGAATCAGTGTGCAGTTAGTGTGTGGATTGGGGACACAGCTTGGTGCAACAGTGTTTCAAAGAAACTGACAAATTACTTCATTACTGCGTATTATGGCTTTGTGTTTCTATTAAATGTTTAGGCTAAAGGCAAACAAATGCACGTGACAGAATATTGTATACGAACTTCATAGATTTTGAGGACCACCAGTAAAACTCTAAACTGTGCACAATTAAGTGCAGAAAGTGAGACGTACATGTAATGTAGATGTAAATACCTGCAAGGGATCTTAAACTGTAACAAAAAAAACAATGATTCAATAGCATCCCAACCAGCACAAAGTGGCAATTTGTCAGCCATCTCACCTGTAATTACATGACTGTCACTAAATTATTCCCTTGCTCAGACATAGAACTTTTCTTTAATGAATCAACCCAGTATTTTTTACTGTATATTGTATTTTTATCTGTTCCTAAAGGTCATTCATGGCTGCATTTTGTAAATATTTTTCTTCTTGTCCTTTTAATTAACGACTTTACTTTATATTCTACAAATCATGATTAGTAGTGTAACATATAAGCTTTGGGACCAGAGTTGGTAACACAGTGTAGAGTATGTGGCTGTGTGTGTGTGTGTGTGTGTGTGTGTGTGTGTGTGTGTGTGTGTGTGTGTGTGTGTGTGTGTGTATACCTTGAAGTGCAGCTCCCCCTCCAATACAGGTACCCAATAGTTGGAGTTATTAGCTTGGACCATTAATTAGTGTAATTAGTCTTGCTGTGGGCAATAAGGGTCTGATATGAGCTGGCGGCCTCCAGCCCACACGCCCTCTCGGACCGTTTACTTTCCCCGATAAGTTTGTGAGCTCGCTAATCGGACACATTAATCACTTTGGCCCCATCGCGCCATTCCACTGTTTGCTGTTGCATTAAGACGTGTTATCTCTATTGGAGCCAACGGAGGGTGCGGTAAAACAGAAAGGGGAACAACCTATACCTGCACACACACAGGGACGCAGAATGGCCCTTTAATGGCCATTGTTGAGTATTTTTAATCAGCGTTTACAATGGCTGGCTGTCATCAAAAATGACTGAACGATAGCAAAGTTTTGTTGTTGAAGTGCTCTGGGAAGTTTGCTATCAGGCGGGAGTTCATTGTTTGAAGGAGGTGAGGGGGGGGAACTTGATTTTCTCTCAATCTCTTTAACACCAAAATGACCCCAGGCTTGTTAGTCAATAAAGCTATAACTGAGTGCCTGATAGGAGGATTGTTCACAAGCTGTTTAAAGCCAGGGACCATCCCTCAGGAAGCAGGAGCATTCAGGCCACCCTGAAGTGGAGCTGCTCCACCAGTCCTTTGAAGACTTTGCTCTTTTCCACTCTCACTTTGCCTCTTTCTGTCTGATCCATCTTTATCCCCTCTCTTCTGCCTCCCTGTCTATCTCTGTTTCACTCATCCTATTCTTCATGCTCTCTTTTATCCCGGGATCACTTCTTTAGCTCTCTGATTAGCATACCAAAAACTCCATGCATTTCCCCCTTGGTTTAAGTGCTATTAATGCTAATTGGAGGCAGGGAACTTCTCTAAGTAGCTCTCTGCAGGTCTGTTTGTACACCTGGTGGGGGCTCTGTGTGTGTGTGTGTGTGTGTGTGTGTGTGTGTGTGTGTGTGTGTGTGTGTGTGTGTGTGTGTGTGTGTGTGTGTGTGTGTGTGTGTGTGTGTGTGTGTGTGTGTGTGTGTGTGTGTGTGTGTGTGTGTGTGTGTCTCAGTCAGTCAGTCGGTTAAGGGTACCTCATGCCCCAGTTTTAACCCCACACACACTCACATGTGTTCAGAAATTTTATTAAAAGACACTTCTTATAAAATTCATGAACATGACAAAACAGATATGCACCAAATGACACAGTAGACAATACAAGGTAACAGAACAGACAGCTAGTATCCTAATGTTCACGTTTCAACATGCTAGCGACAAAATGGTAAGTCTTGAGTTCTATAACATGCACTTGTAGTAAATTTAAATGATTTTTTTTGGTTGGAAGGTTTTTGACGCTGTTACAGAAAATGCTGTGTGACTGGTGCCTCTGTTGAAGTTTCAGTGTAATGTAACGCTTTAGAGAACAGAGGGGTGACACGAAGACAGTCAAACAAAGGTCCCCAGTTGCATGCAAAATGGGGACGTTGCGGTTCATGGTCTGCGCCTTAACCCCTGGGTCACTGGGGCGCCTCTAAACCCAGGTCTTTATCATTTCGGTTAAGATGAAACATTCAAATCTGGCAGCATTGTTGGAGTTTTACTATTTCCATTAGTCCAAGTCAGGTGCATTTTGCTTGAAATCATATGGGTTAGCTGTGAGCACATAGAGAAGTAGTAGTATGCTACTAGTAGCAGTACCAGTAGCTGTAGCAGTGTAAGTATATAGTTGCAGCTGCAGCAATAGCAACCACATAGTGAGTTGATGCACGCATATACATACAAAACAACCACAACCAAATGCTTCTAAATTGTTTTCTGCCTTAGCACAAAGTCCAATTAAGCTATTAAAGCCTGGCAAGTGTGATGAATCGAAGGCCTGATGTGTGTGTTTATTTTATCATTAGGATATCACCATTCTCCAAGAAGAGGCACTTTGTGTTCTGCTACGGTTAGCACGTGTGGCAGTGAAGGAGCAAATTGGATTGGTATTACAGTATGTAAGCCCGGTCTTACATCCTGATGAGTGCCGACAAACAAATTGGATTGGTGGCGTGTAAATCTGAAGCAGTTTGATGAGCCGAAGGCGCAAATTGAATTCTCAACAATGTAAATCTGTATCAGCTCCGTGGCTCTTCGCCTGACTCCAGCCCTGCCGGCGCTTAAATGATGTGATTGTTCCCTTCTGTTCCAAGATACAATCTCTCATGGCCATTTGCTGCTGCACCTAATCTGTTTTTGATGACCCTGTAGGGATGTAGCTATACATATGGGCAACTGAATCTGCCTCTGGCCCGCTCTGACTAAAATCCCTCTCAATTTGTCTTTTTTTCCTTTTCTTTTCCCTTCATCCATGTGTGTTGATACAAGCGATGACTCAGATGATTGGTCATACATATGGACCTCCTGTTTTCTCGGGGAAAAAACATTTTGGTCTCTGAGATAAGGCAGATGGCGTGACGTCTCATATTTATTACTTCTCTGGAGCCCTGTTGATTCATACAAATCATATTTATTGCCTTCCTTATTGGCTTTCCTCCTTTGTCTTGTTTCCTGTGCAACACTTTACAAGAAAATAAAGTTCATTATTACTTGGATACCAAACGTGTATAAATGACTATAAATGTTTGAGTCTGTACTTCTTTTCTATTTGCTGATTGTGTTTTGCTTGCGTGTGTCTCTTCAGTTATCCGTACAGTGAAGACAGCAGTCAGGGGAAGCAGTACATGAACACCAGATGTCCTGCTTGGTGTGACCGAATCCTCTTGTCTCCCTCTGCCAGAGACCTGGCCTTAAAGGTGAGCCTAAACCTGCCACTTTTGATACAATTCGTGGGTTTTGATTGCTTTTAAAAGTCACATTCCTTTATATTTGAACCAAAATGTCACCACTCCTCCCTCAACTACAACTCTATCGTCCTTGATCCACATTACCCACCCTCTGTCGCTCCACAGATGGAAGGATGAGGTGTCTGAATATTAATTTGGAGCGCTAAGCCACAGGTCCACCCAGACAGTGTATATATATATATATATATATATATATATAGCACTTATAGGGTTCCAGCGGGCCCCATCTTCTTCATAAAGCCACAGATCTGCCTCCTTCTGTCTCAGAGAGTAGAACACTGCTCAGATTCAAATCCATCCCAACATTGTAAACTCCAGCCAATCTGCCACGTCTGGCTTCTCTGCTACTATTCTGTTTGCTGGATTACTTAGAGATCCACCATGCAGCTCTGCAACGTTTTCCCAGATTTGTTGTTACCTGTTTTCCATAAGACAACTCCTTTTGATTTGGGAAACAGCTGCCATGACTACCAGAGAAAGTCAAGTAAGCATTTCAGATAAGTTCAACTGTCGAGGTCTGGGAATTTTCAGGGCTGGAACACACAGGATTTTGTGTGTGTGTGTGTGTGTGTGTGTGTGTGTGTGTGTGTGTGTGTGTGTGTGTGTGTGTGTGTGTGTGTGTGTGTGTGTGTGTGTGTGTGTGTGTGTGTGTGTGTGTGTGTGTGTGTGTGTGTGTGTGTGTGTGTGTGTGTGTGTGTGTGTGTGTGTGTGTGTGTGTGTGTGTGTGTGTGTGAGAGAAGTGGTGTATTGTACAGGTACAGTCCACAGCGGGCGGCTGCTCGGGAATTTTGGCTTTCTTTTGTCCACCACAAATGAGAAATTCCTTCCTGATCTTTCTTCTTTACTGACTGAAGCCACACAAGAACAACAACGCTGATCACTGCTTTACACTTGTGACAAACAAAGACTGTATAACACCCACTTTATTTCACCCACTTAATGTGTCAGAATTATGTAAAAAGTGATTCACACATACATACACAGCTGAGTTGTTGTTTGTTTTTCTTCCCCTGAAGCACCGGCTAATTGCTTGTATTGCCGGGACAGAGTGGAACAGTTAGTGCGTTCGCAGATTGGCTGATGATTCACTGAGCACACACTCTCTGGCTCCGAGCATTACAGATTGTTGAGACATAGGCCCGTAAACAGCCCGGCGTGTGGCGTCATCTATCATGGCACGGTCGGTTAACTCGCCATCATGTTATTTTCTGCTTGCCGAGCCCTAACACGCCAAAGGTTGCCCGCTGGCTGTGCGGCACGGCACCAGCTCCGGGAGCACCGGTAATGAATGTTTAGCCGAGCGAGCGCTCCCTCTCTGCCGGAGGGCCCCGGGTAATTTGTTTATCTGTCTAAAGATTATGCAGCCCGAAAATCCACAATTTTATGCTGCCTTTGTAAATTATCAAGTGTGTGTTTGATGAATGTATCTCTGGCTTTGGGAGGCAGCGGCGCAGGGGTCCCGACTGCCAGACAAATAGAGAGGTGGCGGTGCGTGGCTAGGAAAGGTAGAGTGAGGTGGAGGCACACCGTGTGCTGACCCCCGCTCCACTGCAGGATTGGTCTGAAGTTAATTTGGATTTGGCTTTATGGTTCATTCTCAAGCTCTCTGTCTCTTCTTCCGAAGCGCCAGTGCAGCTCACCGAGTCACAACTAGCACCACCAGCCTGTGGGGGGGGCTATACTCCAGCCTGCAGATTCATGTGTGAGTGGGTAACAGCTTCTTTGTGTGCAGAAAGTGATACTGAAACATGATTCCCTCAGATAGGCTTGTAGATTACAGCGAGAGAGTACTTGGAAAATGTCCACTCTGTAAATTACTCCTGCTTTTTCATTTCTCCTCACTGCACTGTGCACCAACTGCGCAGTTCCTAAAGGTCCCTCCAGCTCAATGCATACCTGTTATTCATGAATCAGATGCTGTGCTGCGGCTCTCTGAGAATCTGTAATAACACTTAAATTGAACAAAACAAACGTATGGACTTTGTGATTTATATATCTGATGTTTGCTGAGTTATTCATTAATTGTAAATTTTTTTGTTTTAATGCAGAAAAACACCTTTTGGTCAATTTTTGCTGGAATTACACTTTAACTAAGTGTCTAAATACTTAATTACTTGGCAGTTGAAACTGCCCCCCCTACCCAATTATTTATACAAAGTTGCAAACTGAATGGCTGAGTCAGTATAAATATATATTAAACAGAAGTATTATGCAAATGTCTAATAAACTGCACATAGTTTAGGATTGTAACAAATGATCATTGTCCTTAGGGCTGGTTATCGTTGAAAACATTACGATAGTGGTGCCCGTACTGTGAATTTGATACCAGTTCCTTAACGATACTACTTTTTAAATCCATTTTAACAAAAAGGAATTACAACATTACACATTACAGTACTTTTTTTCAGCTCCTTTACACCTATGTGATGCACACTGTAGTCAAGCCTCCCAAAATATAACACACACACACACACACACACACACACACACACACGTGAGCCCCGTCTCTGTGTGAAACGCAGTGTGTTTCCTGCATGCCTCTACAACATGTTATGTTAGACAGCCAATCACAGACATTCTTAGATATTGGTACAAGCATGCAGCGTGCTTATTGGCTCACTGATGCTGATGAGATTTACTCCTTAGGTATTTAAATTTGGTAATGAATGATGATGAGGCATTTTTTGATACTCAATACTATGGAGGCAATTCGGTTGGTGCCTAAAACGTGTTGTTCTGTACCCAGCCCTAATTGTCCTGGCAGATTCTTGCAATTCATTTTAAAGTCCAAATTGTTGACAACAACGAAGAAGAAAAATAGTTAGCTAATAGCCACTGTTTGGACGTATTTTAATCTCACCAGTGTGCAGTTCTAGGCAGTGGCGGTTTTGGGCATGGGCGAACCGGGCAGCCGCCCGGGGCAGCATCTTTTCATGTCACATGGGGGCGGCACGATGATTTTAAAAAAATAATTAAAATCCTCTACGCCGCAAAGCAGTTTTCTGTTATTGATCATCTCACTGTGTGGGGAATTGGCAGATCAGCGCCCCCAGCAGCTGCAGGCGCCCTGCTTGCTGAGAGAGGTCAACACCCCCTACTTTCACAATGAAATGGACTAGTCCGTAACAGTGTGAAGGGGGTCTCGCCTGGGGCGTCATTCAATGTAGAACCGCCCCTGGTTCTAGGTGACTTTTATTTTTAAATCAACAATTTAATCCCGCTAATTGTTCTTAATGAAGCTACTAAATTGATTTCTCATCCATGAATGTGTCGTAAAACATGACACCCGTAAGGTAATGATTGTACTGTGCTGACTGCATCCTCTGTGCGTGCGTGCGTGCGTGCGTGCGTGCGTGCGTGCGTGCGTGCGTGGAACCCTCATTTCATATAACGATTAAAACATTGATCAGCACATTTTCATCCCCAATGTTTTTGTTTTTTATTTTGTGTCTGCAGCCTGAAAATGAAGAGAAGTCTATAGTCTATGATAACATCGGGCCCAATGTCTGCATGGGGGACCACAAGGTAACAACAGGGGCTCTGCCCACATCCTCATTGTGTTCACTGTGTCGTGATGAAACTGCTCACTGTAAACTGATCCTGTGAGTCTGATCCTACAATGGAAAAGGATGGACTACTCGCAACACATGTGCATCTAGTGGGGAAACAACTGTTTGTGTACATCTGGATATTAATGTGTTGCAGCTTTATGACGCTGCTGATGTTATTTAGTGATGTGGTTTACTTACACTACACTGGCTTTCACCTGCATTCATTGTATTGCAAATGTGTGTCTCAAAGTGCCATAATTAGTTTAAGTTTAAAGTTTTAGTTTCCAATAGTGTAAATGTTGTTCAGATGCTTTACCAGATGGGACAGGAAGAATATTTTAGAGCATAATCCTCATGATCAAGAATTACAAAAAGAAACTCGTAGAGTACAAATATATTCAATCTTGCAACCCCACCAGCAGTCACCCCTTATTTAAAGAAGTTTATATTTAAGAAAGAACCTACAGAAAGTAGGGCAGAAGTTTTTTTTTCTTCAGCTGACTGTATAGAAAGTGTTTAACACTGCCGCTCCAGTCTCCACGGTGTCAGACAGAAAGTCTTATGCTGAAAAGAGAGGCGCCTTAAGTCAGGTCTTTCATCAATACTTAGTGTGACATAGACAGTAGTGTGTGTGTGCGAGGTGACCTGAGCACACTGACAGATACTGCAGCAGCGCTCACCTCCCGGCCGCACACTACTGCTAAAGTCACAGCTGGCTATGTTTAAAAAATGTCCAATGTAGTTAGCACACGGGCCCAAAAATGCACAGCACTGCTATGTGAGTTTAACCTGTGTGTCATGGGCTGCTCAGAGAGGGAAAGAGCATACACTTGTCTCAGAGAGCATTTTGTTTTGTTCTTAAACTGTGGTTTGTCTCTGTCCCCCTGCCAGCCCGTCTTCCTGTCCTTCCGAATAACAGCGGGGGCAGGTAAACCTAATGCAAATAAGCACAAGTGTTGTGTGGTGGAGTGATGTCGTGGTAAATATTAATTTTTCTTTATTATAATTCTTCCCATTGTTGCTGTTTCTTTGATTTGCTTGATTTTTCATTACTTTGCACAAATGGTTCGAAGAGTTTTATTTCAAAAATAAAACATCAGTGGAAAAATGATTTGCTTAAAATGCTTTGGTCATTTTAAGACATTTACTTACAAACTTACTGCATCTTGTGCTTAAACTTAAAAAAGGAGGGGGGGGGAGAGATCAGGTAATTTCTTCTTTGATTGAAATGATTACTTGGGATGTATGAATAAAAATTTCTTTTTTTTTCTCTCAACAGGGAAGTGTTGCCAAAGGGGGGAGAAGATATTCCGTGAAGCGCCTCTGTGAGAACACTGGAGAAACTAACAGGACACCAACAAACACACACACACACACGTGCACGCATGCACACAACACACACACACACGTGCGCGAATGCACACAACACACACACTTGCATGCAAACAAACACAAATACACACACACTTTGCACAAACGTACACTGAAGAACCTAGACATAGTTTTTCAGCAGTGCTGACCAGTTGCAGTTGTCCTGACACCAACATCCATATGAAAACCCAGCCGTTTTCTCTCCATAAAACACTTGTTGAGATGTGGACGAGCACCCGAGGGCCTGGCTCCAGACAAGACACACATCGCTGACCTCACTGTTGCCATGCAACCCCATTCCCCAGAGAAGAAACAAAAAGAAAAGAAAAAGAACGGAGGGACGGACGACTCTTTTCCATGCCACAGCCTCGTTGCCAAAACTCTAATTGAAATCAGTCCTACTACATACTTTTAGACACCGTACTTGCCATTTTTAGGTATGCCTCTACGTATAGAAGCTACTTTCCACACAGTATGTAAGGTGTTTTAAGAAAAGAAAAGTGCAATGCAAAAAAAAAGTTGTATATCTATATTGTTAGGTTTATTTGTATATTGGACAGTATAACATAGAGTTGTTCATGGTTTTTAGTGCCGTTCTCTTTTCTGACCAAACTTTGTGGTCCCTTTGATGGAATAGATAGAAACTTTTCCGTTTATTTTAACAATTTATATATAAATATATCCATTTTTTGTTTTTTGAGTTGTGTGCCCACACACTGCTATGCCTGACACATCCGTTGAGTCTCATTTTATATATTGTTCTTTTTAAAGAGATAATTTATAATTCTTACCAAAATGTTTATGCTGAAAGTGTGAGCGGACAGAGTGACTGTTTGGGAGTTCCTGCAGCCACAGTAACCTTTGAGTAGTCAGTGGGAGAGGAGCGAAACAGGAAAAAAACAACTGTTGAGTGATTTATTGCCTATCCAAGATTGTTTAAGCAGTGCCATAGACCATGCAAGTATATAAGATCATGTTTCATATATAGCACTCTCACATTATTATTCTTACTCTAACTTATTTCTATAATATTATGGTTCTGAATGTGATATTTTTTAGATAGGTTTGGGTATCCTTAAAATGTAAACTTTTTTTTCTGTGTCAATTTTTGTTACTGCATTACGGTGCCAAGTATCCTACACAGACATAAAGCGTGTAAGAGTTCTAAAATACTTAAGTCAGATGGTAAAGGTATTGATTGTGTAATGTAAAAAAACAAAAAATCGAGAGAAACTCTAAACGCGGAGAAAGAGCAGGACGACTTGCTTTTTATTTGTTTTGTGTGTAGCCTTCATTGCAAATAATTTGAGCATTAAAGAGGCGATAGGAGCGGTTTACTAGGCCTACACTACAGATCTCAGACTGTGTGAAGCCGTCACATTGATCCTTACGTGAATTTTTTTTCTTTTCTTTTTTATCTAAATCACAATCGCAAATGGAAATGAGTTTGTGCCTGCTGCAGAATTTATGTTGTCTTGTGTGATTTGGGGTTTGTAGGCAAAACGTTGTTTTCTGTTTTCTTGTTGTAAAAAGCTTGTTTTTCATTGTGAGTATACTGTTAGGAATATAAGCCGCAATTTTTTTTTCTTCACTCCATCTTATAAAAAAGCAGATAAGAGATTTTATTCTGGCCCCTTCCGGCCTGGGCCTCTACTGTAAGTGATGCACTTCTCAAGCAATAAAAAACTATTAGAGCTCAACGGCTGTTTGTCCTCATTCCTCTCATTCTACCTCAGTAGGCTTCTGCACAATAAGAGCGCTTCGTCAAAAGGTCTCCATCAATTAGCCTTCTGCGGCATCATCAGTGTGTCCTCAGTAGATTATATAGTATATTATTACAGCGTACAGTGTTAGAGTGATACCAACAGAGGAGAATTACACTTCCTGTACTCGTTTTTCTTCACTGTGACATCGGCTTTAATTGGCTTAAGATGGGCCTCCTACCAGCCACCAACGGGAAATTATATTCTATATACAGGATTATAGTTCCTAATATCGACTTTAATTAGGATATATTTACATTTTCGTAGGCATCGCCACTAATATTCCCGTACGATGTTTTGTGTGCATTATTATGCATCATTATCATGAAAATACTACCACTTAATGTTGTAAAATGTGCAATTTGTGAGTCATTTAAGGGACAATTTGATCCAGGCTAAAGGCCATTTAAAAGATATTGTGCAGAGGCTCAGTCCTCGACGCAGCGGCTCAGGGATCGAGTCCGACCTGCGGCCATTTGCTTCATGTCTTCCCCCTCTCTTCCCCCTTTCCTGTCTACAGATGTCCTGTCTATTAAAGGCTAAAATGCCCTAGCCCTCTGTATCTGGTGTGGCCACCAGCTGCATTAAGTACTGCAGTGCATCTCCTCCTCATGTAGGCCTACTGCACCAGACTGGCCAGTTCTTGCGGTTGTTGTTGCCATACTGTAGGCTACCTGTCCCGCAGGTGTGATATTCGGATGTACCGATCCTATGCAGGTGCTGTTGCACGTGGTCTGCCATCAGCTGTGCTTCCTGTCTCCCTGTAGCGTTGTCTTAGGCGTCTCACAGTAGGGACAGTGCTATGTATTGCCCTGGCCACATCTGCTGTCCCTGTAGTGTAGTCTACGTGATACGCAGGTATACGCAGGTATACCAGAAAGCTCCAGGATTTCCATTTACGCACTTAATGCGCAATGACACGTAACAACATACTTTCCATTATAATTTAGATATATTTGGAATTGTCCATCTGTATTTTTTTCATCTCATAGACTAAATAAAGGTAATTCCTCCGTAAATTGGTGCATAAAAGTGTGTCAGAATGCAGGAAATTAAGTCTTTTACGCTGAAAATATTCATGGGGGAAGACACCCAAACCCCCCACTATGATATGCCCCCCCACACATATATGTGTGTGTGTGTGTGTGTGTGTGTGTGTGTGGGGGGGGGGGGGGGGGGGGGGGGGGGGGGGGGGATACACACACACACACACACACACACACACACACATATATATATATATATATATATATATATATATATATATATATATACATACAGTATATCCACTACAATACATTAGACTACACCACTGTGCTGTCCTCATGCCTCCTTGCACCATGCCTAAGGCACGTTGACGCAGATTAGCAGGGACCCTGGTCGTCTTTCTTTTGGTGTTTTTCAGAGTCAGTAGAAATGTCTCTTTACGTTCCTAATTTTCTTATAACTGTGACCTTAACTGCCTACCACCTGCAAGCTGTTACTGTCTTTTCGACCGTTCAACAGGTGCATGTTCATTAATTATTTATGGTTCATTGAACAAGCATAGAAAACATTGTTTAAACCCTTTACAATGAAGATCTCTATAGTTATTTTGATTTTTACAAAAGTATGTTTAAAATACAGTGTGCTGAAAATGGGACGTTTCTTTTTTTTGCTGAGTTTACATATATATCGCTGAAGCGAGACATATTCCAGTAGAAATAGATCATAAATGCATTTAAAAGACGATTGTGCAATGTAAGTAACAAATAGACTTTTGGAGCACGGTATTTGATACTAAACCTTCCTGAAAATTAAACTATTCGGAACTATTCAGAAGGTCAACAGTAACCTTCAGATGGGCTCTCTACAAACACCTTTATAACTTCAACTGATAGAAAGGATACTTAAGTCACACCAACATACAGTTTTTGAAAGAAAAATAATACCTATGTACCTACTATAAAGTCAATATAAAGCCGTCATTAAGCACGTGCTATTGGAATATTATCCAATAGGATAACTGTAAGAAAGGGGCAATTAAAATGTATCGTTGCAAATTCTTTATTTTTCTCTTCCTTCGTTCAGAGCCTCACTGTGTGATGTAACATACATATATGATTTATCAAAGATTTCTGAGTGGGATTGGATTTTAGACTCCAGAAGAGCCGGTGCAGAAAGCTCCCATTATGAAACGGTGTAGTAGCACCAGGGAGACAGAGGGGGGGCACTTCTGTCAGGGATCTCCACATTACACCTAACGTTATCATTTTCTTCATTGAATGAATAATGGCCTAAAGTAGGCTACTGTTGCTGGGCAGAAAGACACAAAGAGTTCATTAAATCTGAGTTGGGGAAAAAATTAGGATGACTGCAAAATAAAACCAAATCCATTATTAAAAGAGACATGTTCTGTTTTGAGTTGTAAAGAAGTCATCAAAATCTGCCTATAATAACAATAATGTTCGAATATCTAACCTTTGAACTACATGCAATAATAATAATAATAATAATAATAATAATAACAATAATAATAATAATGCTGTCTAGATTCTTTACCTCTTGTTGGGCTGATTATTGTAAAATAGAAGTTCAACCTGCAGACAATTTCTTCTTCTGAATTTCACGTTTGCTTTTTAGTAAACAGTGACTGTTTAATGGAAATATGTTCACTTAATAACATATATTGTGACATTATTATTATTTTTATGAGTTCCTTGTTTCCCGCTTTAGACGTTTCTAAAACATAAATCATTCTCAAGTGGAATCAGCATGAATCCTCTAAAAGCATCATTGTTGCCAATAATTAAATTCAATTATTGATAGACATGAATTTATCTTTAATTTATATTAAGCCCATACATTATACCAAAAACCCATAATAAAACAAAAAAATGCTTGTTAAATAATTTATTCATAATACAAAGTGTTTTTTCTTCTGCCTATAACCTTCCCAGAAGCAATAATACTCTCTTTAATTCCAACACAAACGATGGTGCACTTTTCTACTCCGCTGTGTGATGAGGTAAAACAGAAACTTTCTTAAATGAAATCAAAAGAAACGTGATGTCGTTAAACAAGCTGTCCTTTGCAGTGGTTATTTACAGTATTATTATTATTTTTTTGCGTCTATACATGTGTGTGCCGGTACTGAATTGGCAATTTGTAAAAGGCGGAGAAAAGGGGCCGACATTACTCTGCAGGAATAAAAACCAAAGCAGCAGATAGCCTAATATATCTGAGAGGCAATAAGCGCGTCCGGGCTGCGGAGGGAGAAAGGCTGCCACGTTTCCACTGGTTGAAACAACATAACTTATTCAGTAAAAAATATATACAATCTCACGTACATTTTCATCTTTTAGTGGATACCCTGGTTAAACTGAGCTTTAGAAGCGTCACAGGCCCCGTTTACACCTGCCATTTGAAACATGCGTCTTGGATCCGGATCAGAGTTGGCTGCTAATAAATCACTTCTACTAAACGCTTACAGTCCCCTCTCAAAGCTAGACGAAACAAGCTGTTGCTTTTCTTTAAACCAAAATTGGATAAAGGCAGAATTTTATAAAATGGCGCACTCTTCACTTCAGAATGAAAAAGGACTGGCAATAATGTCTTTTTTTTAGTACTGAAAACCAATTAAAAAGAACATCCAATGGTCTCATTCAGAGTAAAATGAATGGCCATCCTGGCTTGTAAAGGTGACAGAGGCTGCTAATCTTGGGCAGAGGTGTAGCGGGAAATAATGTAACAAGTGTCATGAATTACACTGCACGGGTAAAGCAAAGCAGCATTACTTGTGGAATAAGTCACAGTAATAAGCCCAACACTGATCCGGGTTGTGTGTGTGTGTGTGTGTGTGTGTGTGTGTGTGTGTGATTTGTTTACATTTACACCTGTTGTTTAAAACTCCAGTTGGATGAGTAAAAACGGATTTGCGTCGCCAAAACAATTTCCTGTCCCAATATTTCTGTCCTTTCACCTGCCATGAACTTGTCATTGTCAGTCTTCTTGAAGTCCATTGCTGACAGGAGTTATATCTCCGTGTTTACAGTGTCTGTGAGTGGGGTTTTGGATGCAGCCAAATGCAGTCTCTGGCCATGTTTTGGTGAGCGCGTGTCTTCCGTCTAACTCGGTTTTTACGCACAATGCGACCCCCCCCCCCCCCCCCCCCCCCCCAGGCGCATTTTCGCAGTGTCAGGTGGACAGGGGATAAAAAAAGAGTGCATCACAAGGTGTCCGAGCTGTTACTGCAGGGGCTGATCAGCGCCAGGTTGCTGGCCTTGTGCTTTTTCAACAGTCTCGTGATTTTTTCGTCGTCTGAGTTTGGGTCCAGGGGTTTGTTGTACTCGTCGTCGTCCTCGTTATCCGAGCTCTCCTTCATCTTCTCTGTCTCGGAGTCGTGCTTCTTCTTGGCCGTGGCCATTTCTGCTGCGTGTCTCTTCCGCCATTTGGTTCTTCTGTTCTGAAACCAAACCTGTTGAGGGGGGGGGGACAGATGCGCACAGATGCTCAACAGGTCCAGATATGAACACGTAATGAACAGAAACGCTCCATTAAACTAATCACAACAGGTGTGTAAATCATCCTGGATACACTCAAATAATAGGCTACCAATAGCAATAACAATTGCAATTAATAATAATAATAGCAACAACATCAATAATAATACTTTGAATAATATATGCTGTATGTCATCGATTACAAATAACTTATTTTCTTGCCCTCTGCATGCAGCCAAAATAGAATTTTAGCCTACAGATTGCAAAAAAAGAGAAAGTCGACCAAATAATATTTTCCACATTTGCCAAACAATTAAGCAGGTTTTTACCTTGACTTGACTCTCGGTCATTCCTAAAGAGTAAGCCAGGCGGGCTCTCTCTGGGCCGGCCAGGTATTTCGTCTGCTCGAAGGTTTTTTCCAGTGCAAAAATTTGCTGTCCTGAAAAGGTCGGTCTGGAGTGTTTCTTCTTTCCATCCTTATCCAACATCATATTAGCTTGAGCTGGAACAAGAAACACAGAGCTATGGTTTAACACAGAGTCGAAGTTCAGACAATTAACTTCTCTTATTTTTAATTAACTTAAAAATTAAAAACTTCTATTGATAAAGCCTACATGCTATTTGAAATGTTAACTAAGTTAACTCAAAATGAACCTAAACAAATCTAAAAAGCCTCGAAGTGTGTCTGAGCTCCACTCTTAGTTTACTGACAAACTATTTACGATGGTACTAATAGCATAGTTTTATTATTATTTTTAAAAGTTTAAAAGTCCTGCCAAGTATCACATTAGAAGTAAATGTTCTATTAGCAACTTGCAGTGTGATAGCCTATTCAAAAGTAGTCTGCCTTTATGGTAACCATGCAGTGTAATGTGTATCCCTTCGTATAGCTAATGATGTGTATTATAGCCTAATAGTTTTACATTACCTGTAACGGCTGTGTAAAATATAGTGTAGTTTTGTTTGTGTGTGTTTGCTCCGTAGTGACAGGCCGAAATAATGTCTAAAATCACAAGACAAGCAAAGTAGCCCTGCAAAAACATTATACAACCCCACAAATGTGCCGTGGCTTTTTCGGAATTTAACAATTCAAAAACTACCCCTAAACGTGCACAAACGGAGCCAGTCAGACAGGACTTACAAGGACAAGGAACTCGCGGGTCCCTCCAGGGAGAACCCTGCATCACCCCGGGCCAGAAGATAGGCGCCCTCCCCGGCAGCTCGGCCAGCGGCTTCGGGTACCGCGACATCGCCGGGGTGAAGTACATCCCCGCTGCTGCTGCTGCCGCGGCGGCTGCGGTGGTGGCCAGGCCGTTTATCCTGGGGAACCCGGAGAGCAGCTGTCCGGCCGAGGTGATGGGTCTCCCAAGGATGTCGCTTATTCCGTGCGGGGTCCCCCCGGCCATCTGGGAGTTAAGGCTGGAGAGGTGGGGCGCCTTAAAGCCCGCCGGGCTCTGCTGCAGCGTATACGGGAACAGGGAAGTCTTCATCTCGGTCATGTTGTGCAACGCCGCCAGCGGGGTGCTGCCCAGGACGAAAGCACTCTGCCGGTTAGCCTCCATTTGCCCGACCGCTAACATTTGTGAACATGAACCACCAAACTCGCTTGTATAAAAACGGGAAATAAAAAGAACCTAATAAGAGTAAATAAAGGCGCAGAGCGGACTGGTGATATTCAGGAGCCAGGCCGCTTCTGCCGCCTTCTGAGAAAGTATCCGGGATGAGGAAGAAGCAGAATGTTGAGAAACTTGAGCAAAAGCGAACTTCTCTTCTCTATTGGGAAGTGAAGAGCTTGGTCAAACTCCCAGAAATGTCTCTCCGCGGGTTTGTTTTGTTCAGAGTCTGTCAGCTGGGAGAAGGCTGCATGCGTCCGCCACAGGAATCCTCGCGGAAGTCGGCCGCTCTGATGATGTTTTTAGTGGTTTTGATGGGAACCATTAAAGGGTCGACTTGTCTTTCCATAAATTGACTCGCTCTAGGCTGGGGGTGAAGCGGGACCCGCTGATAATAGCGCAGCCACCTGCACGCGCGCTATTCCCATTGGACAGGGCTGAGTGAGACAGCGCCCTGATTGGAGGAGACAGGAACTCCACCGCTTCACACGTGCGTCTTCGCAGGACGGGTGCTGCCTTGACGTGCTGTTGGAAATAATAACTTCTAGTTAAACTGCATACGAACGACCCTAGTACTCGGTGGTTTTAATGATTGACTGGATTTATTTAGGCTATGATATATTATGTTCCCTGTTGGGAACAGTGACGTTTCAGAGCGGGTACACAGCCGAACAAATGTAGCCTAATTTAATTTTTAGACCGAGGCTAGCCTAGGCTATACAAAAGCTGTTTACGTTTTTCCTTCCTTTAAACAGCATTTTTGTAGCCTATTTGACACAATATGTTCTATGGCCACTAACCCTAGACTACAATTTCCCGACTTTTCTGTGCAGAATCAAATAGCTCCGCTATAGGCTAGCAAATAGAAACTATAGGCCTAACTCTTTTTCAGCATTGACTGAAACCACTTGATTGTTGCTCATAGCCGTGTTAAAGACTTTGAAATTGTGGAAGTCATGGTGTCGGAGGAGACCCTGAATGCATCCACAGCCACACTCTATTAAGATCTTTAGCTCTGCTGTTAATGATGCGTCTCACACCGTGGAAATCTTTGTTTCCTCAAATGACAAAGAATATACATTTACATTATAAGCTGTAACGCAGACAGTGAAAGTATATTAAAGTAGAAACGAGACCCGGCCGGGGTGAGGACGGGCTCCTAATGGTTGCAGACTGAAGATTACATTTTAAAGATAAGTCCACGGAAAAAAAAAATCAGATTCTACTTGATTGTTTTTTGTTTTTGTTTTTTTACTATTTTTGAATTTATTTTTGTTGATATGTTTGATATGATATGCGGTAAGAGCTTTTCAGCCACTCAGCATGTTTTTTCTTCTTCTTTCATTTGCACACTATTTTGCGATGAATCTCGGTACTTTGGAGAATGAGGTTGGAAAATAAACTGAGTTATTCCAGCGTGTGTTGTGATATGCTTTCGTAAAAGATTACGGGTTCATTCACTTTACCCCATCTTGAACATCAACATTATTTCATATCATTTCATATTTTTCATCAGGCAACCTATTTGAAAGAAGTGGATAAAAAAGAGCAGTCAGTGGATTTTCAGATAAAACAGAAGTGGATCATAATAACTTTAAAGGACACATCTGGGTTTAATAAGAGTGAGATAATAAGTGTGTTTTTGAGATAGGCCCATACTGCGTTATTACGGAGAAAGTGAGAAAAAGCGCCAGGCTCCGGTCATCACTCTGAGTGCTGTAATATTTTATGGAGATGTGAGAAGGTTGTAAGAGTGAAATATGGCCACGTTAGCATTTGAAAGGCTTCAACAAATGCACCTTGCTGCCCATTTGCTCACCGGGGGAAGATTGTGGGTTTTAAAAGGGTTTTCAGCGCGAGGTGATTCACAAGTTTGCCTGTATTTCTTCAAGTTGAAGGGATGCAGTATACACACGTTTTCTAATTCTGCAAATGGCCCTCTATTTCTAATCCATATCCGTGTATTTCCTCCTGATCATATAGGCATAGGCCTACATTGGTTTTATTGCCTTGTTTTAAAGTCTTTCTAAAATGATCACAGGAGCAGCTTATGAAAATAATAAATATCGCCTTGTGATTTGTCAAAGAGCAAAGCTGACAACCGTTGCTCAATCTCTTGGTGTTTTTTTTGTTGCGAAATGACAGAGTTAAATCCGGCCGCTCGCGCTGACCCAGCGCGAGATCAATGACAGAACGATTGGCACTTTTTGCAGCTCATCTGCAGCCAAAGAAGAGAGCTGCCAAGCAGCCCGTCCCGTAAAACCATAATCGCAATTTAACATAATGAATGATTAGAATTTTGATCTCCTACATTCACAAGTAATTTAAAGTTTAAACTCTTAAACTCAAATCTGTTACAGAAATATAGATGTGGCGCTGCACTGAAGGAATGGAGGGTAAAAAAAGAAATATTGATAGATACCCTAATTATTGGAAAGATTATTAAAGCAATAAAATAACTTTTATTTCTACGATGAAAGACCAATATATTGACACCTAGCCTACATTAGTATAATTATTTTTTAAAGATAATAAAATGGTAATTAATTAGTAGGAATAATATAAACAACAGCAATAATGCTAGCCCTACTACTAGTAATAAAGAACAGTCAAACGACAATAATAAAGAACAAAAGAGCTCATTTAGCAAGGAAATGATTTGATTTGATTATTTATTGAAATCACTGTAGTAACTTGCGAACCTGTTGCTCACCGCAGTAAGTCATGATAATGCAGTGCATGATGAATATAAGCTTGATTTATGCGGTATAGATGCTATTGTGAGTTTTAATAATGGCTTGTTGGCCTGCTGATGGCGCGTATACCGCGGGCCTTTGTCCTCCTATTGGAGGGGGAATGGGTTAATAAACAGCGTAAAGATAATCTTATCTGAGTGTAACCTCGACCCGAATGGGAATTGACAGAGCAGTGACGGGGAAGATAAGCACATGTTTGGACAAAAAGACTCTTGTTGCAGCCAGTAGATATGTGCTCAGAGTCAGCGGGCCTGCGTCCAGCTGCTTCATCACCACTCAGTGCATGTTTTCTCTTGTGTATATTGTGTGTGGTCCCCCTACACACACATTACAAACATACACATAAAAGCTTCAATCTCAATTACACAACAGTTATAAAATACAAAATAAAAACACTTAAGCGTATTATTATTTTCTAAACAATCATAGAATTTCACAAGTTGATCAGCTAGAATGTAAAACATGTAATAACTGTTGTCAGATGGCCTACATATATAATCTTTCACTTTACACACGCACTGGGAAGTGAAATGGAAGAAAATGAACTGGGACCCCCTTTTTCAAAGATCACATGTGAATGAGTGCACAGGACATCTAAATAAAAGGCTGTATAATTTGGCCAGGATCGCCCTCTAGTGGCACACATTGAAATCAACTCAAATTGGCTTTTTTTTCGCGGGGGTTTGAGTCCACCTGTTAACACGCAGAGGCTGACATTCCCTGGATGAACAAAGATGCTCATCATCAACCCTGCTGACACTTGAATTGAGACTCTATTTTAATGATTATTTTATTATTATTATTATTATTATTAGTTATAAAAAGTTAGTTTTCCTTACTGAGTGCAACAGTGAAACAAGAGCAGAGGCCTCTTCAGGCCCATTTTCTCTGTTTATGTTCACTTCTGTTCCACTGAAACCAAACATGTGTTTTTGTCATTTATTTGAGGCACTGTGTCAGAGTCACAGAGGCCTATATACTGGAGTTAGTTTCTTTACAGCATTGATTATTTCATTAAATGACATCATATCATTTCTAGAATAATTACTAGGATAGGTTGACTTTAAATTCCTTATCGTCACCTTCCTAAAACAATGGCCTATGTCATGTTTTCAGAAAACACAAAAAACTGAACCAAATACTGAATATATATTTATTAATAATTTCACTCAAAAATGTTATGACAATAGATGACTATTGACATACTTATAACAATGTCTGTCAATTATGCAACATAAGAGGAATAAATGCCTTTGTGACTGAGGCAATTTTAAACCTTCAACTCTGTCAACTATCAGTGTTTTACATGCACAGAAACCTCATCACTTACCAACTGGGGACGAGCCCTGAATCATGGAAGTAACTTCAGTGATAGAGTGGTAGATTTGTGTTCTTCTTGAAGCGGCTGCCATTTTGAAAAGCTTGTAAAATTGCCTAAGTCACATTGTCTTTTGACTTAGGCAAAATAAAATGCCCTAAGTCCCACTCTTGACATAGGCCATTATACTAAAGGTGTAGAATCACGTGACCTGTTCAACTGAGGATGTAGGCCATTTTACCAGAGGTGGCCAGCACCACAAGGAGATGATTTAAAACGACAAAAATCATTTTAGTCAAAAAATGACTTAGGCCATTATTTTATGAAGGTGACGTTATTTGACTTGCCTCCTAATTCATAGAAAAATAAATCATAACAGTTTGTCAATGTTACATTTTTACACAACATTATTATTTTTTTATCACGTGTACATTTTAAAAATATATTCACATGACAAACATGTTTCTGTTGAATTCAACAAGGTGTCTTATTTTTCTTTCCAAAGCATCTTCAGCTTGTGTACTCATTTAGTGAATCAGATCATTTAACATTTACTTCCGATTGGATCCATTCATTTTAAAACTTTTCAACACATTGCATGTAATGGTTAAGATAAACCACTTGTTGTAGTGGGGACTGTAGTTTGGAGCATACTAATGAAGAGTTACATGTGTGTGTTCACCACTGGAGGCACTGTAGCACACCTCAGAGAGTGGCTTCTTCCAGCTGTTTCAAAACAAATGTGATATTCTTTATTTTTTTCAACCAAACTTTGGGGCTCGGTCTGTCATATAGCTCCTTTGGTTAATTATATGGCATGATATATCAATAAATAGAGTTGATTTTGTGTCACCCTCCATGTGTCTAGAAAGCCTGTATTTTTCAACACAGAATGGATTATGTTTCATCTATAACTCAAAGTATTTTAAATGTTTTATGTAATATTCCATATATATATATATATATATATATATATATATAATCAGATTTAGCCTTTAATTACTCATATATCACACAGATATCAAAATCTCAGTCAGTGAATTTAAGTGAAAAAAAAGTTGGGAGCGCCCAGATAGCTCAGTTGGTAGAGTGGGCGCCCATATATAGAGGTTTACTCCTCGACACAGTGGGACAGGGTTTGACTCTGACCTGCGGGCCTTTCCTGCACGTCATCCCCCCCTCTCTCCCCTTTCATGTCTTCAGCTGTCCTGTCAAATAAAGGCCTAAAAATGCCACAAAAAAAATCTTAAAAAGAAAAAAAAGTTGATTCCTCTAAACATAGTTGCCTGGTTCTAGCTCTCTGAAAAAATTACAAATCAATCTATAACATTTACTCACTGGGTCCCAATTATTTTCTTTCACATCTCTGGAGGTCGAAAATATGCTCGGGACAAAAACAGATACAAATGGTATCATCTGCTAACAACACTGCGAAAACTGGTAACTTTTCATTGAAATAATACTACACTTTTCTTGTCAACAGTGTTTTTCATTAGGTTCTGTTGTGCAAGTGAATAATATAAGTTTGTCTAAACTGGCAGAGACTCTCCTCCTATATGTAGTAACAGTAAAGTCCAGAGCATCATGGCTTCCTCATACTTGGATTTGACTGAAATTTGCTGTTTGATTGGTGAATTGGTTTATTTATAGAAAGATAGAAATATAAAATACATGTGAGGGTGTGGTAAACTAATAGCTTGTATAAATAAAATACACTCAAAGGACAAACCAAAGGTAAAATGTAGGTACAAAATCACCATTATATGTTAAGTATTAGTGTTCAAAAGTTTCTTATAAAATGAAATCATGTTGAAGAATAAAAAAGAGAAATAAATGCAGAAAAAACAGAAGGAAGCCGTATTTACAGTGTAAACAACAGTTACTAAGAGTGATCATTTTTTTTACCAAACCAAATAACTTTGACAGCAGGGAATTTTAAAGTCTATTTTTTATTTAAAAGCAGAGGAATCCATTAAATGTACATTTTCATTCCACAAGATAACTCTGAAAACTGACAACGGGATGTTTTATACCAAGGTGAAGATTCTTAGCCTGTCTAGGTTGGTTATTATGGACTTGAGAATTGTTAACAATATAATATCTAAACTATAAGGTAAATCTGTGTTTTTATATTTCGTTTTAAACAAATGTACAGCATTGAAGAATGTTGATGTAAAAAAAATAGTCATTAACTGTAATTTAAAAAAGAGTGGTGCACTTGGTGTAACAGCTTTGGAAAGGATGCTAATAGATTATAAATCTTGATTGTTTGCATCCCAGCTCTCCTGTTTCTTCATTGTTCCCACTTGGACTTGCAAGCACAGGTGGAACTAATCAACATGAATTATGACTATGTTCCAGGTGTTGTTGCAGCGTAGCAATCAGTGTTGTTATTAGTGACAGCTGTGTTCAGTAGTTCCATCCAACTTTAGCTTCACTCCCAGTGGTGGAATGTGACTAAGTACATTTACTCAAGTACTGTACTTCAGTACAAATTTGAGGTACTTGTACTTTACTTGAGTCTTTTCTTTCATGCCACTTTCTACTTCTACTCCACTACATTCATCTGACAGCTTTAGTTGCTAGTTAATTTACAAATGAATGTTTGCACACAAAACACATGTAGTCTATAAGATATGATTTTTTTGAAATAAATGAAACTATCCAACAACATACAGGCCTACAATAGGGGTGCATGATATATTGACTCGTTATCGCGATATCACGTTGCGCAATATTATATCGAAAGATAAGTATGCAATATTTAGTTTATTTTGTGGAGCGTCTGGCACGTTAGTGCACGTCAGCGCACAGGTCCACTACGTAACAAACCCTATGGAGCGTACCACGTGTGTGCATATTTCGACATAGTGACAGTGTAAGTGAAGAAATAGATAGAGACAACAAAACGGAACGAATCAGAGAAGCGAAAGAAAAGAAAGGACCTAAAGAGAGAGTGAAGGGAGCCAGTGGAGCAAAAGAAAGAACACAAAAGTAAGAAAATGAGTGTTGCTCAGGGAAAAGATGAAATAACAGAGATTTAAGAGGAAACTTTAGTGGCCAAAAGTAATGCCTTCTCGGTAAGGCAAGGCAAGGCAAGGCAGCTTTATTTGTATAGCACTTTTCAGCAACAGGGCAATTCAAAGTGCTTTACATGAAGACAATTGAAATACAAGAATAAAAGTTACAGTGCAGTATAAGAAATTAAACATTAAAGAGCAGTTAAAAACAGTTAAAAATATAAAAGCAGATAAAATAAGCAACGAAAGTATAAGAAATGGATAGTCATTTAACCAAAAGGCAACATCAAAAAGATAGGTCTTCAGCCTTGATTTAAAAGAACTGAGAGTTGCAGCGGACCTGCAATTTTCTGGAAGTTGGTTCCAAATATGTGGAGCATAGAAACTAAATGCTGCTTCCCCCTGTTTAGTTCTGACCCTGGGGACAGAAAGCAGACCTGTCCCAGACCACCTGAGAGGTCTGGGTGGTTCGTAGTTTACTAGCAGATCAGAAATGTATTTTGGCCCTAAACCGTTTAATGATTTATAAACCAGCAAAAGTATTTTGAAATCAACTCTCTGAGGCACAGGAAGCCAGTGTAAAGACTTCAGCACTGGAGTGATGTGATCCACTTTCTTGGTCTTAGTGAGGACTCGAGCAGCAGCGTTCTGAATCAGCTGCAGCTGTCTGATTGATTTTTTAGGGAGACCTGTAAAGACCCCGTTACAGTAGTCAAGTCTACTGAAGATAAAAGCATGGACAAGTTTTTCCAAGTCTTGCTGAGACATAAGTCCCTTTACCCTTGATATATTCTTAAGGTGGTAATAGGATGACTTTGTAATTGTCTTAATGTGGCTGTTGAAATTCAGGTCTGAGTCCATAATTACACCTAGATTTCTGGCTTTGTCTGTTGTTTTCCACATTGTCGTTTGAAGCTGAGCGCTGATTTTTAATCGTTCCTCTTTTGCTCCAAAAACAACCACCTCAGTTTTTTCTTCATTTAATTTAAGAAAGTTCTGGCACATCCAGTCGTTAATTTGTTCAATGCACTTAGTCAGTGTTTGTATAGGACTATAGTCTCCTGGCGATAAGGTTATGTAAATTTGTGTGTCGTCCGCATAACTATGGTAACTTATTTTGTTGTTTTCCATAATCTGAGCCAGTGGAAGCATGTAGATGTTAAACAGAAGAGGCCCCAGAACGGAGCCTTGGGGAACTCCGCACGTCATATTTGTATGCTCAGATGTATAATTACCTATAGATACAAAGTAGTCCCTATTCTTTAAATAGGATTGTAATGGCAAAATTATATTTTACCCAAGTAACTATGTCTTTCTGTATGTGCTCTTGTTATGTCTCCCCCAAGGAGAAGTTAAATAAATTTGTCTGTGAGAAAATAGCCAACTTAGGTTTACTGAGATACAACCGTAGTCACAAGGTCTCTACAAGTTATACGACACAACATCCCTGTGAACCAGACAGACCAGAAGGTCTATCTTCATTTGTTATTACATTGAATTGTGTGCTTAAAGCGATGTCACTCCCTCTCTCTTATCTGTGTATTTAAGATGATGTTCTTGATGTGTGAACTTTGAAGACTCTTCCACATGTTGCTGCGTGCATCTTGTGAACGAGTTCTCCTATTCTGCGCAGAATATATGTACTTCAATAAATTACAAAAACCTACATTGGTTTCAGTCTACTATTTCTTGTTACTTGTTTCATCTTCAATTATTCTAAAACAGTTAATTAATCTACACCTGCTGCACCCTGGGTATTTTCCACAACAGGATTTAAACCGGTAGCTTGGAAATACTTTGGCTTTAAGCCAACAGATGTTTCATAGGCGATTGTTCTGCATTGAGTACTTTTACTTGTAATACTTTCAGTACATTTTCCTGATGATACTTAACATACTTTTACTTAACATTTTTAATGCAGGACTTTTACTTGTAACTAGGGTCAGGTACCGAAACGCGGTGCCAATAGGGCACCGGTTCCGACGTAAACGGTAGTAACGAGACCGAATAAGAACGAAAATTTTGGTGCCTTATTTCCGGCACCGTTTTAAAAGTACCGCTTTAACACCGGTATCGGAAAAAACCCAAACAATACCCAACCCTACTTGTAACAGAATATTTTTTACAGTGTGGTATTAGTGCTTTTACTTAAACCTACATTGTGTAATTTTTTTAGTTGATTCTTAGCAAAAACCCCTTTGTTCTTTCACAAATATGTGCTCATTCATGTGTAATTACTTCCACCAACTAATCAAAGTATTCTCGTTAGCATAGAATCTGACATTTAGAATCATTCAGAATATATCAGAGCAAGTCCCTCGAATGACGGCCGCCATGTTGCGCCTCCATCTTTAAAATACATTAGCCAAAGAGGAACATACCTCCATCGCATAAAATGTTGCGTTTACTTAACACAAGAGCAGCCATTTTCCCCTGTTGCCATGGGAACATTATGAAGTGACGTAAGTGAGAACACGGTGAGAACACGGTGTTGGGCGAATCACTTTTTTTTCTCTTTTTCATCAAACCGCAATTCTTGCCCAGGGTGTGAGGCCCCAGGCGGGTGTGGGGATACTCACAAGCCCCTGGCTGAGCGCCGCTACGTCGGAGTTTACCCCGGTGGACGAGAGGGTCGCCTCCCTACGCTTGCGGGTTGTGGGTGGAAAAACTCTGACTGTTGTTTGTGCATATGCACCAAACAAGAGTTCAGAGTATTCTGCCTTCTTGGAGACCTTGAATGGAGTCCTGTATGGGGCTCCAGTGGGGGACTCCATAATTCTGCTGGGGGACTTCAACGCACATGTGGGCAATGATGGAGACACATGGAAAGGCGTGATTGGGAGGAACGGCCTCCCTGATCTAAACCAGAGTGGTTGTCTGTTATTGGACTTCTGTGCTAGTCATGGATTGTCTATTACAAACACCATGTTCAAACATAGGGATGCTCATAAGAAGGTCAATGATCGATTTTATAATCGTTTCATCTTTCAGCCATATGTTTTGGACACTCGGGTAAAGAGAGGGGCGGAGCTGTCAACCGATCACCATCTGGTGGTGAGTTGGGTCAGGGGGTGGGGGAAGAGTCTGGACAGACCTGGTAAGCCCAAACGGGTGGTGCGGGTAAATCTGGAGGAAGCCCCTGTCCGACAGACCTTCAACTCACGCCTCTGGTGGAGCTTTTCGTGCATCCCTGTGGAGGCTGGGGGCATTGAACCTGAGTGGACAATGTTCAAAGTTTCCATTGCTGAAGCTGCAACGGGGAGCTGTGGTCTTAGGGTCTTAGGTGCCTCAAGGGGCGGTAACCGACGAACACCATGGTGGACACCGGTGGTCAGGGAAGCCGTCTGACTGAGAAGGAGTCTTTCCGGGATATGTTATCCCAGAGGACTCCGGAGGCAGTTGCAAGGTACCAAGGGGTCCGAAGGGCTACAGCCTCAGCCATGAAAGAGGCAAAGCAGCGGGTGTGGGAGAAGTTCGGAGAAGACATGGAGAAGGACTTTCGGTCGGCACCAAGGCACTTCTGGAAAACCATTCGCCACCTCAGGAGGGGGAAGCGGGGAACCATCCAAGCTGTGTACAGTAAGGATGGGACGTTGTTGACCTCAACTGAGGAGGTAATAGGGTGGTGGAAGGAGCACTTTGAGGAACTCCTAAATCCAGCTGATGCGCCCTCTTTGTTAGAGGCAGAGCTGGAGGATGATGGGGGATTGTCGTCCATTTCCCTGGTGGAGGTCACTGAGGTAGTCAAACAACTCCACAGTGGCAAAGCCCCAGGGATTGATGAGATCCGTCCGGAAAGGCTGAAAGCTCTGGGTGTGGAGGGGCTGTCTTGGTTGACACGCCTCTTCAACATTGCGTAGAAGTCTGGGACAGTGCCAAAGGAGTGGCAGACCGGGGTGGCGGTTCTCCTGTTCAAAAAGGGGGACCAGAGGGTGTGTGCCAATTACAGGGGTATCACACTTCTCAGCCTCCCTGGTAAAGTGTCTTCCAAGGTGCTGGAAAAGAGGGTTCGGCCGATAGTCGAACCTCGGGTTGAAGAGGAACAATGCGGATTCCGTCCTGGTCGTGGAACAACGGATCTGATCTTTACTCTCGCAAGGATCCTGGAGGAAGCCTGGGAGTATGCCCATCCGGTCTACATGTGTTTTGTGGATCTGGAGAAGGCATATGACCGGGTCCCCCGGGAGATACTGTGGGAGGTGCTGCAGGAGTATGGGGTGAGGGGGTCCCTACTCAGGGCCATCCAATCTCTGTATGACCAAAGCGAGAGCTGTGTCTGGGTTCTCGGCAGTAAGTCGGACTCGTTCCAGGTGAGGGTTGGCCTCCGCCAGGGCTGCGCTTTGTCACCAATCCTGTTCGTAGTATTTATGGACAGGATATTGAGGCGTAGTCGTGGTGGGGAGGGGTTGCAGTTCGGTGGGCTGGGGATCTCATCGCTGCTCTTTGCAGATGATGTGGTCCTGATGGCATCATCAGCCTGTGACCTTCAGCACTCACTGGATCGGTTTGCAGCCGAGTGTGAAGCGGCTGGGATGAGGATCAGCACCTCTAAATCTGAAGCCATGGTTCTCAGCAGGAAACCGATGGAGTGCCTTCTCCAGGTAGGGAATGAGTCCTTACCCCAAGTGAAGGAGTTTAAGTACCTTGGGGTCTTGTTCGCGAGTGAGGGGACAATGGAGCGGGAGATTGGTTGGAGAATCGGCGCAGCGGGGGCGGTGTTATATTCAGTTTATCGCACCGTTGTGAGGAAAAGAGAGCTGAGCCAGAAGGCAAAGCTCTCGATCTACCGGTCAGTTTTCATTCCTACCCTCACCTATGGTCATGAAGGCTGGGTCATGACCGAAAGAACAAGATCCAGGGTGCAAGCGGCCGAAATGAGTTTTCTCAGGAGGGTGGCTGGCGTCTCCCTTAGAGATAGGGTGAGAAGCTCAGTCATCCGTGAGGAGCTTGGAGTACAGCCGCTGCTCCTTCATGTCGAAAGGAGCCAGTTGAGGTGGTTCGGGCATCTGGTAAGCATGCCCTCTGGGCGCCTCCCTAGGGAGGTGTTCCAGGCACATCCAGCTGGAAGGAGGCCTCGGAGAAGACCCAGGACTAGGTGGAGGGATTACATCTCCAACCTGGCCTGGGAACGCCTCGGGATCACCCAGTCGGAGCTGGTTAATGTGGCTCGGAAAAGGGAAGTTTGGGTCCCCTGCTGGAGCTGCTCCCCCTGCGACCCGATACCGGATAAGCGGACGACGATGGATGGATGGATGGCAATTCTTGCAAGTTCCTGCAATTTCATTGCATAAAATTGCATAAATATCCTGCATATTCCATCGCATTTTTTAAGAAAACGTGCCGCATAATCAAGGATTTTTGCCCGCAACAATCACAAAAAAAATGCGTTTTTCTGGACTGACTAATGAATCTCTCAATTACTCCAGTGCTCTTGGGTAGTAGACGCTGGAGCTGGCATCCATTGTCAGAGACCAGACAGGTGGGATTTCCTTCACGACTGAACACTGTAGCTAAAAAACAAGTTATCACCTAATTTATGACTGTAGAGGTGAATGCAACTTCAGGCCATTTACTGTAGTAGTCTGTAAGAGTAATGGCATAACGACAGTCCCATGTAGCATGTTCGTAAGGACCGGTTATGTCAATGACCACCTTTTCCCATAGTCTATCTGGCAGTTTACCAGGTGTAAGTGGTGCAGGTGCAGTCTTCACTGTTTTGTCATTGTATTGGCATGACACACATGAAGCTATCTTACTCTGTACATCTTTGTCCATTTGTGGCCACCAATACAGGTCTCGTAGTCTCTATTTAGTGCGCACCACTCCCTGGTGCCCCTCATGTGCCAAGTCTACCACTTTGGATCGCAGTGATGTAGGCACAATCAAGCGGTCAGTACCTCTCACTGCCAGTTCGTCTCGTACATTGATGTATGAAGCTAGCTCATTTGGTACATTCTTTCTGCATTTTGGCCAGCCTGTCTGTATTTGCTGTCGCAATTGAGTCAGTTCAGGACAAGTGTCACATGCGGCGGTGAACTCAAACAATGACAGGGCATGTAAAGAGTCCATGAAAACAGTAGCTACTATGTCTGGTCCCACTTCAGCTTCTCCTGTGTTAGGCAGTGGAATTCTTCCGAGTTTTTGTTGTATTGGCACAGTCTCTGGTTTGAGCTGAATGTTGTGCACAGATCCCTTTCCACAGCCAATCTCCTGTATCTGGATCTCAGATGCATTCTGTGGTGCAGTAGGTGCCCTCGGTGCAGTAGGATCATCAGAGCTGTCAGCTTTAACCACTTTTGAGCCCTCAATACGCATGTGCAATGCTGCAACTAGATCTAGTCCTAATAGAGCAGTACCTGACTTTACTACTACAAATGAGCCTGTAGTAGAATGCCCATCATGAGTAACTGTGGCATTTGCAAGGTGTGTGATGGATCCACAACGGTAACAGGAGCGGCGGTTATTTGTAAGCACCATTGTTGAAGCAGGTGTTCTTTTTTCTTTCTGACGGGCCTTCCTTTGCTGTGTATGTATGGCTCTCACTGACGCAGCAGTGCCAGTAGCAGTAGTAGTAGTAGTAGTAGTAGTAGTAGTGTCGGAGAGAATGTTAGCATTCCGCAGTCCAGCCTCTATCTGCAGGGCCAGTGAAGTAGCTTTAGCCAGGGTCAGATCCGCTTCTATCAAAAGTCTGTCTCGTATGCGTGTCGGCAACACACTCTATCAGTTGATCTTGAATCATTTGTTCCTCCATTTTACCAAACTCACACGGTGCAGCCAGTTCATATAATGAAGCTAGATACTGGTTTATTGACTCATCCGGTCGCAGTGGTTTTTAAGTCCATCCACTGCAGTAGCATATGTAGTACCTGTATCCAGTAGTGCGTAAAACAGTCTTTGTCCCTCAGCGCCAAGTGCATGGAGTAGAATCGTGCGCCGTCTCACGTCGGGCCACTTCTCTCTGTTAGCATCAATTGCTAGCATGTAATTCTCGAACATTTTCAGCCATGTAGGGAAGGGAATAGCAGGTTTGCCTGGGCAAGTCATGAACGGTGTAGGTAAAGGCACGTTAATAGCCATCCTCGTCGCCAAAATGTGGTGTTTTGTAAAGGTATTTTAAGTACCAGCCGAGAGACATGTATGACTGCTATTCTTCAACTTTAATTATTCTTCTTCTTCTATGTACATAACATTTAGTTGTATAACATATTGCACACTCTAGCGCCCCTAGTGTTCACCAACAGTATTAACAGCATTAACAGGACACAACACTCCACCTTTCGCACTTTTAGACTCAGTGGCACCGTGACGAATGCCAGCCGGGAGGGAAAAAGAGAATTTAACGCGACAGGCAAAGCAACAAGACCAAAGTTAATATTGGAGTGGCTAGAACAGCTGCGTGTAAACGATGGATATTTTGGATTTGGCCACCGTAGCAGTTGAAACGTGCTCGGAATGGGAAGGGCTAGAAAGTAATATTCAGTTGGTTGTCATATACAATTTCACCGCTAAATGGGAGAAATTCTTACACAATGTAGCTTTAAGTAAAGGATCTGAATACTTGTTCCACCACTGGTCACTCCACATTATTAGCTGAGCTCATGTTGGACCAGCCTGAAATGGCTCTTGGGAAACATTGTGATTACTTTACAGAATACACGTTTTAGCGATATCTCTTTTACCATTTTTGTAGAGTGAGTTGGTCGTTGGTCTAAATAGTAACTATATTGTTTAAATTCACAGGAATACCATTTGCAAACCTTATTCAAAATGTCCAATCTGTGTTGTGAAACCTCATTAAACACACTGGAGGAATATACCCGGTGAAACCACTAGATGGCAACCTGCATCAAGAAGAAGGACAAGGAAGTGTGAGAGCCTACTGGTGGTGGGTAGATGAGTGGGAGGCACCCTGAGGTAAACTAAGCGTTTAATCAATCGGCTAATCATTTCCGCTGGACTTGTAGGCCTGTATGTTGGTGGATAGTTTAATTTATAATAAAACATCATATTTTATAAACTACATGTGTTTTGTGTGCAAACATCTTAATCTGTAAAGTAACAAGTAACTAAAGGTGTCAGATGAATGTAGTGGAGTAAAAAGTACAATATTTCTCTCTGAAATGTAGCGGGGTAGAAGTAGAAAGTGGCATGAAAAGAAAAGACTCAAGTAAAGTACAAGTACCTTACCTTTGTACTTAAGTACAGTACTGGAGTAAATGTGCTCGGTTACATTTCACCACTGCACTCTAGTGTTAATTTACAAGAAAGTGACAATGAAGTATACTGATACAATCATTTGAAATACATTGGGCTAAGCTGCATTTTCTGTTTTTTCCTAAATGTGTGATGGGCAGAAGATAATGTATGTTTCTGTATAGTGTGAGTACCATGTAAATAGAGAGGAGAAAAACAACAGGTATCTTGGTCACTTGCCCAGTCTGTGTAGTTTATTTTATTTTTTATGCTTTAAGACGATGAACGAGAGTTTAGGTTGTTTAACTGACTTAACAGCCAACAATGTTGTCCATATCCCTTACTGCAACTAAATAACCCTTACTATAAAATAATTTTCACTTTGCTCTGTTTTACTGTTTTATATATTTATTGATTTGCACACAAAAACAAAGTAAAGGCACTTGGATAACAATAACAAACATATTTGTATACAACTTTTTTCAAATTATCTTTTTTTTAAATAAAAAAATAAAAAAATAAATAATAATACAAAATATATATTTATACATTTTTACAAAAAATAAAAATAAATAAGAATATATAAAATAAAAAATAAAAATAAGTGTTAAAGTTAGGCCTAGTTAGCCTGGAAAGATTGCATAAATGGTTGCCACTTATTGTAAAATTTGGCGAGACTACCTTTCTTAGAATAACTTATTTTTTCCAGTCTTAGAAAAGACATGACATCAGTCGTCCAAAGTGTACTGGATGGGGCATTTGTTGCTTTCCAATTAAGAAGAAGATGGCATCTCACTATCAAGGAAGTGAAAGCCAGGACCTCTAACTGCGCTGATGAAAAACAGTGGTATTCTTGAGGAGTACCAAAAATGGCTACATGCGGAGAAATATCAATGGTCTTGAGGAGCACTTTAGACATGGTGTCAAAATAAGTTTGCCAAATATTTCCTAGGGTTGGGCAAAAGAAAAACATATGTGCAAGATTACAGGCCGAACCAGAGCATCTGTCACAGACATCAATTGTATTAGGGAAAATTTGCGATGGTCGGGTTTTAGAATAGTGACATCTGAACACTACTTTAAATTGTATTAAAGTCAAGCGGGCGCAGATTGAGGCTTTATGAATACCATTTAAAACAGAGTCCCACCAGTCAACATCAAAGGCCAAACCCAACTCTTTCTCCCAAGCCTCCTTCGTCCTAGTGATTAAATGATCATCATAGTACTGGATAGTACCATAGACTTTGGAAATTAAAGATCTTTGTGAAAAATTCAACTGTAAAAGACTGTCCCATGTCTGCTCAGGAGGAATTTGCGGAAAATTAGGAAATAAACATTTTACACAATTCCTAATTTGGAAATACCTAAAAAGATGTGAAGGTGAGAGGCCGAACTCGCTTTATAAAAATCCTTAAAACATTTCAGACCCTTATCATGCCATAAAGTGAAATTGGAATCAGTAAATGCAGGTTTGAACGCATAATTCCTCAACAGTGGACTTGATATGGTGGGAGTAAGCAATTTAAAATGCTTTCTAAATTGAAACCATATCTTTAATGTGGAAATGACCACTGGGTTGCTAGTAAAGCCAGAAGGGTTGACTGAAGCCACACCAGACAGTATTGGCAGTAAAGAGGATGAGGGACATGATTGTATTTCCAACTGACACCAAGGTGTATTGACCAATTTTAGCCAAAATAAAGTTTTAGTTATGTTCGTAGCCCAATAATAAACTTTGAAATTTGGTAGAGAGAGGCCACCATCAAATTTGCAATTCTGAAGTAATTTTAGCCTAACTCTAGGTGTCTTACCATTCCACAGAAAATTAGATATAACTGAATCAATATTTTTGAAAAAACCGTTAGATAAAAATATTGATAGGCACTGGAACAGAAACAAGAATTTTGGGAGGACATTCGTTTTAACCACGTTAATTCTACCAATCATGGAAAGGGGGAGGGAACCCCATCTTTGGAAATCAGCCTTAATCTCAGTTAATAGGGGAGAAAAGTTTACATCATAAAGAGTTTTGTAGGACCTGGCCACATGAACCCCCAGATACTTAAATCCCGAAGGACTCAGCTTGAAGGGAATATCAGATTGAGAGAGCTGCATTGCTAGGTCATTGACTGGGTAACATTCACTCTTAGAGACATTGATCTTGTACCCCGAAAACGAACCAAATCTATGAAAAAAAGAAAGAATAACAGGGCACGCCCCTACAGGATTTGTGATATACAATAACAGATCGTCAGCGTATAAAGAAAGTTTGAATTCGACCCGGGAGCGCGTAATGCCGTTAAAAATGGGGAAAGACCTCAAATAAATGGACAGAGGTTCTATTGCAAGAGCAAAGAGGAGGGGAGACAAAGGGCAACCTTGTCTACAGCCACGGTTTAAGGGAAAATAACTAGATTGAACGTTATTAGTTGTGATACTGACGCAAGGTGATGTATGAAGAAGGCGTATCCATGATATAAAAACGTTACCAAAACCAAATTTCGTCAAAACTGCAAACAAGTAACTCCATTCAACTCTGTCAAACGCCTTTTCTGCGTCAACAGAAATGACAACTTCTGGAATGGCAGCGGTTCCCTTCGAGTAGATAACATTTAATAAGGTACGGACATTATAAAAAAGCTGACGTCCTTTTATGAAGTCAGTCTGCTCTTGAGATATAATTGTTGGAAGCACCTTCTCTAGATGACATGCCAAAGCTTTCGCAAGAACTTTTGTATCGACATTCATCAAAGAGATAGGTCGATAAGAAGTACAGAGTTCGGGATCCTTGCCCTTTTTCAGAAGAACGCTAATAGAAGCCTGTCTCAAAGTGAAAGGAAGAGAGCCATTTGACAGAGATTCTACATAAACAGCATGTAATAGCGGAATGAGTTGATTATGGAATGCCTTGAAGAATTCAACCGGGAACCCGTCTGGCCCAGGAGACTTATTATTTTGCATATTTTGTAGAGCCAATGTAAGTTCTTGCATAGTCAGTGGAGAGTCCAACTGATCAATTGCATCTATGTTCATATCCGGAAAATCTAGGTCTTGCAAAAACGTATCCATATAACTCAAGTCCGATGGAAATTCTGAACTATACAAAGATTTATAAAAGGATGAAAATACTGAATTTATAAGGTCAGGTTCCTCTACCAACATTCCCGACTCATCTTGCCACTGTTGCACTAGTGCTTGCTCTTGGGGGGATTTGTTGGGTTTTTTGTAGTGTGGTCTAGACCTACTCTATCTGTAAAGTGTCTTGAGATAACTCCTGTTATGATTTGATACTATAAATAAAATTGAATTGAATTGAATCTCTAACACGGGGTATTAAACGTGAGGCTGCTTGTCGACGCAATCGGTGAGCTAGCAATCTTCCAGATTTGTCTCCATATTCATAGTATTTGGCCCGAGAATGTAGAAGTAATCGCTCTGCTTCATTAGTTGTGATTAAGTCTAATTCAGTTTTTAATACCACACGTCGCCTTAATAAATCAGGAGACGTGGATGTGGCAAGCTGTTGATCCACAGATTCCAGATCGGCTGATAATTTTTTAATGGTTGACGTTCTTAATTTCTTCAATATGAAATAATCTGACCCCTTAAGTAGGCCTTTAAAGGTTCCCACAGGAGCGTATTAGAAATGGGTTCTGATTCAGATTGGTTGAGAGATATAAAATCCTAATTTGTACTTATGATAAATATTATGAAATTTGTCATCAGACAAAAGAGATATGTTAAATCTCCAGTGGGTGGAGTAACGAGATTCAGACGAGAACTGAATTTCCAAGGTTAAAGGCGAATGATCTGAAATAATAATCGGATGGTAAGAAGTATCTGTCACCTTGGGTATCAGTCTGGCATCAATAAAAAAATAGTCAATACGGGAAAATGTCTGGTGTACATGTGAATAAAAGGAGTATTGCTTGCCAGTTGGATTATGAACCCTCCAGGGGTCAATGTAGCCATTGTCGGACATAAAACTACTTAGAGTTCTAGCCATTTGTGACTGATTCAAGTTGGCTTTGGAACGGTCTAGCTGAGAATTTACAACACAATTCATGTCCCTGCCAAATATAAAGAATACGTCATTTAAAGATGGTAATATCTTAAAAAGATTATTAAAAAAACTAGGATTATCAAAATTTGGTGCATACACGTTGACAAGTAGAACTGGAACCTGGTATATAGTCCCTAAAATTATCAAATACCTGCCGTCCTTGTCAGAAATGATTTTGGTCTGTGTAAATGGGACGGATTTACTAATCAGAATGGCAACCCCCCTGGCTTTAGAATTGAAGCTGGAATGGAATACTTCCGAAACCCAGGGACATCTCAACCGTGTCTGGTCATTGTTTCGCATGTGGGTCTCCTGCAGAAAAACAATATCAGGCTTTAAACGCTTTAAATGAGAAAACACCTTTGAGCGTTTGACAGCAGTCCCCAAACCCTTGATATTCCAACTAAGAAATCTCGCATTTAAAGCTTTAATACTTGTCATATTTAGTTTATATCACAACTGAGACTGCAACCACAATTCGAGCTCCCAAAAAAAAATAAGAAAAATAAACAAAAATAAAAAAAAAATTGTAGATACACCCCAGACCCCCCTCCCCCCGCACCTACTATTACCCCATCCCCAAACGATAGGATAGGAGTCATTAGCAGAACAACTAAACTCTGTGTATTAGACCTAACAGTCGTCTTCATACTTCTCCAAACTCAACAGGAACTCCTGCGCAACAATAATAAAATATGTGTCTTAAATTACAGGGTGTACAATCGACTAGAACTTGTGTGAACCTGAGAAAGACATTTGTGTATCAAAATAATACAATATTTATGCCACTTTTACTTATTTTCATGTGTCTCAAAGTAAAATTTACCGTACTTAGATGTTACATGGACATTCAAAGTCATTTTGTAGGCAGCTGGCACTCAAAATCAGCTCTTACTATTTAAGGGTTTTGATAAAGACAGCAGCCTCTCCAGGGGATGTGAAATCCTTTGTAACCCCTCCACTCGTTGTGATCCGGAGGAGGGCAGGATATATCAGACCATACCGTACACCTGGAATGTCCCTGAGTTGTCTCCTGACGTCATTAAAGGCAGCGCGTGCTTTCGCCGTCCGGGCTGTGTGATCCGGAAAGATGGAGATTGTAGAGTCTCCAATCTTGATCCGCTGCTGGGTCCTGGCACGTTGAAGGATGTCGACACAGTCTGCATAATAATGTAAACGCGCTCAAAACACGATCAATAAGAGGTGCTTTATCCAAGTTAAGCGCCTCCTTAAGCAGAGCGGATGTAGATGCCGCGGTAACCGTGCCACATTGCTCAGATAACCCGATAATACAGATGTTATTGTGGCGAGATCTACCTTCACATTTGTTCTCAAGAGCCAGAACTTTATTAGACAGGCTCTCCACTTTACTTTTGAGATACGCCATGTCGTCTGTGCAAGTTGACAGTGATTCCTCCATCTCAATCACCGTCCCCCTTAGCTCACCCACGTCAGATTTTGTAGCGGCTAGGTTAGCCGTCGGCTCCTTTTTGACACTTTGCAATTCTGACTTTATTTTGGATAAGTTTTCAGTCATAGCCATCTGTAGTTCAGACTTGAAAATGCCTACCATCTCTTCTCGGAGAGCAAGAAGAAGTTCGGCTTTAAAGTCCGCAGAAGCCATACTCGAAGCTGTGACGGTGCTAACGCCATCTCCGTCGTGAGGAGGCGGTCCGACAGGATCACGCTGGGCCGGGGATGTGGCCCCTGCATTAGGCCGCGCTTTCGATGCCGTCTGGTTGTCCGTATTTCTGGGTTTTGGAGGCATAGCGGCACTTAATACAATCAAAAAAGCTCTAAGATGTCAAAATATGTACACACCACGTCGGTAGAAAACACCCTGATAGACTTTATAAAAAGTTTCTGCAGGAGCTCCCAGAGCCACGTCTTTACGCCATTGGTCACTAACAGGAAGCTCCTTTGCTCTGTTTTATGGAGTATTGCACCCTTTTTTTGACAGTGAAATACTTTTGTATGAACCAGATATATAACACAGTAGCCTACAATAAAGGGAGACTTTATAGTCTATGTAACAAACCAATAGCTTGTGCTTTTTAAAATAAAAGCCACTTTAGGGTATGGAAATGTGACTTTTGCACCCCTTAGTGGGTGTATCACAAAAAGAACATTTGGGCTGAAAGAAACAGACTGCAGCCTTTTTCACTGGGAGCGCCTTATTTTTCAAAATCATGAATGCACATTTCATTTTTATGAAAGTTCTAGTTAGTTGAGTGTTATTGATCCAAAATGCGAAGAAAAGGCAGCACATGTCAAGTTCCCAATTTAAGGAGGACAAAATACTGTAATTTCACTTAGGCTCACATCAAGCAATACATCAATCAAATGTGGATTTATTGAGATGTGAGCCTAATTGAACAAGTGAAATGACAGTATTTTGTCCACAACTTGGGAGCTGTGCTAGCTTTTCTTCACTTTTTGGAACATGTCTGTTGGATATTGGGTTTAGCAGTCCATTGGGAATCTCCATTGTTGAAGCACAACCTCCCTTTTCAACTGAAGTGCTATTGATGTAACTTCTATAGGGCTTCTAGATGCCATGACAGCTCAGTGTCTTGTTGCAAATAGGCCGTGAACCAGCAGATAGGTTCATGGCCTCTCTTTTTAGTTTCCACCGCGTCCTCTAGTTTTCTCCCTGGCAACCATTCCACAATGTTTCCCTGCCTTCTGCTCCAGTGTATGCTGGGTAAGTTAATGTTTTTTTTCCCCTTCATTTTAGGAAAGTAAACAACTGTATCAAATCATTGAAATTAGCCTGCTAAAACTAATGTAAACGTTGCATGAGTGACATTCATTTATTTTTTGTCAGGACAAAAGTTTCTTATTCAGTGTGTTTGTTTATGTGACCATTTGGAAAGCCGAGAGTGAAAGCTGCATTACAGCACAGATCAGGGAGCAATAACTTGGGGGACTTAAGGGAAATGAAAGTGCTGGGTGGTGCATCTCAGCTGTGATTGACCACAAGTTAGAAAAACATTGTTTTGGGCCAAACCCTCAGGCAGAGAACCATACCTTCATGGATATTTGAGGATTTTAGAATGTAATCCCCTTTAAATTTCCCATAAATACCTCATGCACGCTGCTTTAACAAAGACATGGTCAGATTGTTGCTTCGTGTTTGCAACACGAACAACAAGGAGGAAAATAACTGGTAACACTTTACTTGAAGGTATTAACATAATCGTGACGTGACACTGTCAAAACCATGACATGACACTGTCATGAACGTGTCATAAACGTTATAAACAAGTCCTAAAGATTTATGACTTCTGTCATTAAGTGTCATTCGGTTTTTGTCATTACAAGTTGACATTGTTTGGGTTGTCTTGATTATGAAAACTTGACATTAATCAAAGTGACATTACCAGAAGTTGTCTTGGTCATGACAAGTTGACATTACATTTGTTTGTAATGACAACTTGACATTAACCAGGATGACATTACCAGAAGATGTCTTTGTCATGACAACTTGACATTACATTTCTTTGCAGTGTCCTTATTAAGACAACTTGACAATTCAATTCAATTCAATTTTATTTATAGTATCAAATCATAACAACAGTTATCTCGAGACACTTTACAGATAGAGTAGGTCTAGCCTACACTATAATTTACAAAGACCCAACAATTCTAGTAATTCCATCAATAGCAAGCATGTAGTGGCAAGGAAAAACTCCCTTTAAGGCCCGTTTCACATAGGACGCGCAAGCGGCAGCGCTGCGCTATGAAACCCATTATTGTGTATGGCTTGCGCGCACAACAGCTGATCTGCCGCTGCGCTGAGCAAAGCGCAGCGCAAGCGGCATTTTGCGGCTTGCCGCTCTTGCGCGTGCCGCGGCCAAGGTTAAACATGCTGTTATAGTTTTTTTCAGACACGTGAAAGTGCGTGCCGTGGTCAAAGTTCAACATGGTTCAACTTTGACCGCGGCAAGTGCAAGAGCAGCCGCGGTGCGCTGTGACATATGTCACAAGCACCCTATGCTTTCAAAAAACAACAACACATAATGCACGTGGATCCACAAACAGAACAGCATCTCCCAGAGCTGTACGACACAAGTCCGAGGTCGTACAGAGACCTCGGACGCAAATCTTGTGTTTATGTGTCCAAAGCAAGTATTTATACCAATGACATAATCAAGATGACAAGTCCATATATATGCCATTGTTTATACCAAGATAGTGAAACTCCTTTGTGTTGTTGTCCACATTTAACAGTTCACTCTGTAAGTATAGTCTAATGAACAATGCACATGAGCACTATTCCATATATGTTAAGTAGCCTATATACATTACTGATCTGAGAAATATGCCAAAGCAATGGAGAAGAACTGTAGCCTACTGTTGTGAGCTGCAAAAACCAAATATCAAGTTGATTATATATGGCTCCATACAGGTACTTGTAAGATATATTTGTATTTGTATGTTTACATTATGTAAAATATGTTTGGACTGATTGACACGTCATGTTCGTTTTCATTGAAGTAGGTAATATGCCTTTACACAGAATAATTACCCATTAACAAGCGTACGTAAACTCCTGTTTTGGAGGAATTAATTGTACTACATATGTATTAAACAAAGTGTTTTCCAGAGTCTGCAATGACTGCAGACCTCTTATGTATGTAAAATGCAATGACACGTAGTGTTAAAATGCACCATCTTATTTAGAAATTAAAATAATCCACACGTCTTCATCTTCATTTTCTTCATTTATTTATTTTTAAACAGGGACAATGAAATATACATTAACCTTAGACAGGAGAGATGCATTTTACCAGGTTGTAGCACTTGTGCTAATTTCCACCTGTAGTCCCTGGGCAGGCTGATGTCAACAAATAAATTTACTACCACTTTTATCCCAGAACCAACATTAACATGATGGGAGAGCCGGGACAGTTGAAACGCGGGACAGATGAAACATTCCAGTTTTCTCCGAGTGCAATGATGATAGACAGACTTCCTCAGGTCAACACATAGAGCATGTTATCCTCCTTCTATCAGCCAAATATCTTCCTGTTATTTCCTCTTATCACAGAGTTACAGGCGATAAACCAGTTTTGATGGTCGAAAGTAAACTTCATTAGCTAGCGGTTACATTTTTTCGATTATTAATGAGTGTTTTTCATTTAAAGGTTCGACTTCATGCTTATTCAGTAGATCATTTAGTGTTCTCCACAATCCCAGACTTTCATATTGCATACTTGTTTACATGGAAAGCAAAACAGGTTATAATGGCATATGTCTATGTCGGGCCAGGTCGGGTCCCAACCTGGCTGTAACTCCATGTATTTTAAGTAAATGCAATAATTTATGGAGGTGAGACATGGAAAAGCAGTTTTATAAAAATGAAAATATATTTGAGTCCACCAGGTATAAGGGGTCAAGTTTCCCCATGTTATCCTATGGAGACTGACGGGCTGTGTGTAGTTAAGGGGGGTTATTTGGAGTGCAGTGCCCATAACCCACGTAAAACTGTCCCGGCTCTCCCCTACCCTTCATTCATTTACAGATATGCTCCCACATACACATACATACATATACATATACATATATACATTATGTGAACATGTTTGTTTTTAAAGAAGCCATTTATTTATTTTTTTCTATTTAGAGAAGTGTAAGAAAAGGTGGAAGAACCTAAGGGACGGGTACATAAATTTAGAGGAGGCAACAGAGAGACAAAAAAAAGTGGTGCAGGGGCAGACCAAAAAAGTACTTGGAAGTACTTTTCCATACTGTCTTTTCTGGAGCCACACGTCAGGGAGAGACAGATTGCCAGACGCTCCGTTGTAGAACTGGACTATCGGAATGTTGTTCGGATCCGGGAAATCGTAGAACCGACTCTCGTCAGCAGACTGTCAAATTGCTCCCTGTTGAGCCAAAAGTAGCGCTGGAACCGGTCAACGTGCGGAGCTCCTTCACCAGCCGGAATTCCCCCAACTGCTGTCTGGACCTGAGGGTCTCGTGCACCCACACCCTTGTTGCTGCGGCTGCCTTCCTCCGTCTTCTCCTCCTCTCAATCAGGGCAACTGCCAAGGCTTTCTTTTGGTTGACACTGACAGAAAGAAACATCTTCGCCACCAAATCACAGGTGTATACACAATGTCGCATGTAACGCACATCTGATGTCAACACCGGACGGACGCAGACGTGACGTGCATTTAAATATTGTCGCATGTATGACGTAAATTTTCGAAACTCTGCCTCCTCTGCGCTGAGCCCGCTGAGCCCCGCGGCAAGCACAACAAAAGTTATTTTGGGAATAGGAAAACCTAGCGGCGAGCGCAGCGCATGCCGCGTCCTATGTGAAACGGGCCTAAGGAAGAAACCTCGGCAGACCCAGGCTCTTGGTAGGCGGTGTCTAACGGAGCCGGTTGGGGATGTTATGAACAGTGGTAATAACAGTCACAAAAAAGATAATGGATCAGTGACTAGAAAAAGTAGTCGTAGTAGTTCACGTCATATCAGGGCACTGCAGGGCGTTACAGGATGTAGCATGGCACAACAGAGCCTAGCTGGACGAAGCAGGGTGCAGGATGACGCAGCAGGACACTGCAGGGCACCGTAAAGAGTAGCAGGGTGTAGCACGGTGTAGCAGGGCGCGGACTCGGAGCAGGACCACGGCGACAGCTGCATCCATGATCTTGGTGCCACTCTAATCCAAGGAAACATGCTGGGTGAGAAAAAAACTCCGGGGAATAGACTCCCCAGAGCTAGGTTAGTAACAAGCATTTCTGGGACATGGATGCACACAAATGGGGAGGGGAGACAGAAGAGAGAAGCTTAGTGTGTTAAAGGAAGTCCCCCAGCAGTCTAAAACTAAAACAGCATAACTAAGAGAGACAGGATAAAGAGAGGTGCCTGGTCGGGCTAGAACTCTCCCCAACCGGATCGGGCTGTACTGGCCTGACTCCCTCTACTTTGATTATATCATTATATATCATTATATGGTAGATTAATCTAACGACTATGAAGAGAAGCAGAGAAAATAAGGGGTGCCGTGTCTGCAGCTATACACCCTCCCCCGGCGCTTGACCGTTTAGAGCTTTGTAGGTCAGGAGAAGGCTACAGGAAGCCAATGCAGAGAAGCTAATACAGGAGAAATATGGTCTCTTTTCTTAGTTCTTGTCAGAACACACGCGGCAGCATTCTGGATCAGCTGGAGAGTCTTAAGGGTTTTATTTGAGAATCCTGATAATAAGGAATTACAATAGTCCAGCCTGGAAGTAACAAATGCATGGACTAGTTTTTCAGCATCATTAGATAGGATGTTCCTAATTTTGGCAATGTTACGAAGGTGAAAAAAGGCTGTTCTTGAGGTTTGTTTTAAGTGGGCGTTAAAGGATATATCCTGATCAAAAATAACTCCTAGATTTCTGACAGTAGTGCTGGAGGCCAGGGCAATACGATCCAGAGTAACTATATCTTTAGATAATGAGGTTCGGAGGTGTTTAGGGCCCAGCACTATCACCTCAGTTTTGTCTGAGTTTAACATCAGAAAATTGTAGGTCATCCATGCTTTTATATCTTTGATGCATGCTTGGAGTTTAATTAACGACTGGTTTTGTCTGGCTTAATTGATAGGTATAGTTAGGTGTCATCAGCATAACAATGAAAGTTAATTGAATGTTTCCTAATAATATTGCCTAGGGGAAGCATATACAAGGTGAATAGAATTGGTCCAAGCTCTGAGCCTTGTGGAACGCCATGGTTAACTTTAGAGTACCTGGAGGATTTATCGTTAATATTAACAAATTGAGATTGATCAGAGAAATAGGACTTAAACCAGCTCAGTGCAATTCCTTTAATGCCAACTAAGTGTTCCAGTCTTTGTAGCAAGATGGTATGGTCAATAGTGTTGAATGCAGCACTAAGATCTAGTAAGACAAGTATGGAGACAAGTCCTTTGTCTGAAGCAGTTAGAAGGTTGTTAGTAATTTTCACCAGTGCCGTCTCTGTGCTATGATGCATTCTAAATCCTGACTGAAAGTCCTCAAATAAGCTATTGCTATGTAGAAAATCACATAACTGATTGGCAACTACCTTATCAAGGATTTTGGAGATGAAAGGAAGATTAGATATAGGTCTATAGTTGGCTAAGACCTCCGGATCGAGCGTGGGTTTTTTCAGAAGAGGTTTTATCACAGCTACTTTAAATGCGGGTTAAAAATCATTTTGGCGGGTGTTAATAAAACGTACTAGCCAGTTTGGCCAGTGATGCATGAAGCATTACATGCATGATACATAAGGCTCTGTTCTCGGTCATTTATCCCCCTGGCAGTACTTCCTACATTTCCCAAGAACACTGTGCCGTAATGCTATGTGATGACGTTTCATCCCATTGGCTGCACGCAGTTTGCAGTGAAACCAGCGCGAGAAACCATGGAAACGAATAGAGCCAGAGCAGGGAGCAGACTGAAAGAAGAGGGGGTTAGCTAGCTAGCTAGCTAGATAGTAAGTAAAGTATAAAGTTAAGATTAGCTAAACTAAATGTGGCGGTAGTTGGGACAGACTTCTGGGGGCGAGAAGAAGAACGAGGCAGGGGATGAGGATATCGACAGAGAAACGAAGAAAAGAAAATGTAATGACAAATGGCTGACGGGTAAGGAATGGCTTGTGTTTGATCACGAAAATATAGCTAGTTATGTTTTGTCAGGATTGCCGCATGTATGCGAAAGAACAAAACAAAATGAACAATTTCGTGGTAGGAAGTTCAAATTTTAAAGTCGAGGCAGTAAAGAACCATGAAAGTGCCCGAAGTCATCAGGAGAGCCTAAGGATTAAAACTGCCAAGACAGGCCGTATGGAAGAAAGCCTTGCTGGGAGAAGCCTCGCTTTATTGAAGACGTCTGATTTGGAGAAGATGCAGCTACTTTTTCGAAATGCCCACGCCATCGGAAAAAAGGGCAGGCCTTTTAAAGACTTCACATGGATGTGTGAGTAAGTGAATTCCCAAGCTCTATAGAAATGTCTAATATACTGAGACAGTTTTATTTTGTTTATCAGGAATTAGAGTAAATGTCATTTGTTAAAGACACAATCCAAATTTGATGCCATCTTTTAATAACTAAAGTTGCATTTGAAAATGTATAATTGTTTGCAAGTGCATAATGCATATTGTCTGTCTCACCCTGCTACAGGAACCTTTGAGAAGACCTAGCCTACTGTGAACAGAATGCTGTGCCATCGGTGTCCTGATGTCCTTGATCTCTAAATGTACTTTGACTTGTATTTCATTGCAGACAATGTGAACACAAAATATTTCATATTTTGTATGTTCAACTTAATTTCATTTGTAAATACACATCCTTTCCTGTCATTCAGACCTGCAACACGTTCCAAAAAAGGTTGGGACAGGAGCAATTTAGGGCTAGTAATCAGGTAAATTGGTTAATTCAGATACCTAAGGCATCGTGGACGACTACGCAACGGCACCTTTTAATCATATTTTAATCATTTAATAATCATAAGATCGATCGTCTTACCTTTTTTTGCAGTTAAAAGCTAACAAGCTAACGCTAACGAGCGTCTCTTTGCTGTCCTTCTAGCCTTCACGGGAGGTCTTGTATCCAGCCTGGAACTTGTGCCTTTTTTCGGGGTGGTTGAGCAATAAATCCAAACTCTTACATCCAAGATCGATAAACTTTATGTCCATAATTTATGATTTTTCGGCCGTTCATCTGCACCGATCGGCGTTTGCTTCCGTGGTCCGGTTTCCCAGAATGCATTGGGGCTTTGTTATTGTCTGCAAACCAATGGAAACCGGTCTTTTGAGAGCAGAGATCTTCTATGATAGGGATAGGGAACGATGGCTCACTACCAGCTGCTGGTCACGCCGCGGATACAGGACGCGGTGCTGGCCGCCACGAACCTGGAGGGCCGGAGGCGATACGGCGGCGGCGAAGGCGAAGGCGAAGGCGGGGGCTGGAAGAGCATGGACGCCACGGACCTGCGAGCCTACATCGGCCTATTGATCCTGGACGGCGTGTACAGGTCTCGCAACGAGGGACTGGAGAGCCTGTGGCACGAGGAGAGTGGCCGGAGCGTGTTTCGCGCCACCATGCCCGTCAAACGCTTCCACGCGTACTCCAGGCTCCTGCGCTTCGCCGACCGGGAGACGCGAGCCGCCAGACGGGCCTCGGACAAACTGGCGGCCGTGCGGGACGTGTGGGACGCGTGGGTCGGCCGGCTGCCCCTCCTCTACGAGCCGGGCCCGGACGTGACCGTCGACGAACAGCGGACAGAAGATGTAGCTACTGCGGACAGGCAGACGGATAGAAAGACAGACAGACAGACAGACAGACGGGTAGGCAGGCAGGCGGACAGGCAGACGGACAGAAAGACAGACAGACAGACGGACGGACAGGCGGACAGACAGGCAGGCAGGCGGGCGGACAGGCAGACGGACAGAAAGACAGACAGACAGACAGACGGGTAGGCAGGCAGGCAGGCAGGCGGACAGGCAGACGGACAGAAAGACAGACAGACAGACAGACAGACAGACAGGCAGGCAGGCAGGCAGGCAGGCAGAGACAGAGACTGGCACGCAGAGACAGAGACAGAGACAGACAGACGGACAGGCAGGCAGGCTGACAGGCGGGCAGGCAGACGGACAGAAAGACAGACAGACGGGCAGACAGACAGACAGACAGGCAGACAGACAGGCAGGCAGGCAGGCAGGCAGGCAGGGAGACACAGAGACTGACTGACGGACAGACGGGTAGGCAGGCAGGCCGGCAGGCGGACAGGCAGACGGACAGAAAGACAGAAAGACGGACAGGCAGACAGACAGACAGACAGACAGACAGGCAGGCAGGCAGGCAGGCAGGCAGGCAGGGAGAGACAGAGACTGGCAGGCAGACACAGAGACAGAGACAGAGACAGACAGACAGACAGACAGACAGACAGACAGACGGGCAGGCAGACAGACAGACAGACAGACAGACAGACAGACAGACAGACAGACAGACGGGTAGGCAGGCAGGCAGGCAGGCGGACAGAAAGACATACAGACAGGCAGACAGACGGGCAGACAGGCAGGCAGGCAGGCAGGCAGGCAGGGAGACACAGAGACTGACTGACAGACAGACGGGTAGGCAGGCAGGCAGGCAGGCAGGCAGGGAGACACAGAGACTGACTGACGGACAGACGGGTAGGCAGGCAGGCCGGCAGGCGGACAGGCAGACGGACAGAAAGACAGAAAGACGGACAGGCAGACAGACAGACAGACAGACAGACAGACAGGCAGGCAGGCAGGCAGGCAGGCAGGCAGGGAGAGACAGAGACTGGCAGGCAGACACAGAGACAGAGACAGAGACAGACAGACAGACAGACAGACAGACAGACAGACAGACGGGCAGGCAGACAGACAGACAGACAGACGGGTAGGCAGGCAGGCAGGCAGGCGGACAGAAAGACATACAGACAGGCAGACAGACGGGCAGACAGGCAGGCAGGCAGGCAGGCAGGCAGGCAGGGAGACACAGAGACTGACTGACAGACAGACGGGTAGGCAGGCAGGCAGGCAGGCGGACAGGCAGACGGACAGAAAGACAGAAAGACGGACAGGCAGACAGACAGACAGACAGACAGACAGACAGACAGGCAGGCAGGCAGGCAGGCAGGGAGAGACAGAGACTGGCAGGCAGACACAGAGACAGAGACAGACAGACAGACAGACAGACGGGCAGGCAGACAGACAGACAGACAGACAGACAGACGGGCAGGCAGACAGACAGACAGACAGACAGACAGACAGACAGACAGACAGACAGACTGACGGGTAGGCAGGCAGGCAGGCAGGCAGGCAGGCGGACAGGCAGACGGACAGAAAGACAGACAGACAGGCAGACAGACGGGCAGACAGGCAGGCAGGCAGGCAGGGAGAGACAGAGACTGGCAGGCAGACACAGAGACAGAGACAGACAGACGGACAGACAGGCGGACAGACGGGTAGGCAGGCAGGCGGGCAGGCAGACGGACAGAAAGACTGACAGACAGACAGACAGGCAGGCAGGCAGGCAGGCAGGCAGGCAGGTAGGGAGAGACAGAGACTTGCAGGCAGACGGACAGAGACTGACAGACTGACAGACAGACAGACAGACGGACGGACGGACAGACTCTCTACGAGTAGAGTAGATTTCGGTCCGAGTAGACTAGGCGGAGAGCCGGCCGCCGCCGCTACGAAGAACGACTTGTCGCGGCGGCCTGCGGATCAGTACCTCGGCGGCGGCGTAGCGTGTGCTTCGCCATGCTTCTGTGCGTGTGTGTGTGCGTGCACGCGGACGTTGTTAAACTTTTTCTCTGTCTCCTTTGTCTTTTTCTTCTCGTCTATCTCCATCTCCTTTTCCTCCTTCCGTCCTTTTGTTCTTTTTCTCCTTCTTCGTTTTCTTCTTCTTCTTCTTCTTCTCCTTCTTCTTCCTACGACTTGTTCTTCCGTCTCCTTTTCGTGCTCCTTCTGTGACCACTCCGCCCGCCTTCGACGACGACGACAAACGACAAGGCCGATGCTCCTTTCGCCAGTACATGCCCAGCAAACCCGCCCGCTACGGCCTCAAGACGTGGGTGGCCTGCGACACGGTGTCCAGCTATGCTTGGAACATGCAGGTGTACGCGGGAAGGTCCCGGGCCAGCGCGCCGCCCGAGCGCCACTTGGCCACCCGCGTGGTCATGGACCTCACCCGAGGGCTGCGGGGCCCGCGGAACGTCACCTGCGACAACTTTTTCACCTCCTACGACCTCGCCCGACGCTTGCTCGTCGAACGGCGCTTGACCTTGGTCGGGACGGTCAGGCGAAACAAGCCAGAGCTGCCCGCCGCCCTGCTGAACGTCAGAGACCGCCCGGTCCTCTCGTCCAGGTTCGCGTTCACGCCCACCGCCGTCGCGGTCTCCTACGTGCCCAAGAGGAACAAAAACGTGCTGCTGCTGAGCACTCTGCACGCCGCCGCGGGCCCCCGGGCCAAGCCCCGCATCGTCCTCCACTACAACGCGACCAAGGGCGGCGTGGACAACCTCGATAATAAATAATGTGTGGTCTATATGTGATACTGAGCCGCCCCATATACTTTAACCACGCCCACCTACCCAGGCCACGCCCCCTTTCGTAATATTTGAACTGTTTAAGGTACACCCTTGTGTGAGGTATCATTGAACTCGGCAGAGAGTTCCTTCTTCATTGGTGATGGTTTGGCCCGCCCCCTATGCTTAATCCACGCCCCCTTTCATAACTGGTGACCCATTTAAGGTACACTATTGTGTAAGGTATCATTGAACTCAGCAGAGAGTTCCTTCTTCATTGGTGATGGTTTGACCCGCCCCCTATGCTTTGGCCACGCCCCCTTTCATAACTGGTGACCCATTTAAGGTACACTATTGTGTAAGGTATCATTGAACTCAGCAGAGTTCCTTCTCCATTGGTGATGGTTTGCCCCGAACCCTATGCTTTGGCCACGCCCCCTTTCACAAATAATGAACTGTACGACATTGAGTCTTGAGTGAGGTATCGTTGAACTCGTCAGGGAGTTCCCTTTTCATTGGCGACGATTTGCAACGTCTGAGTGGCGCGCAGATGCACGGTCGCAAGGAGCGGCGTCCGCCGGTAACCCCGACACGCGCAGAGTAGCGAGGGCCCGTCCATCGCTGCTTGCAGCTTTAATTAGGGCCCGAGCGCCGACAGCGGCGAAGGCCCTATTGGAATTGAAGGAATTATTAGGGCCCGAGCGCCGACAGCGGCGAAGGCCCTATTGGAATTGAAGGAATTATTATTATTATTAGGGCCCGAGCGCCGACAGCGGCGAAGGCCCTATTGGAATTGAAGGAATTATTATTATTATTCTTTCTTTCTTTCTTTCTTTCTTCCGCGCAATGAATTGCCTTTTTGAGGGGCTTAACATATTCAAAAACTCACCAAATTTGGCGGTCGCGTCAAGTCTGGTGAAAAATTACGTATTTTAAGGGTTTCGGGAATAGGCGCACAAAAATGGCTCGCTAGCGCCCCCTACAAAGTAAAAAAAATTGAGCCCCTGCAGTGCGTTTAACGTAGACTCACGAAACTTGGTACACAGGAAGTCCGCCATTTTGAATTGAATGTTCGAAATTAGTGCGATTTTGGCCATTTCCACATGTCGTACTTTAACGAACTCCTCCTAGAGATTTCATCCGATCAACTTCAAATTTGGTCTGTGCCATCTTAAGACATGATAGATGAAAAGTTGTAAAAAGAAAAACTTTTGATCATAGGGCATGGCCGTGGCGGGGCGGCCATTTTGTGCGTTTCGCCATCGAAACAGGAAGTTGGTGTAACTCAGGTGTCCATTGTCCAATTGGCTCGAAACTTTTCACGATTCATAATAGTCCCACCCTGAGGACATATAACGTCCGATATTTACTCAAAGTCATAGCGCCCCCTAGTGGCAGCAGGAAGTAGGCCTAAAAGTCAAGGTGCTATACTTTAACAAACTCCTCCTAGAGATTTCATCCGATGGACTTCAAAATTGGTCTGTACCATCACAACACCTTACCGATGAAAAGTTGTTAAAAGAAAAACTTTTCGTCAGACGGCGTGGGCGTGGCGTGGCGGCCATTTTCACCTTTTTTCGATGAACGAAGAAGTTGTTGTAACTTTAGTGTACGTAGCCATATCTGCCCGAAACTTCTCAGGTTGAACAAGGGTCCAGGCCTGAGGAAACCTACAGGCCAAAATTGACATTTCGTCATAGCGCCCCCCGCTGGCAACACGAAATCTGCCTTATATGACAAACATCATCCGATTTACATGAAACTTATAATGTGTGGTCTATATGTGATACTGAGCCGCCCCATATACGTTAACCACGCCCACTTAATCAGGCCACGCCCCCTTTCATAACATTTGAACTGTTTAAGGTACACCCTTGTGTGAGGTATCATTGAACTCAGCAGAGAGTTCCTTCTTCATTGGTGATGGTTTGGCCCGCCCCCTATGCTTAAGCCACGCCCCTTTCATAACTGGTGACCCATTTAAGGTACACTATTGTGTAAGGTATCATTGAATTCAGCAGAAAGCTCCTTCTTCATTGGTGATGGTTTGGCCCGCCCCCTATGTTTTGGCCACGCCCCCTTTCATAACTGGTGACCCATTTAAGTTACACTATTGTGTAAGGTATCGTTGAACTCGTCAGGGAGTTCCCTTTTCATTGGCGACGATTTGCAACGTCTGTGTGCCGCTCAGATGCACGGTCGCAAGGAGCGGCGTCCGCCGGTAACCCCAACGCGCGCAGAAAAGCGAGGGCCCGTCCATCGCTGCTTGCAGCTTTAATTAGGGCCCGAGCGCCGACAGCGGCGAAGGCCCTATTGGAATTGAAGGAATTATTAGGGCCCGAGCGCCGACAGCGGCGAAGGCCCTATTGGAATTGAAGGAATTATTATTCTTCCGCGCAATGAATTGCCTTTTTGAGGGGCTTAACATAGTCAAAAACTCAACAGATTTGGCGGTCGCGTCAAGTCTGGTGAAAAATTACGTATTTTAAGGGTTTCGGGAATAGGCGCACAAAAATGGCTCGCTAGCGCCCCCTACAAAGTCAAAGAAATTGAGCCCCTGCAGTGCGTTTAACGTACGCTCACGAAACTTGGTACACATATATAGCCTGTAAAGACGTACATAAAATGTCATTGGAGCCATACCCTAAACCCAACAGGAAGTCCGCCATCTTGAGTTGAAAGTTCGAAATTAGTGCAATTTTGGCCATTTCCACATGTCGTACTTTAACGAACTCCTCCTAGAGATTTCATCCAATCAACTTCAAATTTGGTCTGTGCCATCTTAAGACATGATAGATGAAAAGTTGTAAAAAGAAAAACTTTTGATCATAGGGCATGGCCGTGGCGGAGCGGCCATTTTGTGCATTTCGCCATCGAAACAGGAAGTTGGTGTAACTCAAGTGTCCATTGTCCAATTGGCTTGAAACTTTTCACGATTCATAATAGTCCAACCCTGAGGACATATAACGTCCGATATTTACTCAATGTCATAGCGCCCCCTAGTGGCAGCAGGAAGTAGGCCTAAAAGTCAAGGTGCTATACTTTAACGAACTCCTCCTACAGATTTCATCTGATGGACTTCAAATTTGGTCTCTACCATCACAACACCTTTCCGATGAAAAGTTGTTAAAAGAAAAACTTTTCGTCAGACGGCGTGGGCGTGGCGTGGCGGCCATTTTGAGCATCCTTCGATGAACGAAGAAGTTGTTGTAACTTTAGTGTACGTTGTCATATCTGCCCGAAACTTCTCACGTTTAACAAGGGTCCAGGCCTGAGGACACCTACAGGCTAAAATTGACATTTCGTCATAGCGCCCCCCGCTGGCAACACGAAATCTGCCTTATATGACAAACATCATCCGATTTACATGAAACTTATAATGTGTGGTCTATATGTGATACTGAGCCGCCCCATATACTTTAACCACGCCCACTTACTCAGGTCACGCCCCCTTTCATAACATTTGAACTGTTTAAGGTACACCCTTGAGTGAGGCATCATTGAACTCAGCAGAGAGTTCCTTCTTCATTGGTGATGGTTTGGCCCGCCCCCCATGCTTAAGCCACGCCCCCTTTCATAACTGGTGACCGATTTAAGGGACACTATTGTGTAAGGTATCATTGAACTCAGCAGACTTCCTTCTTCATTGGTGATGGTTTGGCCCGCCCCCTATGCTTAAGCCACGCCCCCTTTCATAACTGGTGACCCATTTAAGGTACACTATTGTGTAAGGTATCATTGAACTCAGCAGAGAGTTCCTTCTTCATTGGTGATGGTTTGCCCCGACCCCTATGCTTTGGCCACGCCCCCTTTCACAAATAATGAACTGTATGACATTGATTCTTGTGTGAGGTATCGTTGAACTCGGCAGGGAGTTCCCTTTTCATTGGCGACGATTTGCAATGTCTGAGTGGCGCGCAGATGCAAAGTCGCAAGGAGCGGCGTCCGCCGGTAACCCCGACACGCGCAGACTAGCGAGGGCCCGTCCATCGCTGCTTGCAGCTTTAATTAGGGCCCGAGCGCCGACAGCGGCGAAGGCCCTATTGGAATTGAAGGAATTATTATTATTATTATTAGGGCCCGAGCGCCGACAGCGGCGAAGGCCCTATTGGAACTGAAGGAATTATTATTATTATTATTCCTCTTTCTTTCGCGCAATGAATTGCCTTTTTGAGGGGCTTAACATATTCAAAAACTCACCAAATTTGGCGGTCGCGTCAAGTTTGGTGAAAAATTACGTATTTTAAGGGTTTCGGGAATAGGCGCACAAAAATGGCTCGCTAGCGCCCCCTACAAAGTCAAAAAAATTGAGCCCCTGCAGTGCGTTTAACGGAGACTAACGAAACTTGGTACACATATGTAGCATGTAAAGACGTACATAAAACGTCATTGGAGCCATACCTGAAACCGAACAGGAAGTCCGCCATCTTGAGTTGAATGTTCGAAATTAGTGCGATTTTGGCCATTTCCACATGTTGTACTTTAACGAACTCCTCCTGGAGATTTCATCCGATCAACTTCAGATTTGGTCTGTGCCATCTTAAGACATGATAGATGAAAAGTTGTAAAAAGAAAAACTTTTGATCATAGGGCATGGTCGTGGCGGGGCGGCCATTTTGTGCGTTTCGCCATCGAAACAGGAAGTTGGTGTAACTCAAGTGTCCATTGTCCACTTGGCTCGAAACTTTTCACGATTCATAAGAGTCTAACCCTGAGGACATATACGGGCCGATATTTACTCAAAGTCATAGCGCCCCCTAGTGGCAACAGGAAGTAGGCCAAAAACTCAAGGTGCTATATTTAACGAACTCCTCCTTGAGATTTCATCCGATGGACATAAAAATTGGTCTGTACCATCACAACACCTTACCGATGAAAAGTTGTTAAAAGAAAAACTTTTCGTCAGACGGCGTGGGCGTGGCGTGGCGGCCATTTTGAGCATCCTTCGATGAACAAAGAAGTTGTTGTAACTTTAGTGTACGTTGTCATATCTGCCCGAAACTTCTCAGGTTTAACAAGGGTCCAGGCCTGAGGACACCTACAGGCCAAAATTGACAATTCGTCATAGCGCCCCCCGCTGGCAACACGAAATCTGCCTTATATGACAAACATCATCCGATTTACATGAAACTTATAATATGTGGTCTATATGTGATACTGAGCCGCCCCATATACGTTAACCACGCCCACTTACTCAGGCCACGCCCCCTTTCGTAATATTTGAACTGTTTAAGGTACACCCTTGTGTGAGGTATCATTGAACTCAGCAGAGAGTTCCTTCTTCATTGGTGATGGTTTGGCCCGCCCCCTATGCTTTGGCCACGCCCCTTTTCATAACTGGTGACCCATTTAAGGTACACTATTGTGTAAGGTATCATTGAACTCAGCAGAGAGTTCCTTCTTCATTGGTGATGGTTTGGCCCGCCCCCTATGCTTTGGCCACACCCCCTTTCACAAATAATGAAATGTACGACATTGAGTCTTGAGTGAGGTATCGTTGAACTCGTCAGGGAGTTCCCTTTTCATTGGCGACAATTTTCAACGTCTGATTGCCGCGCAGATGCACGGTCGCAAGGAGCGGCGTTTGCCGGCAACCCCGACGCGCACAGAGAAGCGAGGGCCCGTCCATCGCTGCTTGCAGCTTTAATTAGGGCCCGAGCGCCGACAGCGGCGAAGGCCCTATTGGAATTGAAGGAATTATTATTATTATTATTATTATTCCTCCGCGCAATGAATTGCCTTTTTGAGGGGCTTATCATATTCAAAAACTCACCAAATTTGGCGGTCGCGTCAAGTCTGGTGAAAAATTACGTATTTTATGGGTTTCGGGAATAGGCGCACAAAAATGGCTCGCTAGCGCCCCCTACAAAGTTAAAAAAATTGAGCCCCTTCAGTACGTTTATCGTAGACTCACGCAATTTGGTACACATATTTAGCTTGGCAGGACGTACACAAAAAGTCATTGGAGCCATACCCTTAACCCAACAGGAAGTCCGCCATTTTGAATTGAAAGTTCGAAATTAGTGCGATTTTGGCCATTTCCACATGTCGTACTTTAACGAACTCCTCCTAGAGATTTCATCCGATCAACTTCAAATTTGGTCTGTGCCATCTTAAGACGTTAAAGATGAAAAGTTGTAAAAAGAAAAACTTTTGATCATAGGGCATGGCCGTGGCGGGGCGGCCATTTTGTGCGTTTCGCCATCGAAACAGGAAGTTGCTGTAACTCAAGTGTCCATTGTCCAATTGGCTCGAAACTTTTCACGATTCATAATAGAGCAACCCTGAGGACATATAACGGCCGATATTTACTCAAAGTCATAGCGCCCCCTAGTGGCAGCAGGAAGTAGGCCTAAAAGTCAAGGTGCTATACTTTAACAAACTCCTCCTAGAGATTTCATCCGATGGACTTCAAATTTGGTCTGTACCATCACAACACCTTTCCGATGAAAAGTTGTTAAAAGAAAAACTTTTCGTCAGACGGCGTGGGCGTGGCGTAGGGGCCATTTTGAGCATCCTTCGATGAACAAAGAAGTTGTTGTAACTTTAGTGTACGTTGTCATATCTGCCCGAAACTTGTCACGTTTAACAAGGGTCCAGGCCTGAGGACACCTACAGGCCAAAATTGACATTTCGTCATAGCGCCCCCCGCTGGCAACACGAAATCTGCCTTATATGACAAACATCATCCGATTTACATGAAACTTATAATGTGTGGTCTATATGTGATACTGAGCCGCCCCATATACTCTAACCACGCCCACGTACTCAGGCCACGCCCCTTTCGTAATATTTGAACAGTTTAAGGTACACCTTTGTGTGAGGTATCATTGAACTCAGCAGAGAGTTCCTTCTTCATTGGTGATGGTTTTGCCCGCCCCCTATGCTTAGGCCACGCCCCCTTTCATAACTGGTGACCCATTTAAGGTACACTATTGTGTAAGGTATTGTTGAACTCAGCAGAAAGTTCCTTCTTCATTGGTGATGGTTTGGCCCGCCCCCTATGCTTAAGCCACGCCCCCTTTCATAACTGGTGACCCATTTAAGGTACACTATTGTGTAAGGTATCATTGAACTCAGCAGAAAGTTCCTTCTTCATTGGTGATGGTCTGACCCGCCCCCTATTATTTGGCCACGCCCCCTTTCACAAATAATGAACTGTACGACATTGAGTCTTGTGTGAGCTATCGTTGAACTCGTCAGGGAATTCCCTTTTCATTGCCGACGATTTGCAACGTCTGAGTGCCGCGCAGATGCACGGTCACAAGGAGCGGCGTTCGCCGGTAACCCCGACGCGCGCAGAGAAGCGAGGGCCCGTCCATCGCTGCTTGCAGCTTTAATTATTATTATTATTCCTCTTCCGCGCAATGAATTGCCTTTTTGAGGGGCTTAACATATTCAAAAACTCACCAAATTTGGCGGTCGCGTCAAGTCTCGTGAAAAATTACGTATTTTAAGGGTTTCGGGAATAGGCGCACAAAAATGGCTCGCTAGCGCCCCCTACAAAGTTAAAAAAATTGAGCCCCTGCAGTACGTTTAACGTAGACTCACGAAACTTGGTACACCTATGTAACATGTCAACACGTACAGAAAGCGTCATTAGAGCCATACGCTAAACCCAACAGGAAGTCCGCCATTTTTAATTGAAAGTTCGAAATTAGTGCGATTTTGGCCATTTCCACATGTCGTACTTTAACGAACTCCTCCTAGAGATTTCATCCGATCAACTTCAGATTTGGTCTGTGCCATCTTAAGACATGATAGATGAAAAGTTGTAAAAAGAAAAACTTTTGATCATAGGGCATGGCCGTGGCGAGGCGGCCATTTTGTGCGTTTCGCCATCGAAACAGGAAGTTGGTGTAACTCAAGTGTCCATTGTCCAATTGGCTCGAAACTTTTCACGATTCATAATAGTCCAACCCTGAGGACATATTCGGTCCGATATTTACTCAAAGTCATAGCGCCCCCTAGTGGCAACAGGAAGTAGGCCTAAAAGTCAAGGTGCTATACTTTAACGAACTCCTCCTAGAGATTTCATCCGATGGACTTCAAATTTGGTGTGTACCATCACAACACCTTTCCGATGAAAAGCTGTTAAAAGAAAAACTTTTCGTCAGACGGCGTGGGCGTGGCGTGGCGGCCATTTTGAGCATCCTTCGATGAACAAAGAAGTTGTTGTAACTTTGGTGTACGTTGTCATATCTGCCCGAAACTTCTCACGTTTAACAAGGGTCCAGGCCTGAGGACACCTACAGGCCAAAATTGACATTTCGTCATAGCGCCCCCCGCTGGCAACACGAAATCTGCCTTATATGACAAACATCATCCGATTTACATGAAACTTATAATGTGTGGTCTATATGTGATACTGAGCCGCCCCATATACTTTAACCACGCCCACGTACTCAGGCCACGCCCCCTTTCGTAATATTTGAACAGTTTAAGGTACACCCTTGTGTGAGGTATCATTGAACTCAGCAGAGAGTTCCTTCTTCATTGGTGATGGTTTGGCCCGCCTCCTATGCTTAAGCCACGCCCCCTTTCATAACTGGTGACCCATTTAAGGTACACCCTTGTGTGAGTTATCATTGAACTCAGCAGAGAGTTCCTTCTTCATTGGTGATGGTTTGGCCCGCCCCCTATGCTTAAGCTACGCCCCCTTTCATAACTGGTGACCCATTTAAGGTACACTATTGTGTAAGGTATTGTTGAACTCAGCAGAGAGTTCCTTCTTCATTGGTGATGGTTTGGCCCGCCCCCTATGCTTAAGCCACGCCCCCTTTCATAACTGGCGACCCATTTAAGGTACACTATTGTGTAAGGTATCATTGAACTCAGCAGAAAGTTCCTTCTTTATTGGTGATGGTCTGACCCGCCCCCTATTATTTGGCCACGCCCCCTTTCACAAATAATGAACTGTACGACATTGAGTCTTGTGTGAGCTATCGTTGAACTCGTCAGGGAATTCCCTTTTCATTGCCGACGATTTGCAACGTCTGAGTGCCGCGCAGATGCACGGTCACAAGGAGCGGCGTTCGCCGGTAACCCCGACGCGCGCAGAGAAGCGAGGGCCCGTCCATCGCTGCTTGCAGCTTTAATTATTATTATTATTATTAGGGCCCGAGCGCCGACAGCGGCGAAGGCCCTATTGGAATTGAAGGAATTATTATTATTATTAGGGCCCGAGCGCCGACAGCGGCGAAGGCCCTATTGGAATTGAAGGAATTATTATTATTATTCCTCTTCCGCGCATAGAATTGCCTTTTTGAGGGGCTTAACATATTCAAAAACTCACCAAATTTGGCGGTCGCGTCAAGTCTGGTGAAAAATTACGTATTTTATGGGTTTCGGGAATAGGCGCACAAAAATGGCTCGCTAGCGCCCCCTACAAAGTTAAAAAAATTGAGCCCCTGCAGTACGTTTAACGTAGACTCACGAAACTTGGTACACCTATGTATCATGTCAAGACGTACAGAAAGCGTCATAAGAGCCATACCCTAAACCCAACAGGAAGTCCGCCATTTTGAATTGAAAGTTCGAAATTAGTGCGATTTTGGCCATTTCCACATGTCGTACTTTAACGAACTCCTCCTAGAGATTTCATCTGATCAACTTCAAATTTGGTCTGTGTCATCTTAAGACATGATAGATGAAAAGTTGTAAAAAGAAAAACTTTTGATCATAGGGCATGGCCGTGGCGGGGCGGCCATTTTGTGCGTTTTGCCATCGAAACAGGAAGTTGGTGTAACTCAAGTGTCCATTGTCCAATTGGCTCGAAACTTTTCACGATTCATAATAGTCCAACCCTGAGGACATATAAGGTCCGATATTTACTCAAAGTCATAGCGCCCCCTAGTGGCAACAGGAAGTAGGCCTAAAAGTCAAGGTGCTATACTTTAACGAACTCCTCCTACAGATTTCATCCGATGGACTTCAAATTTGGTCTGTACCATCACAACACCTTTCCGATGAAAAGTTGTTAAAAGAAAAACTTTTCATCAGACGGCGTGGGCGTGGCGGCCATTTTGAGCATCCTTCGATGAACAAAGAAGTTGTTGTAACTTTAGTGTACGTTGTCATATCTGCCCGAAACTTCTCACGTTTAACAAGGGTCCAGGCCTGAGGACACCTACAGGCCAAAATTGACATTTCGTCATAGCGCCCCCCGCTGGCAACACGAAATCTGCCTTATATGACAAACATCATCCGATTTACATGAAACTTATAATGTGTGGTCTATATGTGATACTGAGCCACCCCATATACTTTAACCACGTCCACTTACTCAGACCACGCCCCCTTTCGTAATATTTGAACTGTTTAAGGTACACCCTTGTGTGAGGTATCATTGAACTCAGCAGAGAGTTCCTTCTTCATTGGTGATGGTTTGGCCCGCCCCCTATGCTTAAGCCACGCCCCTTTCATAACTGGTGACCCATTTAAGGTACACTATTGTGTAAGGTATCATTGAACTCAGCAGAGAGTTCCTTCTTCATTGGTGATGGTTTGGCCCGCCCCCTATGCTTTGGCCACTTCCCCTTTCATAACATTTGAACTGTTTAAGGTAGACCCTTGTGTGAGGTATCATTGAACTCAGCAGAGAGTTTCTTTTTGATTGGTGATGGTTTGACCCGCCCCTATCCTGAAACCACGCCCCTTTTCATACAATTTGAACCGTTAAGGTAAAGTAAAGTGTGAGTTGTCATTGAACACAGCAGAGCGTTTCTTTTTGATTGGTGATGTTTGACCTGCCCCTATGCTTAAGCCACTCCCCCTTTCATAACTGGTGACCCATTTAAGGTACACTACTGTGTAAGGTATCATTGAACTCAGCAGAGACTTCCTTCTTCATTGGTGATGTTTGGCCCGCCCCCTATAATTAAGCCACGCCCCTTTTCATAACTGGTTACCCATTTAAGGTACACTATTGTGTAAGGTATCATTGAACTCAGCAGAGACTTCCTTCTTCATTGGTGATGGTTTGCCCCGACCCCTATGCTGTGGCCACGCCCCCTTTAACAAATAATGAACTGTACGACATTGATTCTTGTGTGAGGTATCGTTGAACTCGGCAGGGAGTTCCCTTTTCATTGGCGACGATTTGTAATGTCTGAGTGGCGCGCAGATGCACGGTCGCAAGGAGCGGCATCCGCCGGTAACCCCGACACGCGCAGACTAGCGAGGGCCCGTCCATCGCTGCTTGCAGCTTTAATTAGGGCCCGAGCGCCGACAGCGGCGAAGGCCCTATTGGAACTGAAGGAATTATTATTCTTCCGCGCAATGAATTGCCTTTTTGAGGGGCTTATCATATTCAAAAACTCACCAAATTTGGCGGTCGCGTCAAGTCTGGTGAAAAATTACGTATTTTATGGGTTTCGGGAATAGGCGCACAAAAATGGCTCGCTAGCGCCCCCTACAATGTTAAAAATTTTTAGCCCCTGCAGTACGTTTAATGTAGACTCACAAAACTTGGTACACATATGTAGCATGTCAGGACGTACAGAAACCGTCATTGGAGCCATACCTGAAACCAAACAGGAAGTCCGCCATTTTGAATTGAATGTTCGAAATTAGTGCGATTTTGGCCATTTCCACATGTCGTACTTTAACGAACTCCTCCTAGACCTTTCATCCGATCAACTTCAAATTTGGTTTGTGCCATCTTAAGACATGATAGATGAAAAGTTGTAAAAAGAAAAACTTTTGATCATAGGGCATGGCCGTGGCGGGGCGGCCATTTTGTGCATTTCGCCATCGAAACAGGAAGTTGGTGTAACTCAAGTGTCCATTGTCCAATTGGCTCGAAACTTTTCACGATTCCTAATAGTCCAACCCTGAGGACATATACGGTCCGATATTTATTCAAAGTCATAGCGCCCCCTAGTGGCAGCAGGAAGTAGGCCTAAAAGTCAAGGTGCTATACTTTAACGAACTCCTCCTAGAGATTTCATCCGATGGACTTCAAAATTGGTCTGTACCATCACAACACCTTTCCGATGAAAAGTTGTTAAAAGAAAATCTTTTCGTCAGACGGCGTGGGCGTGGCGTGGCGGCCATTTTGAGCATCCTTAGATGAACGAAGAAGTTGTTGTAACTTTAGTGTACGTTGTCATATCTGCCCGGAACTTCTCACGTTTAACAAGGGTCCAGGCCTGAGGACACCTACAGGCCAAAATTGACATTTCGTCATAGCGCCCCCCGCTGGCAACACAAAATCTGCCTTATATGACAAACATCATCCGATTTACATGAAACTTATAATGTGTGGTCTATATGTGATACTGAGCCGCCCCATATACTTTAACCACGCCCACTTACTCAGGCCACGCCCCTTTCGTAATATTTGAACTGTTTAAGGTACACCTTTGTGTGAGGTATCATTGAACTCAGCAGAGAGTTCCTTCTTCATTGGTGATGGTTTGGCCCGCCCCCTATGCTTAAGCTACGCCCCCTTTCATAACTGGTGACCCATTTAAGGTACACTATTGTGTAAGGTATCATTGAACTCAGCAGAGTTCCTTCTTCATTGGTGATGGTTTGACCCGCCCCCTACGCTTAAGCCACGCCCCCTTTCATAACTGGTGACCCATTTAAGGTACACTATTGTGTAAGGTATCATTGAACTCAGCAGAGAGTTCCTTCTTCATTGGTGATGGTTTGGCCCGCCCCCTATGCTTTGGCCACGCCTCCTTTCATTACTGGTGACCCATTTAAGGTACACTATTGTGTAAGGTATCATTGAACTCAGCAGAGAGTTCCTTCTTCCTTGGAGATGGTTTGACCCGCCCCCTATGCTTTGACCACGCCCCCTTTCACAAATAATGAACAGTACGCCATTGAGTCTTGAGTGAGGTATCGTTGAACTCGTCAGGGAGTTCCCTTTTCATTGGCGACGATTTGCAACGTCTGAGTGCCGTGCAGATGCACGGTTGCAAGGAGCGGCGTCCGCCACTAACCCCGACGTGCGCAGAGGAGCGAGGGCCCGTCCATCGCTGCTTGCAGCTTTAATTATTATTATTCTTTCTTTCTTCCGCGCAATGAATTGCCTTTTTGAGGGGCTTAACATATTCAAAAACTCACCAAATTTGGCGGTCGCGTCAAGTCTGGTGAAAAATTACGTATTTTATGGGTTTCGGGAATAGGCGCACAAAAATAGCTCGCTAGCGCCCCCTACAAAGTTAAAAAAATTGAGCCCCTGCAGTACGTTTATCGTAGACTCACGAAACTTGGTACACCTATGTATCATGTCAAGACGTACAGAAAGCGTCATAAGAGCCATACCCTAAACCCAACAGGAAGTCCGCCATTTTGAATTGAAAGTTCGAAATTAGTGCGATTTTGGCCATTTCCACATGTCGTACTTTAACGAACTCCTCCTAGAGATTTCATCTGATCAACTTCAAATTTGGTCTGTGTCATCTTAAGACATGATAGATGAAAAGTTGTAAAAAGAAAAACTTTTGATCATAGGGCATGGCCGTGGCGGGGCAGCCATTTTGTGCATTTCGCCATTGAAACAGGAAGTTGGTGTAACTCAAGTGTCCATTGTTCAATTGGCTCGAAACTTTTCACAATTCATAATAGTCCAACCCTGAGGACATATAAGGTCCGATATTTACTCAAAGTCATAGCGCCCCCTAGTGGCAGCAGGAAGTAGGCCTAAAAGTCAAGGTGCTATACTTTAACAAACTCCTCCTAGAGATTTCATCCGATGGACTTCAAATTTGGTCTGTACCATCACAACACCTTACCGATGAAAAGTTGTTAAAAGAAAAACTTTTCGTCAGACGGCGTGGGCGTGGCGTGGCGGCCATTTTGAGAATCCTTCGATGAACAAAGAAGTTGTTGTAACTTTAGTCTACGTAGTCATATCTGCCCGAAACTTCTCACCTTTAACAAGGGTCCAGGCCTGAGGACACCTACAGGCCAAAATTGACATTTCGTCATAGCGCCCCCCGCTGGCAACACGAAATCTGCCTTATATGACAAACATCATCCGATTTACATGAAACTTATAATGTGTGGTCTATATGTGATACTGAGCCGCCCCATATACATTAACCACGCCCACTTAATCAGGCCACGCCCCCATTCGTAATATTTGAACTGTTTAAGGTACACCCTTGTGTGAGGTATCATTGAACTCAGCAGAGAGTTCCTTCTTCATTGGTGATGGTTTGGCCCGCCCCCTATGCTTAAGCCACGCCCCCTTTCATAACTGGTGACCCATTTAAGGTACACTATTGTGTAAGGTATCATTGAACTCAGCAGAGAGTTCCTTCTTCATTGGTGATGGTTTGGCCCGCCCCCTATGCTTTGGCCACGCCTCCTTTCATTACTGGTGACCCATTTAAGGTACACTATTGTGTAAGGTATCATTGAACTCAGCAGAGAGTTCCTTCTTCCTTGGAGATGGTTTGACCCGCCCCCTATGCTTTGACCACGCCCCCTTTCACAAATAATGAACAGTACGCCATTGAGTCTTGAGTGAGGTATCGTTGAACTCGTCAGGGAGTTCCCTTTTCATTGGCGACGATTTGCAACGTCTGAGTGCCGTGCAGATGCACGGTTGCAAGGAGCGGCGTCCGCCACTAACCCCGACGTGCGCAGAGGAGCGAGGGCCCGTCCATCGCTGCTTGCAGCTTTAATTAGGGCCCGAGCGCCGACAGCGGCGAAGGCCCTATTGGAACTGAAGGAATTATTATTATTCTTTCTTTCTTCCGCGCAATGAATTGCCTTTTTGAGGGGCTTAACATATTCAAAAACTCACCAAATTTGGCGGTCGCGTCAAGTCTGGTGAAAAATTACGTATTTTATGGGTTTCGGGAATAGGCGCACAAAAATGGCTCGCTAGCGCCCCCTACAAAGTTAAAAAAATTGAGCCCCTGCAGTACGTTTATCGTAGACTCACGAAACTTGGTACACACATGTAACATGGCAGGACGTACACAAAACATCATTGGAGCCATACCCTAAACCCAACAGGAAGTCCGCCATTTTGAATTGAAAGTTCGAAATTAGTGCGATTTTGGCCATTTCCACATGTCGTACTTTAACGAACTCCTCCTAGAGATTTCATCCGATCAACTTAAAATTTGGTCTGTGCCATCTTAAGACGTTAAAGATGAAAAGTTGTAAAAAGAAAAACTTTTGATCATAGGGCATGGCCGTGGCGGGGCGGCCATTTTGTGCGTTTCGCCATCGAAACAGGAAGTTGGTGTAACTCAAGTGTCCATTGTCCCCTTGGCTCGAAACTTTTCACGATTCATAATAGTCCAACCCTTAGGACATATAAGGTCCGATATTTACTCAATGTCATAGCGCCCCCTAGTGGCAGCAGGAAGTAGGCCTAAAAGTCAAGGTGCTATACTTTAATGAACTCCTCCTAGAGAGTTCATCCGATGGACTTCAAAATTGGTCTGTACCATCACAACACCTTTCCGATGAAAAGCTGTTAAAAGAAAAACTTTTCGTCAGACGGCGTGGGCGTGGCGTGGCGGCCATTTTGAGCATCCTTCGATGAACAAAGAAGTTGTTGTAACTTTGGTGTACGTTGTCATATCTGCCCGAAACTTCTCACGTTTAACAAGGGTACAGACCTGAGGACACCTACAGGCCAAAATTGACAATTTCGTCATAGCGCCCCCCGCTGGCAACACGAAATCTGCCTTATATGACAAACATCATCCAATTTACATGAAACTTATAATGTGTGGTCTGTATGTGATACTGAGCCGCCCCATATACTTTAACCACGCCCACTTACTCAGACCACGCCCCCTTTCGTAATATTTGAACTGTTTAAGGTACACCCTTGTGTGAGGTATCATTGAACCCAGCAGATAGTTCCTTCTTCATTGGTGATGGTTTGGCCCGCCCCCTATGCTTAAGCCACGCCTCCTTCATAACTGGTGACCCATTTAAGGTACACTATTGTGTAAGGTATCATTGAACTCAGCAGAGAGTTCCTTCTTCATTGGTGATGGTGTGGCCCGCCCCCTATGTTTTGGCCACGCCCCCTTTCATAACTGGTGACCCATTTAAGGTACACTATTGTTTAAGGTATCATTGAACTCAGCAGAGAGTTCCTTCTTCATTGGAGATGGTTTGACCCGCCCCCTATGCTTTGGACACGCCCCCTTTCACAAATAATGAACTGTACGACATTGAGTCTTGAGTGAGGTATCGTTGAACTCGTCAGGGAGTTCCCTTTTCATTGGCGACGATTTGCAACGTCTGAGTGCCGTGCAGATGCACGGTTGCAAGGAGCGGCGTCCGCCGTTAACCCCGACGTGCGCAGAGGAGCGAGGGCCCGTCCATCGCTGCTTGCAGCTTTAATTAGGGCCCGAGCGCCGACAGCGGCGAAGGCCCTATTGGAATTGAAAGAATTATTATTATTATTATTATTCTTTCTTTCTTCCGCGCAATGAATTGCCTTTTTGAGGGGCTTAACATATTCAAAAACTCACCAAATTTGGCGGTCGCGTCAAGTCTGGTGAAAAATTACGTATTTTAAGGGTTTCGGGAATAGACGCACAAAAATGGCTCGCTAGCGCCCCCTACAAAGTTAAAATAATTGAGCCCCTGCAGTGCGTTTAACGTAGACTCACGAAACTTGGTACACATATGTAACCTGTAAAGACGTACATAAAACGTCATTGGAGCCATACCTGAAACCCAACAGGAAGTCCGCCATTTTGAATTGAATGTTCGAAATTTGTGCGATTTTGGCCATTTCCACATGTCGTACTTTAACGAACTCCTCCTAGAGATTTCATCCGATCAACTTCAAATTTGGTCTGTGCCATCTTAAGACATGATAGATGAAAAGTTGTAAAAAGAAAAACTTTTGATCATAGGGCATGGCCGTGGCGGGGCGGCCATTTTGTGCGTTTCGCCATCGAAACAGGAAGTTGGTGTAACTCAAGTGTCCATTGTCCAATTGGCTCGAAACTTTTCACGATTCATAATAGTCAAACCCTGAGGACATATAAGGGCCGATATTTACTCAAAGTCATAGCGCCCCCTAATGGCAGCAGGAAGTAGGCCTAAAAGTCAAGGTGCTATACTTTAACGAACTCCTCCTAGAGATTTCATCCGATGGACTTCAAATTTGGTCTGTACCATCGAAACACCTTACCGATGAAAAGTTGTTAAAAGAAAAACTTTTCGTCAGACGGCGTGGGTGTGGCGTGGCGGCCATTTTGAGCATCCTTCGATGAAGAAAGAAGTTGTTGTAACTTTAGTGTACATTGTCATATCTGCCCGAAACGTCTCACGTTTAACAAGGGTCCAGGCCTGAGGACACCTACAGGCCAAAATTGACATTTCGTCATAGCGCCCCCCGCTGGCAACACGAAATCTGCCTTATATGACAAACATCATCCGATTTACATGAAACTTATAATGTGTGGTCTATATGTGATACTGAGCCGCCCCATATACTTTAACCACGCCCACGTACTCAGGCCACGCCCCCTTTAGTAATATTTGAACTGTTTAAGGTACACCCTTGTGTGAGGTATCATTGAACTCAGCAGAGAGTTCCTCCTTCACTGGTGATGGTTTGGCCCGCCCCCTATGCTTAAGCCACGCCCCCTTTCATAACTGGTGACCCATTTAAGGTACACTATTGTGTAAGGTATCATTGAACTCAGCAGAGAGTTCCTTCTTCATTGGTGATGGTTTGACCCGCCCCCGATGCTTTGGCCACGCCCCCTTTCACAAATAATGAACTGTACGACATTGAGTCTTGTGTGAGGTATCGTTGAACTCGTCAGGGAGTTCCCTTTTCATTGGCAACGATTTCCAACGTCTGAGTGCCGTGCAGATGCACGCTCGCAAGGAGTGGCGTCCACCACTAACCCCGACGCGCGCAGAGGAGCGAGGGCCCGTCCATCGCTGCTTGCAGCTTTAATTATTATTATTCTTTCTTTCTTCCGCGCAATGAATTGCCTTTTTGAGGGGCTTAACATATTCAAAAACTCACCAAATTTGGCGGTCGCGTCAAGTCTGGTGAAAAATTACGTATTTTATGGGTTTCGGGAATAGGCGCACAAAAATAGCTCGCTAGCGCCCCCTACAAAGTTAAAAAAATTGAGCCCCTGCAGTACGTTTATCGTAGACTCACGAAACTTGGTACACCTATGTATCATGTCAAGACGTACAGAAAGCGTCATAAGAGCCATACCCTAAACCCAACAGGAAGTCCGCCATTTTGAATTGAAAGTTCGAAATTAGTGCGATTTTGGCCATTTCCACATGTCGTACTTTAACGAACTCCTCCTAGAGATTTCATCTGATCAACTTCAAATTTGGTCTGTGTCATCTTAAGACATGATAGATGAAAAGTTGTAAAAAGAAAAACTTTTGATCATAGGGCATGGCCGTGGCGGGGCAGCCATTTTGTGCATTTCGCCATTGAAACAGGAAGTTGGTGTAACTCAAGTGTCCATTGTTCAATTGGCTCGAAACTTTTCACAATTCATAATAGTCCAACCCTGAGGACATATAAGGTCCGATATTTACTCAAAGTCATAGCGCCCCCTAGTGGCAGCAGGAAGTAGGCCTAAAAGTCAAGGTGCTATACTTTAACAAACTCCTCCTAGAGATTTCATCCGATGGACTTCAAATTTGGTCTGTACCATCACAACACCTTACCGATGAAAAGTTGTTAAAAGAAAAACTTTTCGTCAGACGGCGTGGGCGTGGCGTGGCGGCCATTTTGAGAATCCTTCGATGAACAAAGAAGTTGTTGTAACTTTAGTCTACGTAGTCATATCTGCCCGAAACTTCTCACCTTTAACAAGGGTCCAGGCCTGAGGACACCTACAGGCCAAAATTGACATTTCGTCATAGCGCCCCCCGCTGGCAACACGAAATCTGCCTTATATGACAAACATCATCCGATTTACATGAAACTTATAATGTGTGGTCTATATGTGATACTGAGCCGCCCCATATACATTAACCACGCCCACTTAATCAGGCCACGCCCCCATTCGTAATATTTGAACTGTTTAAGGTACACCCTTGTGTGAGGTATCATTGAACTCAGCAGAGAGTTCCTTCTTCATTGGTGATGGTTTGGCCCGCCCCCTATGCTTAAGCCACGCCCCCTTTCATAACTGGTGACCCATTTAAGGTACACTATTGTGTAAGGTATCATTGAACTCAGCAGAGAGTTCCTTCTTCATTGGTGATGGTTTGGCCCGCCCCCTATGCTTTGGCCACGCCTCCTTTCATTACTGGTGACCCATTTAAGGTACACTATTGTGTAAGGTATCATTGAACTCAGCAGAGAGTTCCTTCTTCCTTGGAGATGGTTTGACCCGCCCCCTATGCTTTGACCACGCCCCCTTTCACAAATAATGAACAGTACGCCATTGAGTCTTGAGTGAGGTATCGTTGAACTCGTCAGGGAGTTCCCTTTTCATTGGCGACGATTTGCAACGTCTGAGTGCCGTGCAGATGCACGGTTGCAAGGAGCGGCGTCCGCCACTAACCCCGACGTGCGCAGAGGAGCGAGGGCCCGTCCATCGCTGCTTGCAGCTTTAATTAGGGCCCGAGCGCCGACAGCGGCGAAGGCCCTATTGGAACTGAAGGAATTATTATTATTCTTTCTTTCTTCCGCGCAATGAATTGCCTTTTTGAGGGGCTTAACATATTCAAAAACTCACCAAATTTGGCGGTCGCGTCAAGTCTGGTGAAAAATTACGTATTTTATGGGTTTCGGGAATAGGCGCACAAAAATGGCTCGCTAGCGCCCTCTACAAAGTTAAAAAAATTGAGCCCCTGCAGTACGTTTAACGTAGACTCACGAAACTTGGTATACCTATCTATCATGGCAAGACGTACAGAAAGCGTCATTAGAGCCATACGCTAAACCCAACAGGAAGTCCGCCATTTTGAATTGAAAGTTCGAAATTAGTGCGATTTTGGCAATTTCCACATGTCGTACTTTAACGAACTCCTCCTAGAGATTTCATCCGATCAACTTCAGATTTGGTCTGTGCCATCTTAAGACATGATAGATAAAAAGTTGTAAAAAGAAAAACTTTTGATCATAGGGCATGGCCGTGGCGGGGCGGCCATTTTGTGCGTTTCGCCATCGAAACAGGAAGTTGGTGTAACTCAAGTGTCCATTGTCCAATTGGCTCGAAACTTTTCACGATTCATAATAGTCCGACCCTGAGGACATATAAGGTCCGATATTTACTCAATGTCATAGCGCCCCCTAGTGGCAGCAGGAAGTAGGCCTAAAAGTCAAGGTGCTATACTTTAACAAACTCCTCCTAGAGATTTCATCCGATGGACTTCAAATTTGGTCTGTACCATCACAACACCTTTCCGATGAAAAGTTGTTAAAAGAAAAACTTTTCGTCAGACGGCGTGGGCGTGGCGTGGCGGCCATTTTGAGCATCCTTCGATGAACAAAGAAGTTGTTGTAACTTTAGTGTACGTTGTCATATCTGCCCGAAACTTCTCACGTTTAACAAGGGTCCAGGCCTGAGGACACCTACAGGCCGAAATTGACATTTCATCATAGCGCCCCCCGCTGGCAACACGAAATCTGCCTTATATGACAAACATCATCCGATTTACATGAAACTTATAATGTGTGGTCTGTGTGTGATACTGAGCCGCCCCATATACTTTAACCACGCCCACGTACTCAGGCTACGCCCCCTTTTTTTAATATTTGAACTGTTTAAGGTACACCCTTGTGTGAGGTATCATTGAACTCAGCAGATAGTTCCTTCTTCATTGGTGATGGTTTAACCCGCCCCCTATGCTTAAGCCACGCCCCCTTGCATAACTGGTGACCCATTTAAGGTACACTATTGTGTAAGGTATCATTGAACTCAGCAGAGAGTTCCTTCTTCATTGGTGATGGTTTGGCCCGCCCCCTATGCTTTGGCCACGCCCCCTTTCATAACTGGTGACCCATTTAAGGTACACTATTGTGTAAGGTATCATTGAACTCAGCAGAGAGTTCCTTCTTCATTGGAGATGGTTTGACCCAACCCCTATGCTTTGGCCACGCCCTCTTTCACAAATAATGAACTGTACGACATTGAGTCTTGAGTGAGGTATGGTTGAACTAGTCAGGGAGTTCCCTTTTCATTGGCGACGAATTGCAACGTCTGAGTGCCGTGCATATGCACGGTCGCAAGGAGCGGCGTCCGCCACCAACCCCGACGCGCGCAGAGGAGCGAGGGCCCGTCCATCGCTGCTTGCAGCTTTAATTAGGGCCCGAGCGCCGACAGCGGCGAAGGCCCTATTGGAATTGAAGGAATTATTATTAGGGCCCGAGCGCCGACAGCGGCGAAGGCCCTATTGGAATTGAAGGAATTATTATTATTAGGGCCCGAGCGCCGACAGCGGCGAAGGCCCTATTGGAATTGAAGGAATTATTATTATTATTATTATTATTATTATTCTTTCTTTCTTCCGCGCAATGAATTGCCTTTTTGAGGGGCTTAACATATTCAAAAACTCACCAAATTTGGCGGTCACGTCAAGTCTGGTGAAAAATTACGTATTTTAAGGGTTTCGGGAATAGGCGCACAAAAATGGCTCGCTAGCGCCCCCTACAAAGTAAAAAAAATTGAGCCCCAGCACTGCGTTTAACGTAGACTCACGAAACTTGGTACACATATGTAGCCTGTAAAGACGAATATAAAATGTCATTGGAGCCATACCTGAAACCCAACAGGAAGTCCGCCATTTTAAATTGAATGTTCGAAATTTGTGCGATTTTGGCCATTTCCACATGTCGTACTTTAACGAACTCCTCCTAGAGATTTCATCCGATCAACTTCAGATTTGGTCTGTGCCATCTTAAGACATGATAGATGAAAAGTTGTAAAAAGAAAAACTTTTGATCATAGGGCATGGCCGTGGCGGGGCGGCCATTTTGTGCGTTTCGCCATCGAAACAGGAAGTTGGTGTAACTCAAGTGTCCATTGTCCAATTGGCTTGAAACTTTTCACGATTCATAATAGTCCAACCCTGAGGACATATAAGGGCCGATTTTTACTCAAAGTCATAGCGCCCCCTAGTGGCAGCAGGAAGTAGGCCTAAAAGTCAAGGTGCTATACTTTAACGAACTCCTCCTAGAGATTTCATCCGATGGACTTCAAATTTGGTCTGTACCATCACAACACCTTTCCGATGAAAAGTTGTTAAAAGAAAAACTTTTTGTCAGACGGCGTGGGCGTGGCGTGGCGGCCATTTTGAGCATCCTTCGATGAACAAAGAAGTTGTTGTAACTTTAGTGTACGTTGTCATATTTGTCCGGAACCTCTCAAGTTTAACAAGGGTCCAGACCTGAGGACACCTACAGGCCAAAATTGACATTTCGTCATAGCGCTCCCCGCTGGCAACACGAAATCTGCCTTATATGACAAACATCATCCGATTTACATGAAACTTATAATGTGTGGTCTATATGTGATACTGAGCCGCCCCATATATTTTAACCACGCCCACGTACCCAGGCCACGCCCCCTTTTGCAATATTTGAACTGTTTAAGGTACACCCTTGTGTGAGGTATCATTGAACTCAGCAGAGAGTTCCTTCTTCATTGGAGATGGTTTGGCCCGCCCCCTATGCTTAACCCACGCCCCCTTTCATAACTGGTGACCCATTTAAGGTACACTATTGTGTAAGGTATCATTGAACTCAGCAGAGAGTTCCTTCTTCATTGGTGATGGTTTGGCTCGCCCCCTATGCTTTGGCCACGCCCCCTTTTATAACTGGTGACCCATTTAAGGTACACTATTGTGTAATGTATCATTGAACTCAGCAGAGAGTTCCTTCTTCATTGGTGATGGTTTAACCCGCCCCCTATGCTTTGGCCACGCCCCCTTTCACAAATAATGAACTGTACGACATTGAGTCTTGTGTGAGGTATCGTTGAACTCGTCAGGGAGTTCCCGTTTCATTGGCGACAATTTTCAACGTCTGATTGCCGCGCAGATGCACGGTCGCAAGGAGCGGCGTCCGCCACTAACCCCGACGCGCGCAGAGGAGCGAGGGCCCGTCCATCGCTGCTTGCAGCTTTAATTATTATTATTATTCTTTCTTTCTTTCTTTCTTCCGCGCAATGAATTGCCTTTTTGAGGGGCTTAACATATTCAAAAACTCACCAAATTTGGCGGTCGCGTCAAGTCTGGTGAAAAATTACGTATTTTAAGGGATTCGGGAATAGGCGCAAAAAAATGGCTCGCTAGCGCCCCCTACAAAGTCAAAAAAATTGAGCCCCTGCAGTGCGTTTAACGGAGACTCACGAAAGTTGGTACACATATGTAGCATGTCAAGACGTACATAAAACGTCATTGGAGCCATACCTGAAACCCAACAGGAAGTCCGCCATCTTGAGTTGAATGTTCGAAATCAGTGCGATTTTGGCCATTTCCACATGTCGTACTTTAACGAACTCCTCCTAGAGATTTCATCTGATCAACTTCAGATTTGGTCTGTGCCATCTTAAGATATGATAGATGAAAAGTTGTAAAAAGAAAAACTTTTGATCATAGGGCATGGCCGTGGCGGGGCGGCCATTTTGTGCGTTTCGCCATCGAAACAGGAAGTTGGTGTAACTCAAGTGTCCATTGTCCAATTGGCTCGAAACTTTTCACGATTCATAAGAGTCCAACCTTGAGGACATATAAGGTCCGATATTTACTCAAAGTCATAGCGCCCCCTAGTGGCAGCAGGAAGTAGGCCTAAAAGTCAAGGTGCTATACTTTAACAAACTCCTCCTAGAGATTTCATCCGATAGACTTCAAATTTGGTCTGTACCATCACAACACCTTACCGATGAAAAGTTGTTAAAAGAAAAACTTTTCGTCAGACGGCGTGGGCGTGGCGTGGCGGCCATTTTGAGCATCCTTCGATGAACAAAGAAGTTGTTGTAACTTTAGTGTACGTTGTCATATCTGCCCGAAACTTCTCACGTTTAACAAGGGTCCAGGCCTGAGGACACCTACAGGCCAAAATTGAAATTTCGTCATAGCGCCCCCCACTGGCAACACGAAATCTGCCTTATATGACAAACATCATCCGATTTACATGAAACTTATAATGTGTGGTCTATATGTGATACTGAGCCGCCCCATATACTTTAACCACGCCCACCTACCCAGGCCACGCCCCCTTTCGTAATATTTGAACTGTTTAAGGTACACCCTTGTGTGAGGTATCATTGAACTCAGCAGAGAGTTCCTTCTTCATTGGTGATGGTTTGGCCCGCACCCTATGCTTAAGCCACGCCCCCTTTCATAACTGGTGACCCATTTAAGGTACACTATTGAGTAAGGTATCATTGAACTCAGCAGAGAGTTCCTTCTTCATTGGTGATGGTTTGACCCGCCCCCTATGCTTTGGCCACGCCCCCTTTCACAAATAATGAACTGTACGACATTGAGTCTTGTGTGAGGTATCGTTGAACTCGTCAGGGAGTTCCCTTTTCATTGGCGACAATTTTCAACGTCTGATTGCCGCGCAGATGCACGGTCGCAAGGAGCGGCATTTGCCGGTAACCCCGACGCGCGCAGAGAAGCGAGGGCCCGTCCATCGCTGCTTGCAGCTTTAATTAGGGCCCGAGCGCCGACAGCGGCGAAGGCCCTATTGGAATTGAAGGAATTATTATTATTATTATTATTATTATTATTCCTCTTCCGCGCAATGAATTGCCTTTTTGAGGGGCTTAACATATTCAAAAACTCACCAAATTTGGCGGTCGCGTCCATTCTGGTGAAAAATTACGTATTTTAAGGGTTTCGGGAATAGGCGCACAAAAATGGCTCGCTAGCGCCCCCTACAAAGTCAAAAAAATTGAGCCCCTGCAGTGCGTTTAACGTAGACTCACGAAACTTGGTACACCTATGTATCATGTCAAGACGTACAGAAAGCGTCATAAGAGCCATACTCTAAACCCAACAGGAAGTCCGCCATTTTGAATTGAAAGTTCGAAATTAGTGCGATTTTGGCCATTTCCACATGTCGTACTTTAACGAACTCCTCCTAGAGATTTCATCTGATCAACTTCAAATTTGGTCTGTGTCATCTTAAGACATGATAGATGAAAAGTTGTAAAAAGAAAAACTTTTGATCATAGGGAATGGCCGTGGCGGGGCGGCCATTTTGTGCGTTTCGCCATCAAAACAGGAAGTTGGTGTAACTCAAGTGTCCATTGTCCAATTGGCTCGAAACTTTTCACGATTCATAATAGTCCAACCCTGAGGACATATAAGGTCCGATATTTACTCAAAGTCATAGCGCCCCCTAGTGGCAACAAGAAGTAGGCCTAAAAGTCAAGGTGCTATACTTTAACGAACTCCTCCTAGAGATTTCATCCGATGGACTTCAAATTTGGTCTGTACCATCACAACACCTTTCCGATGAAAAGTTGTTAAAAGAAAAACTTTTCGTCAGACGGCGTGGGCGTGGCGTGGCGGCCATTTTGAGCATCCTTTGATGAACAAAGAAGTTGTTGTAACTTTAGTGTACGTTGTCATATCTGCCCGAAACTTCTCACATTTAACAAGGGTCCAGAACTGAGGACACCTACAGGCCAAAATAGACATTTCGTCATAGCGCCCCCCGCTGGCAACACGAAATCTGCCTTATATGACAAACATCATCCGATTTACATGAAACTTATAATGTGTGGTCTATATGTGATACTGAGCAGCCCCATATACTTTAACCACGCCCACTTACTCAGACCACGCCCCCTTTCGTAATATTTGAACTGTTTAAGGTACACCCTTGTGTGAGGTATCATTGAACTCAGCAGAGAGTTCCTTCTTCATTGGTGATGGTTTGGCCCGCCCCCTATGCTTAAGCCACGCCCCCTTTCATAACTGGTGACCCATTTAAGGTACACTATTGTGTAAGGTATCATTGAACTCAGCAGAGAGTTCCTTCTTCATTGGTGATGGTTTGGCCCGCCCCCTATGCTTTGGCCACGCCCCCTTTCATAACTGGTGACCCATTTAAGGTACACTATTGTGTAAGGTATCATTGAACTCAGCAGAGTTCCTTCTCCATTGGTGATGGTTTGCCCCGACCCCTATGCTTTGGCCACTCCCCCTTTCACAAATAATGAACTGTATGACATTGATTCCTGTGTGAGGTATTGTTGAACTCGTCAGGGAGTTCCCTTTTCATTGGCAACGATTTGCAACGTCTGAGTGCCATGCAGATACACGGTCGCAAGGAGCGGCGTCCGCCGGTAACCCCGACGCGCGCAGAGAAGCGAGGGCCCGTCCATCGCTGCTTGCAGCTTTAATTATTATTATTCCTCTTTCTTCCGCGCAATGAATTGCCTTTTTGAGGGGCTTAACATATTCAAAAACTCACCAAATTTGGCGGTCGCGTCAAGTCTGGTGAAAAATTACGTATTTTAAGGGTTTCGGGAATAGACGCACAGAAATGGCTCGCTAGCGCCCCCTACAACGTTAGAAAAATTGAGCCCCTGCAGTACGTTTAACGTAGACTCACGAAATTTGGTAGACATGTGTAGCATGTCAAGACATACATAAAACGTCATTAGAGCCATACCCTAAACCCAACAGGAAGTCCGCCATTTTGAATTGAAAGTTCGAAATTAGTGCGATTTTGGCCATTTCCACATGTCGTACTTTAACGAACTCCTCCTAGAGATTTCATCCGATCAACTTCAAATTTGGTCTGTGCCATCTTAAGACATGATAGATGCAAAGTTGTAAAAAGAATAACTTTTGATCATAGGGCATGGCCGTGGCGGGGCGGCCATTTTGTGCGTTTCGCCATCGAAACAGGAAGTTGGTGTAACTCAAGTGTCCATTGTCCAATTGTCTCGAAACTTTTCACGATTCATAAGAGTCCAACCCTGAGGACATCTAACGTCCGATATTTACTCAAAGTCATAGCGCCCCCTAGTGGCAGCAGGAAGTAGGCCTAAAAGTCAAGGTGCTATACTTTAACAAACTCCTCCTAGAGATTTCATCCGATGGACTTCAAATTTGGTCTGTACCATCACAACACCTTACCGATGAAAAGTTGTTAAAAGAAAAACATTTCGTCAGACGGCGTGGGCGTGGCGTGGCGGCCATTTTGAGCATCCTTCGATGAACAAAGAAGTTGTTGTAACTTTAGTATACGTTGTCATATCTGCCCGAAACTTCTCACGTTTAACAAGGGTCCAGGCCTGAGGACACCTACAGGCCAAAATTGACATTTCGTCATAGCGCCCCCCACTGGCAACACAAAATCTGCCTTATATGACAAACATCATCCGATTTACATGAAACTTATAATGTGTGGTCTATATGTGATACTGAGCCGCCCCATATACTTTAACCACGCCCACCTACCCAGGCCACGCCCCCTTTCATAATATTTGAACTGTTTAAGGTACACCCTTGTGTGAGGTATCATTGAACTCGGCAGAGCGTTCCTTCTTCATTGGTGATGGTTTGGCCCGCCCCCTATGCTTAATCCACGCCCCCTTTCATAACTGGTGACCCATTTAAGGTACACTATTGTGTAAGGTATCATTGAACTCAGCAGAGAGTTCCTTCTTCATTGGTGATGGTTTGCCCTGACCCCTATGCCTTGGCCACGCCCCCTTTCACAAATAATGAACTGTACGACATTGAGTCTTGAGTGAGGTATCGTTGAACTCGTCAGGGAGTTCCCTTTTCATTGGCGACGATTTGCAACGTCTGAGTGGCGCGCAGATGCACGGTCGCAAGGAGCGGCGTCCGCCGGTAACCCCGACACGCGCAGAGTAGCGAGGGCCCGTCCATCGCTGCTTGCAGCTTTAATTAGGGCCCGAGCGCCGACAGCGGCGAAGGCCCTATTGGAATTGAAGGAATTATTATTAGGGCCCGAGCGCCGACAGCGGCGAAGGCCCTATTGGAATTGAAGGAATTATTATTATTAGGGCCCGAGCGCCGACAGCGGCGAAGGCCCTATTGAAATTGAAGGAATTATTATTATTATTATTATTCCTCTTTCTTCCGCGCAATGAATTGCCTTTTTGAGGGGCTTAACATATTCAAAAACTCACCAAATTTGGCGGTCGCGTCAAGTCTGGTGAAAAATTACGTATTTTAAGGGTTTCGGGAATAGACGCACAGAAATGGCTCGCTAGCGCCCCCTACAACGTTAGAAAAATTGAGCCCCTGCAGTACGTTTATCGTAGACTCACGAAACTTGGTACACATATGTAGCCTGTAAAGACGTACATAAAACGTCATTGGAGCCATACCTGAAACCAAACAGGAAGTCCGCCATTTTTAATTGAATGTTCGAAATTAGTGCGATTCTGGCCATTTCCACATGTCGTACTTTAACGAACTCCTCCTAGAGATTTCATCCGATCAACTTCAAATTTGGTCTTTGCCATCTTAAGACATGATAGATGAAAAGTTGTAAAAAGAAAAACTTTTGATCATAGGGCATGGCCGTGGCTGGGCGGCCATTTTGTGCGTTTCGCCATCGAAACAGGAAGTTGGTGTAACTCAAGTGTCCATTGTCCAATTGGCTCGAAACTTTTCAGGATTCATAATAGTCCAACCCTGAGGACATATAAGGTCCGATATTTACTCAAAGTCATAGCGCCCCCTAGTGGCAGCAGGAAGTAGGCCTAAAAGTCAAGGTGCTATACTTTAACGAACTCCTCCTAGAGATTTCATCCGATGGACTTCAAATTTGGTCTGTACCATCACAACACCTTACTGATGAAAAGTTGTTAAAAGAAAAACTTTTCGTCAGACGGCGTGGGCGTGGCGTGGCGGCCATTTTGAGCATCCTTCGATGAACAAAGAAGTTGTTGTAACTTTAGTGTACGTTGTCATATCTGCCCGAAACTTCTCACGTTTAACAAGGGTCCAGCCTTGAGGACACCTACAGGCCAAAATTGACATTTCGTCATAGCGCCCCCCGCTGGCAACACGAAATCTGCCTTATATGACAAACATCATCCGATTTACATGAAACTTATAATGTGTGGTCTATATGTGATACTGAGCCGCCCCATATACTTTAACCACGCCCACTTACTCAGGCCACGCCCCCTTTCGTAATATTTGAACTGTTTAAGGTACACCCTTGTGTGAGGTATCATTGAACTCAGCAGAGAGTTCCTTCTTCATTGGTGATTGTTTGGTCCGCCCCCTATCATTAAGCCACGCCCCCTTTCATAACTGGTGACCCATTTAAGGTACACTATTGTGTAAGGTATCATTGAACTCAGCAGAGAGTTCCTTCTTCATTGGTGATGGTTTAACCCGCCCCCTATGCTTTGGCCACGCCCCCTTTCACAAATAATGAACTGTACGACATTGAGTCTTGTGTGAGGTATCGTTGAACTCGTCAGGGAGTTTCCTTTTCATTGGTGACAATTTTCAACGTCTGATTGCCGCGCAGATGCACGGTCGCAAGGAGTGGAGTCCGCCGGTAACCCCGACGCGCGCAGAGAAGCGAGGGCCCGTCCATCGCTGCTTGCAGCTTTAATTATTATTATTCCTCTTTCTTCCGCGCAATGAATTGCCTTTTTGAGGGGCTTAACATATTCAAAAACTCACCAAATTTGGCGGTCGCATCAAGTCTGGTGAAAAATTACGTATTTTATGGGTTTCGTGAATAGGCGCACAAAAATGGCTCGCTAGCGCCCCCTACAAAGTAAAAAAAATTGAGCCCCTGCAGTGCGTTTAACGTAGACTCACGAAACTTGGTACACATATGTACCATGTAAAGACGTATATAAAATGTCATTGGAGCCATACCTGAAACCCAACAGGAAGTCCGCCATTTTGAATTGAATGTTCGAAATTTGTGCGATTTTGGCCATTTCCACATGTCGTACTTTAACAAACTCCTCCTAGAGATTTCATCCGATCAACTTCAAATTTGGTCTGTAGCATCTTAAGACATGATAGATGAAAAGTTGTAAAAAGAAAAACTTTTGATCATAGGGCATGGCCGTGGCGGGGCGGCCATTTTGTGCATTTCGCCATCAAAACAGGAAGTTGGTGTAACTCAAGTGTCCATTGTCCAATTGGCTCGAAACTTTTCACGATTCATAATAGTCCCACCCTGAGGACATATAAGGTCCGATATTTACTCAAAGTCATAGCGCCCCCTAGTGGCAACAGGAAGTAGGCCTAAAAGTCAAGGTGCTATACTTTAACGAACTCCTCCTAGAGATTTCATCCGATGGACTTCAAATTTGGTCTGTACCATCACAACACCTTTCCGATGAAAAGTTGTTAAAAGAAAAACTTTTCGTCAGACGGCGTGGGCGTGGCGTGGCGGCCATTTTGAGCATCCTTTGATGAACAAAGAAGTTGTTGTAACTTTGGTGTACGTTGTCATATCTGCCCGAAACCTCTCACGTTTAACAAGGGTCCAGGCCTGAGGACACCTACAGGCCAAAATTGACATTTCGTCATAGCGCCCCCCGCTGGCAACACGAAATCTGCCTTATATGACAAACATCATCCGATTTACATGAAACTTATAATGTGTGGTCTATATTTGATACTGAGCCGCCCCATATACGTTAACCACGCCCACGTACTCAGGCCACGCCCCCTTTCGTAATATTTGAACTGTTTAAGGTACACCCTTGTGTGAGGTATCTTTGAACTCAGCAGAGAGTTCCTTCTTCATTGGTGATGGTTTGGCCCGCCCCCTATGCTTAAGCCACGCCCCCTTTCATAACTGGTGACCGATTTAAGGTACACTATTGTGTAAGGTATCATTGAACTCAGCAGAGAGTTCCTTCTTCATTGGTGATGGTTTGACCCGCCCCCTATGCTTTGGCCACGCCCCCTTTCACAAATAATGAACTGTACGACATTGAGTCTTGTCTGAGGTATCGTTGAACTCGTCAGGGAGTTCCCTTTTCATTGGAGACGATTTTCAACGTCTGATTGCCGCGCAGATGCACGGTCGCAAGGAGCAGCGTCCGCCGGTAACCCCGACGCGCGCAGAGAAGCGAGGGCCCGTCCATCGCTGCTTGCAGCTTTAATTATTATTATTCTTTCTTTCTTCCGCGCAATGAATTGCCTTTTTGAGGGGCTTATCATATTCAAAAACTCACCAAATTTGGCGGTCGCGTCAAGTCTGGTGAAAAATTACGTATTTTATGGGTTTCGGGAATAGTCGCACAAAAATGGCTCGCTAGCGCCCCCTACAAAGTTAAAAAAATGTAGCCCCTGCAGTACGTTTAACGTAGACTCACGAAACTTGGTACACCTATGTATCATGTCAAGACATACAGAAAGCGTCATTAGAGCCATACCCTAAACCCAACAGGAAGTCCGCCATTTTGAATTGAAAGTTCGAAATTAGTGCGATTTTGGCCATTTCCACATGTCGTACTTTAACGAACTCCTCCTAGAGATTTCATCCGATCAACTTCAGATTTGGTCTGTGCCATCTTAAGACATGATAGATGAAAAGTTGTAAAAAGAAAAACTTTTGATCATAGGGCATGGTCGTGGCGGGGCGGCCATTTTGTGCGTTTCGCCATCGAAACAGGAAGTTGGTGTAACTCAAGTGTCCATTGTCCAATTGGCTCGAAACTTTTCACGATTCATAAGAGTCCAACTCTGAGGACATATCCGGGCCAATATTTACTCAAAGTCATAGCGCCCCCTAGTGGCAACAGGAAGTAGGCCAAAAACTCAAGGTGCTATACTTTAACGAACTCCTCCTAGAGATTTCATCCGATGGACTACAAATTTGGTCTGTACCATCACAACACCTTACTGATGAAAAGTTGTTAAAAGAAAAACTTTTCGTCAGACGGCGTGGGCGTGACGTGGCGGCCATTTTCACCTTTTTTCGATGAACGAAGAAGTTGTTGTAACTTTAGTGTATGTTGTCATATCTGCCCGAAACTTCTCACGTTTAACAAGGGTCCAGACCTGAGGACACCTACAGAACAAAATTGACATTTCGTCATAGCGCCCCCCGCTGGCAACACGAAATCTGCCTTATATGACAAACATCATCCGATTTACATGAAACTTATAATGTGTGGTCTATATGTGATACTGAGCCGCCCCATATACTTTAACCACGCCCACTTACTCAGACCACGCCCCCTTTCGTAATATTTGAACTGTTTAAGGTACACCCTTGTGTGAGGTATCATTGAACTCAGCAGAGAGTTCCTTCTTCATTGGTGATGGTTTGGCCCGCCCCCTATGCTTGAGCCACGCCCCCTTTCATAACTGGTGACCCATTTAAGGTACACTATTGTGTAAGGTATCATTGAACTCAGCAGAGAGTTCCTTCTTCATTGGTGATGGTTTGACCCGCCCCCTATGCTTTGGCCACGCCCCCTTTCATAACTGGTGACCCATTTAAGGTACACCCTTGTGTGAGGTATCATTGAACTCAGCAGAGAGTTCCTTCTTCATTGGTAATGGTTTGGCCCGCCCCCTATGCTTAAGCCACGCCCCCTTTCATAACCGGTGACCCATTTAAGGTACACTATTGTGTAAGGTATCATTGAACTCAGCAGAGAGTTCCTACTTCATTGGTGATGATTTGACCCGCCCCCTATGCTTTGGCCACGCCCCCTTTCACAAATAATGAACTGTACGACATTGAGTCTTGTGTGATGTATCGTTGAACTCGTCAGGGAGTTCCCTTTTCATTGGCGACAATTTTCAACGTCTGATTGCCGCGCAGATGCACGGTCGCAAGGAGCGGCGTCCGCCGGTAACCCCGACGGGTGCAGAGAAGCGAGGGCCCGTCCATCGCTGCTTGCAGCTTTAATTAGGGCCCGAGCGCCGACAGCGGCGAAGGCCCTATTGGAACTGAAGGAATTATTATTATTAGGGCCCGAGCGCCGACAGCGGCGAAGGCCCTATTGGAACTGAAGGAATTATTAGGGCCCGAGCGCCGACAGCGGCGAAGGCCCTATTGGAATTGAAGGAATTATTATTATTCTTTCTTTCTTTCTTTCTTTCTTTCTTTCGCGCAATGAATTGCCTTTTTGAGGGGCTTAACATATTCAAAAACTCACCAAATTTGGCGGTCCCGTCAAGTCTGGTGAAAAATTACGTATTTTAAGGGTTTCGGGAATAGGCGCAAAAAAATGGCTCGCTAGCGCCCCCTACAAAGTTAAAAAAATTGAGCCCCTGCAGTACGTTTAACGTAGACTCACGAAACTTGGTACACTTATGTAGCATGTCAAGACGTACACAAAACGTCATTGTAGCCATACCCTAAACCCAACAGGAAGGTCGCCATTTTGAATTGAAAGTTCGAAATTAGTGTGATTTTGGCCATTTCCACATGTCGTACTTTAACAAACTCCTTCTAGAGATTTCATCCGATCAACTTCAAATTTGGTCTGTGCCATCTTAAGACGTTATAGATGAAAAGTTGTAAAAAGAAAAACTTTTGATCATAGGGCATGGCCGTGGCGGGGCGGCCATTTTGTGCGTTTCGCCATCGAAACAGGAAGTTGGTGTAACTCAAGTGTCCATTGTCCAATTGGCTCGAAACTATTCACGATTCATAATGGTCCAACCCTAAGGACATATAAGGGCCGATATTTACTCAAAGTCATAGCGCCCCCTAGTGGCAACAGGAAGTAGGCCTAAAAGTCAAGGTGCTATACTTTAACAAACTACTCCTAGAGATTTCATCCGATGGACTTCAAATTTGGTCTGTACCATCACAACACCTTTCCGATGAAAAGTTGTTAAAAGAAAAACTTTTCGTCAGACGGCGTGGGCGTGACGTGGCGGCCATTTTCACCTTTTTTCGATGAACGAAGAAGTTGTTGTAACTTTAGGGTACGTTGTCATATTTGTCCGAAACTTCTCACGTTTAACAAGGGTCCAGGCCTGAGGACACCTACAGGCCAAAATTGCTGGCAACACAAATTCTGCCTTATATGACAAACATCATCCGATTTTCATGAATATTATAATGTGTGGTCTATATGTGATACTGAGCCGCCCCAAATACGTTAACGACGCCCACTTACTCAGGCCACGCCCCCTTTCGTAATATTTGAACTGTTTAAGGTACACCCTTGAGTGAGGTATCATTGAACTCAGCAGAGAGTTCCTTCTTCATTGGTGATGGTTTGGCCCGCCCCCTATGCTTAAGCCACGCCCCCTTTCATAACTGGTGACCCATTTAAGGTACACTATTGTGTAAGGTATCATTGAACTCAGCAGAGAGGTCCTTCTTCATTGGTGATGGTTTGACCCGCCCCCTATGCTTTGGCCACGCCCCTTTCACAAATAATGAACTGTACGACATTGAGTCTTGTGTGAGGTATCGTTGAACTCGTCAGGGAGTTCCCTTTTCATTGGTGACAATTTTCAACGTCTGATTGCCACGCAGATGCACGGTCGCAAGGAGCGGCGTCCGCCGGTAACCCCGACGCGCGCAGAGAAGCGAGGGCCCGTCCCTCGCTGCTTGCAGCTTTAATTATTATTATTCCTCCTCGCAATGAATTGCCTTTTTGAGCAGTCCCTCCAGAAAAACGCGGAGTTTTTTTCTTGATTGTTGCGGGCATAAATCCTTGATTATGCGGCACGTTTTCTTAAAAAATGCGATGGAATATGCGGGATATTTATGCCATTTTATGCGATGAAAATGCGGGAACTTGCAAAATTTGCGGGAACTTGCAAAAACTGTGGTTTGATGAAAAAGAGAAAAAAAAGTGATTCCCCAACACGGTGTTCTCAGTAGGTGAAATTACGTCACTTCATAACGTTCCCATGGCAACAGGGGAAAATGGCTGCTCTTGTGTGAAGGAAACGCAACATTTTTCAACTTTCTGCTGAGATATATGTGACTTTTTTGCAACGAAAATGTGGGGATTATGAAATCATGCAAGCCCCGCATATTTTGCGCGGAAATCAGCAATTTATGCGGCGAAAGTGCGCCGTATTTGAAAAAATGCGGCGCCCGCATAAATATGCGGACTTTGGCCGATTATGCATTGAATTCTCCATCCATCCATCCATCGTCGTCCGCTTATCCGTGGTCGGGTCGCGGGGGGAGCAGCTCCAGCAGGGGACCCCAAACTTCCCTTTCCCGAGCCACATTAACCAGCTCTGACTGGGGGATCCCGAGGCGTTCCCAGGCCAGGTTGGAGATGTAATCCCTCCACCTAGTCCTGGGTCTTCCCCGAGGCCTCCTCCCAGCTGGACGTGCCTGGAACACCTCCCTAGGGAGGCGCCCAGGGGGCATCCTTACCAGATGCCCGAACCACCTCAACTGGCTCCTTTCGACGTGAAATAGCAGCGGCTCTACTCCGAGCTCCTCACGGATGACTGAGCTTCTCACCCTATCTCTAAGGGAGACGCCAGCCACCCTCCTGAGGAAACCCATTTCGGCCGCTTGTACCCTGCATTGAATTCTGCGATCGCATAATCACGTTTTTCTGGAGGGACTGTTTGAGGGGCTTATCATAATCAAAAACTCACCAAATTTGGCGGTCGCATCAAGGCTGATGAAAAATTACGTATTTTAAGGGTTTCGGGAATAGGAGCACAAAAATGGCTCGCTAGCCCCCCCTACAAAGTTAAAAAAATTGAGCCCCTGCAGTACGTTTAACGTAGACTCACGAAATTTGGTAAACATATGTAGCATGTCAAGACGTACAGAAACCGTCAATGGAGCCATACCCTAAACCCAACAGGAACTCCGCCATTTTTTGGAATGTGTTGCAGGTCTGAATGAGAGGAAAGGATGTATATTTACAAATGAAATTAGGTTAACCAGACAAAACATGAAATATTTTGTGTTCACATTGTCTGCAATGAAATACGAGTCAAAGTACATTTAGAAATCAGTACTTTCTTTTTTTTTATTTGTATTTTTCATAATGTCCCAACTTTTTTCTGATTTGGGGTTGTACATTTATAGACCTTAGTCTGCTTAACGCCAAAAGATGTATAGCATTATTTTGGAAAAAACATGTAGGCCAGTAGACACTTTAGGGTTACGGCTGATGCTGTCTGTTCTGCCACTAGAGAGGATTACATATGTGCTAAAAGGCAAACAGGGACTTTTTGAGAATATCTGGAATACTTTTTATTGATTATACCAAAGATTTGGATTTAACAGATGACAATGACTGATATGTTTGGACACTGCAGTTTAATTCTGGACAATAATTTGTATCACCTGATTTGTATAACTCATGTATTCTATTTTTGTTTTTTATTTTAAAGATAAGTGTTAAATATTTGTAGATTGTTGCTTTGTATAGAGATGGATTTCTGATAGGCATTGTGGTTGTTTGTCTTGTGTTTGTGTATACACATTGCTTAATAAATATATTCTGGCAAAAAAACTATATGGAAGACCTGTAAAAATAATATCACAACTATATGCAAGTCCCTAAACATTACATTAAACTATATGTAAGTCCCTAAAACATTGTATTAAAACTATATGTTAGACCTGAAACATTACATTAAACTATGTGTAAGTCCCTAAACATTGTATTAAAAATATATTTTAGATCTGAAACATTACGTTAAAACTATATGTAAGTCCCTAAACATGACATTAAGCTATATGTTAGACCTGAAACATTATGTTAAAACTATATGTAAGTCCCTAAACATGCCATTAAGCTATATGTAAATCCTGAAACATGTCATTAAACTATATGAAAGACCTAAAAAATAACATCACAACTATATGCAAGTCCCTAAAGCATGACATTAAACTATATGTAAATCCTGAAACATGTCATTAAACTATATGAAAGATCTAAAAAAATAACATCACAACTAGATGTTAGACCTGAAATGTGACATTAAACTATATGTTAGACCTGAAACATGACATTAAACTATATGTTAGACCTGAAACATGACATTAAACTATATGTAAATCCTGAAACATGTCATTAAACTATATGAAATACCTAAAAAATAACATCACAATTATATGCAAGTCCCTAAAACATGACATTAAACTATATGTAAATCCTGAAACATGTCGTTAAACTATATGAAAGATCTAAAAAAATAACATCACAACTATATGTTAGACCTGAAATGTGACATTAAACTATATGTTAGACCTGAAACATTACATTAAACTATGTGCAAGTCCCGAAACATTGTATTAAAACTATATGTTAGACCTGAAACATTACGTTAAAACTATATGTAAGTTCCTAAACAATACTTCAGTAATTACACCTGGCAGAGCATTCTTATGAGCATGAGAGTGATTCAAGGTATAATAAATGGGAGTAATACTACTAATAGTAAAACATATTGTCCATCCACTGCTTAAAAAAAACACTTACATGTGCTTCGCCATTTGCTACAAGATTGCCCTTTAAATTATCTGAAGACAACTTATGGGTCTTGGAAATAAAGCAGCTACCATGTGTGCTATAAAGTAGCATACATTAATGGGGCGCAGAAGGTGGGTTCAATTTATTCAGTGCATATTAACCCTCATGCCCTCTTCGGGCATTTTTGTACATTTTTTTCTGCTTTTTTTCATAAATCACTTAAACAACTTGTAACTTGCTCAAAAACTACCAAACATTCAGTACTTTTTCAGGATTTTAACCCTTTAAATGCCAGTTTGTTTAGTAACAGTATTTCAATTTTTATTACAAAAAAACCCACAAAAATGTTATTTTTTCCATATAATGAATGATTTGGATATGGGTTCTTTGGTGGGGGTAAGAGACTTGGATATGTCAAAGATAAACAACAAAATTAATTTGATTGCATTACAGCTTATACAGTAAGTGACGAAAGGCATGATAACTTGAATGACTTCATAAAAGGATATTCAGCTATCAGTATTTTTACAACAGAGTTTTACCAAAAGACTGACTTGATTTATCCATGCAAGAATTTGTAAAAATGTGGAACTTACCTCTCGCTTTAGTCACACAGTTTCTTTTAAAGGAAGAGGTGAAATGCTCCTGAATTCGTAGTTATACTATCTATTGGTAGGTAAAAATAGATGGAAGATTGTAGTAGATGAAGTGTAAAAGAGCAATGAAACAAGTAGAACAAGCTCAAGGTGTTGTCCTCCAAACCCTTGTAAAGTGGTCAACAGCGCCAAAGGTAGAAATTAACCTCGAACAGGCTAGAATATATATACAATCCTGGCCACGATATTTCTTTTCATTGGTTGGCAAATGCATGACCTGCCCTACTTTGCCTCTTATTGGCTCACCATGGTATTCTTACCGAACCACACCAGCTATCTGGACAGTGTTTTTACAAAGTGCTTGCAGCTATTGTTATGGAAAAAGGGTGAGCCCAGGTAAATCTGACTTTACAGTTGAATAACATGAATGGTGATTAAATACAGGTGGACCAGACAGATATCCTCCTTCATATTACTGATGTTTACAAGCAGTGGAATACTCACTTAGGAAAAACTGAAGAAAGAAATATAGGTGTTTAAGTTTAAGATGTTTTCATTCACTTTAGCTTTTACCACCATGTCTGACATATACGATAACCCTTTCATTCCTGCTAATGTCCAAATATTAACCTGAAACCCCTTGGTCACTGTGTTCGATCAAATAAAATGAGGAATTCTATTCATAGTTCTAATTTAGTTCTAGCTGAGGTTGTAAATCGAAAGGGCTGGCTTTGAACAAAGGTAGTGGTAGAAACAGAAAAGTACCAGTCAAACTTTCCACTTTAACTCAAGACATGTACTAAATGGCACATGCTATTATTTTGCCATGTCTGAGTGTCAGTCTTTTTTGACTACAACATCTTGGCTATGAGATGTGTGGATTGTGAAAAGAACCTAACTACCTCCCCCCTAGCTACAGAAAAACCCACACCACAATACAGACATTTAATGACACTGATCTAGTGGCGCATATTCACACCTCTCCCCCCATCCAAGTCACTCACATCTTAGCAGCACTTATTGCTGCCACTCTGCACAACAGTAACAGAGAAGATGAGTGAGAGTCTATGTTGACCAGTGGTGGAATACATTTTTGTAAAAGTATTTCACTCTAAAAAGTCCTGAATTCAAAATGTTTCTGACTGGTACAGAAGGTTTATTTGCACAATGCACTCAAAGTATCAAAAGTTTGTGTCGGCTACTGTTTATGCAGAATGGCTCCTTTTAAAGGGTTATATTTTAAAAATATAATAGAATGTGATTTATATCAATGCATCAATGAGCATTTTAATGCTATGTTCATTAATGTGGAGCCAGTTTTATATACTCTGTATGCTACAGAGTAGGTTAATAGTAAAGTCCTGCCTCACATCATTCAAGCTTATCATTTGTTAGTTTTTTATGTACAAAGTAAATACGTGTCAAATACATATAGTTACTCAAAAACTTGTGTAGTAGTAAGTATTTGCGCTCACACACCACATCCAGGGGGTCCATAGACATATTTGGTTTACACATGATAGTGTCCAACAAAAGTCCTTTTGGAAGCTTTAACATGAAAAGTATGTAGTTACACAAGAAAATTAGACCAATACTAAAAGCAGCTTAAATTCCTGTCATTTGTTGGTGCACTTTGAGGTGTTTATTGGATGAAAACTTCCTTGAAGCCAAAGTAAAACCGCTATTTCGAGAATTACAAGATAAATTTCACTTAAATAAAAAACATTTCTTTAAATATCTCCAATTTAGGAGTTTTATAACAGCAATAGCAATTTAAGAAGTTAATTACCCAGGGAGACTGAAACTCATTCAGAGGAGGCTCAGTGAATGGAAGTGAAAAATGATTACATTAGTTATTACCAGGCTGGGAAATTAGCACCCGCCACCAGCCAATGGCGGGTACTTTTTCAAAGTGGCGGGGGACTTTGCCTTGTATACAGTCACAGTGGTGGGTGGATTATACAACATATTTTTATTTGTTACTACTTAAAACGAACACGCCATTCTTGCCCAAGCATCGGAGGGAGAAACCGCTCGCCTCGGCGTAGTTGATCTGCAGATGTCGTGGTGAAATGAAGCTCAAGTGACCCACGTTGACGTCCACGGAGCCGTTAGACGAGTTCCGGCCTATGGTGGCCGTCCTGCGAGGTTACCGCGACACGCACGGGAAAGCGAGCAGGGCTCGAGCTCCGGTGTCATCCCGTTAGTAGCCCGCAAAGCTTTCAGTCCGGCTTTACAGTCTGTACAGCGATGCCCTCGCTCCAAAAACACGGCTGAGCCGAGAGGTGTGCGCGTTACAACACGCGCTACCTGATTGGGAACGATAGAGAGGATTACCAATGACCGCTGGCGCAGATGAACTAACGCTAGTCTTGTTACTGTAAGTAGGCTACATTAAAACCTTTGTGAGTAAAAAGTCAATACTTGTCAATGCACTGTCTACAGGCATAAACATGTAGGAAGCGATATTTCAATCTGCTCTGTCCACTCTCGTCCACCGCGCTGTTTTACGCAAACACAGCTCTACTCTGCAAATAGAATTTGATTTTATAAACAAGCTAAAACAAGAGCTGTCCGTTTGTAGTCTAACTGTTTATCTTAGTTTGCCCCACAAATCTTAAAATTTTGACAAATTCTTGTAAACTTAACTGCTGTCTGAATAAACCATCCTCTCTGCTGGAGCGGTAAATCTATGGATGTATTATAAGACAAATACATGCATGAGGCTACTTAATATGCACGTGAATGACGCAATCTTATTTTATTCTTGATGATGATGCTTGTTGTATTATTTTGCAACAGCATCATTTAATTGCAAATGAGACATACAAAACGAATTCTAGCCTGCTTATCAGTCCATTCATCATTAAAACTTGGGTTTTTCCACATCAACTTTTCTCTTCAGCCTCTTTGATTGTGACATTTTTACCTGACAACAGCCTTTCTTTCTGCAAGCATTTTTCCACCAATCAGGACGCTGCATACTACAACCATGTTTCCATAATCACAGACTTTAACCATCGCTCCTCAGTGACCTGCCTCCTAGTCTGAGATCTTCTTCTAGTTAAAAAGCCAGTTAACATTACGGAGTTTCCATGTTTTTTAGGAGTTTGCGCACACTAATACATGTAAAAAATATATAGTATTACTTCAGTTAGAAAGTGAAAATATCGAACAAGAATAGCTGCTTCAAAGATAATCATACAAGATAGTCAGTGTAGAACTTTGGTTCTCTTCATGTTATGTTACGATCAAAATGTGACCAAACTGCCCAAAACACAATTTTACCATGGTCTCACAGGCTTTTTTTTCACATCACTTTTTATTTGCCTATATTAATAAAATATGTATTCATAATTTTAAAAAAAAATGCATTGAAGCTATTCAAAATATGCTTGTGCACTTTCTTTATAAATTTGAATTCCGGAAAAAGTGACTGGTAAAAAATATAAGTGGCTGATAAAATTGGGCATCCACCAGCCACTGTGGCTGGTGGGCAAAAAAGTTAATTTCCCACCCTGGTTATTACATAAGTCATCAATAAAAGATCTTATTGAATAGCCTAAATGTATGAAGAGATAGCTCGTAGAGGCTATAGTATTTTGGTAAAACTCTTTTTATAAATGAACAGTATGACTAGACGGTTAATTAAAAATAAAGAAACTATTGGTCTCACTACTTATAACAATTCCGTTTTTCCCCAGAGTCAGAAATAGAATAAATGTCTGAGGACTGCTCTTGGAGATTTTTCTCGGTAGAGTCTCCAACATTTTTGAGGGGAGCAGGTACACTGTCTCAGAGCATGAACAGTACGGTTTAAACTGGTTTAACCGTTTTTTTACACTCAGCCTTACTTTTCACATGACTCTCTCCAAACACAGTCTCTGCACACCTATCAAGGGAACATCTTTTGTTATGCTCATGTTGCATAATGGGGAGTTTAACATTTGTATACAGGATCCAGCAAGCATAAGTTCAGTCTCCAGACAGCCGTCTCCAGACCGCCGCCACTGATTTTCTGTTTTTTCACAGGGGGACACCAATCCTAACCCTAACAATCCTCCAAATACGACACATCCGGATTTCATTGGACACTCCTCCCACACTCCTCCCTGCTCAACACGTCACGTCCGGTTATCATTGGACACTCCTACATTTCGAAAACGCTCCTCCCAACGCTCCTCCTACCAAAAAAATACGTCACTTCCGGTTCACTTCCGGTACATTATAGACACACCCACTTCCTGGACGCCATGTTAAGAGCATTATATTTACTACTTCCCATGGCAAAGTGGTCTCAGGTGAGGGGCCAGACGAAGAATGGTTCAAAAACCCTATGGAAAAATGAGGAAGGGATAGAGAGACCCTGCCCAGAGGAAGCCCGGGGCCCCCGTCTGGAGCCAGGCCCAGAGTCTTCAGGTATTCAGGGTGTGCTCAGTCTTTTGATATCTTTTACAGTTTTTGTGAAAAAGCTGTTAAAGTTCAGTGATATTTTCAGGATGTTTTTGCTTTTTCAATGTGTGTGTATGTAGCTTATTAGTGTGGAGTCTTCACAGCTTAGAGTGCGAAGCTTTGTAACCATTATCTTAAATCTTTCTCTATGAATTGCTCTCACACCCACAATTTTAACTTCACATGCACAATTTATACATCAAAACGTAGGTATTTTTGTTAGTTTCAGCCAATGTGCTCAGTTGTACGATACGACTTATACTTTTGGCTCTGTGAGCTTCCAAATGCCAGGGGTCCGAAATCTTTGCCCATTGGCAGCAATGCAAAAGTTACTCCACTGTTCAAAGCAAAATGGACAGCAAAGCACTTTTTGAAATCGCCGGTGTGGCCACATTTTTCACTTTATCCATATAAATTTTACATGATTTTGTTCAGGAAGGCCTCGTGGTCGTCATGATTTCGTCATTTGACTGATACCGCTTTTCATTTTGGCAGTATGAGCGTTTGTTTCGGAGGTCGGTATGCAATGTCTGTAGTTGAGTGCCTTGTCTGACAGGACACTTAACCGCAGCTGGAGCTCGTTACAGAGATCAAAGCATGTTTACAAACAGTCATTGGTAGTAACCATAACAACACATTCACAGACACTAAAGTTAAATACTACAGGTGTGTACACTATGCATGATTGTCTGATAGTGCAGAGGACATGAAAGCAGCTATTGTGTGGGAGAGCCGGGTTCAAATCCCACTGCTGCACATTAAAATGTAACTCTTTCTGTCTGTCTCTGCTTCCTTTACCCGTCTCTCTTGCTGTCAGTCTCTTTCTCTTTCTGTCTATTTCTCTTATATGTCTGTCTGTCTGGATCTCACTGTCTTCAATGTTTATAATTAGCAGGTGTTTGTAATTAAACATCAAAGGAAGGCTTGATTACAGCTGACGGAACACCTGCTGCTCCTCCTTATAGCATGACTCAGCACTTTTTCACAGACAATGAAATTACAATCACTCTCATTCAATTCAGTTTAGAATCAGCTTTTAAATTTTTTTTTAAATATTCCACATACTTTTTACGTTAGTGGTGTTGTTCAACTTTTTAACGAAATTCATGTTAATTACAACCATTCATACTTTTCCACCTATTCTCACTACTTCAACTTCTTCTTACGGATTTAAGCTGTTCATCCAGTTTAGCTTTAGCAATTTAGCTATTCAGCACACACACAAACACACACACACACACACACACACACACACACACGACACAGACACACACACCCGCGAGACACACACACACACACACACTCACACACACATACAGACAGTCAGTCAGTCTCATACACACACACACACACACACACACCGACACACACACACACACACACACACACACACCGACACACACACACACACACACACACACACACACACACACACACACACACACACATACACACACAACACACACCCCCACACACACACACACACACACACACATACACTCACACATACAGACAGTCAATCAGTCTCACACACACACACACACACACACACACATCCATACACACACACACACACACGCACACACACACACATACATCTAAACACATACAAACCTACAAACACACACGCGTGCACACACACACACACACGCACACACACACATACAAACCCACACATACACACACACACACACTCACACATACACACAGTCAGACACACACACAGACACACACACACACACACACACACACACACACACACACACACACACACACACACACACACACATAAATACATATGCAGACAGATACACACACGACACAGAGATCAAAGCATGTTTACAAATAGTCATTAGTAGTAACCATAACAACACGTTCACAGACACTAAAGTTAAATACTACTGGTGTGTGCTATGTACCTGACAGTCTGATGGTGCCTAGGACATGCCACGTGGCTCTCGTGTGGGAGAACTGGGTTTGAATCACCCTGCTGCACATTAATCAATGTATCTCTGGGGATAACATTCTCTATTTTCTTTTCTTCTTCTTTGCGTTTTCTCTATCTCTCTCTCTCTCACACACACACACACATACACATACATCCAAACACGTCCAAACCTACACACACACACACAGACACACACACACACACACACACACACACACACACACACACACACACACACACACACACACACACACACACACACACTCACATGCATTTTCAGCAGTGCACTGCTATCCATTTCAGATTTTTCAAACAATGTTTCATATTTCTGCATTTTCATCAATGTCTCTCAAAGAATTTTTAAGTCTTCCATAATTATTCATGATTTTGAAAGCCATTCAATTCAGTTCAGCATGAGCTTTTCAAAAATCCTTTTAATATTGCACACATTTTATACATTAGTGGTGTTTTTCAACTGTTTTTAATGAAATTCGTGTCCATTCAAACTTTTCCACCTATTCTCACTGCTTCAGCTTCTTCTTACGGATTTAAGCTATTCATCCACTTTAGCTTTAGCAATTTAGCTATTCAGCATTCCCACGCATTTTCTGCAGGAAATGCATTTTCTAGTTTTAGTGGGAATGCTGATTCAGCATTCCCAACTATTGTTATTCTGTTCTTTTTTTAGTGGGAATGCTTATACAGCATTCCCAACTATTGTTATTCTGTTCTTTATTTTTTAGTGGGAATGCTTATACAGCATTCCCAACTATTGTTATTCTGTTCTTTATATTTAGTGGGAATGCTTATACAGCATTCCCAACTATTGTTATTAGTGGGAATGCTTATACAGCATTCCCAACTATTGTTATTCTGTTCTTTATTAGTGGGAATGCTGATTCAGCATTCCCAACTATTGTTATTCTGTTCTTTATTTAATGGGAATGCTTATACAGCATTCCCAACTATTGTTATTCTGTTCTTTATTTAGTGGGAATGCTTATACAGCATTCCCAACTATTGTTATTCTGTTCTTTATTAGTGGGAATGCTTATACACACCTACTACCTACTCTATCTGTAAAGTGTCTTGAGATAACTCCTGTTATGATTTGATACTATAAATAAAATTGAATTGAATTATACAGCATTCCCAACTATTTAGTGGGAATGCTTATACAGCATTCCCAACTATTGTTATTCTGTTCTTTATATCTTATTAGTGGGAATGCTTATACAGCATTCCCAACTATTGTTATTCTGTTCTTTATTAGTGGGAATGCTTATACAGCATTCCCAACTATTGTTATTCTGTTCTTTCTTTTTTCTTCTTCTTCTTCTTCTTATTATTCCGTACGTTTTTTGGCTCTCCGTAACTTCTGCATACTTTCAGCTATTTAAGCCATTCAACTTTTAAAATGTTCAGCTCTTTCAGCAGACGATGGGACTTCTTCAACTTTTTTTCTACTATTTATACTTTTTTAAATATTAAGCTTTTAAGCATTTTATTTTAACATTAAAGTCAATGAGAGCAAGCTTCAAATCCTTCAAATCTTCTTCTGCTCCCAAAAGTTTCAGCTCCTTCATACTTTTACCTACAGACACCAAACAAACTTTAAAATGTTCAAAAACAATTCAGCTATTAGGCTATTGCTTTTCAGGTTGATATCTTTTACAGTTTTTGTGAAAAAGCTGTTCAAGTTTATTGATTTTTTCAGGATGTTTTTGCTTTTTCAATGTGTGTGTATGCAGCTCCCTTAGAGTGTTGATGTCCCAGCTAGAGTGCGTAGCTCTGTAACAATGATCTTAAATCTTTCTCTATGAATTGCTCTCACACCCACAATTTTAACTTCACATGCACAATTTATACATCAAAACGTAGGTATTTTTGTCTAGTTTCAGGCAATTTGCTCAGTTGTGCGATACGACTTATACTTTTGGCTCTGTGAGCTTCCAAATGACAAGAGTTCTGAATCATTGTCCATTGACAGCAATGCAAAAGTTACTCCACTTTCCAAAGCAAAATGGACAGCAAACCACTTTTTGAAATCGCCGGTGTGGCCACATTTTTCACCTTATCCATATAAATTTTACATGATTTCGTTCAGGAAGGCCTCGTGGTCGTCATGATTTCGTCACTTGACTGATACCGCCTTTCATTTTGGCAGTATGAGCGTTTGTTTCGGAGGTCGTTCAGTGGCTATTGATACCAGCAGTGTCTCAGTTTGAGCAGCTGCAGCTCGTTACAGAGATCAAAGCTAGTTTACAAACAGTCATTGGTAGTAACCATAACAACACATTCACAGACACTAAAGTTAAATACTACAGGTGTGTACACTATACATGATTGTTATATAGTGCAGAAGACATGAAAGCAGCTGTCTGTCTGTCTCCTATTTTGCTGTCTGTCTGTCTGTCTGTCTGTCTGTCTGTCTGTCTGTCTGTCTCTCTTATACGTCTTTCTGTCTGTCTGTCTGTCTCTCTTATACGTCTTTCTGTCTGTCTGTCTGTCTCTCTTATACGTCTTTCTGTCTGTCTGTCTGTCTGTCTCTCTTATACGTCTTTCTCTCTCTGTCTGTCTGTCTCTCTTATACGTCTTTCTGTCTGTCTGTCTGTCTCTCTTATACGTTTTTCTGTCTGTCTGTCTGTCTGTCTCTCTTATACGTCTTTCTGTCTGTCTGTCTGTCTCTCTTATACGTCTTTCTGTCTGTCTGTCTGTCTCTCTTATATGTCTTTCTGTCTGTCTGTCTGTCTCTCTTATACGTCTTTCTGTCTGTCTGTCTGTCTGTCTCTCTTATACGTCTTTCTGTCTCCTATTTTGCTGTCTGTCTGTCTCCTATTTTGCTGTCTGTCTGTCTGTCTGTCTGTCTCTCTTATACGTCTGTCTGTCTGTCTGTCTGTCTCTCTTATACGTCTGTCTGTCTGTCTGTCTGTCTCTCTTATACGTCTTTCTGTCTGTCTGTCTGTCTCTCTTATACGTCTTTCTGTCTGTCTGTCTGTCTCTCTTATACGTCTTTCTGTCTGTCTGTCTGTCTCTCTTATACGTCTTTCTGTCTCCTATTTTGCTGTCTGTCTGTCTGTCTCTCTTATACGTCTTTCTGTCTCCTATTTTGCTGTCTGTCTGTCTCCTATTTTGCTGTCTGTCTGTCTGTCTGTCTCTCTTATACGTCTGTCTGTCTGTCTGTCTGTCTGTCTCTCTTATACGTCTGTCTGTCTGTCTGTCTGTCTGCCTGTCTGTCTCTCTTATACGTCTTTCTGTCTGTCTGTCTTTCTCTCTTATACGTCTTTCTGTCTGTCTGTCTGTATCTCTTATACGTCTTTCTGTCTCCTATTTTGCTGTCTGTCTGTCTGTCTCTCTTATACGTCTTTCTGTCTCCTATTTTGCTGTCTGTCTGTCTCTCTTATACGTCTTTCTGTCTCCTATTTTGCTGTCTGTCTTTCTGTCTCCTATTTTGCTGTCTGTCTGTCTGTCTGTCTCTCTTATACGTCTGTCTGTCTGTCTGTCTCTCTTATATGTCTGTCTGTCTGTCTGTCTCTCTTATACGTCTTTCTGTCTCCTATTTTGCTGTCTGTCTGTCTGTCTGTCTTTCTGTCTGTCTGTCTCTCTTATACGTCTTTCTGTCTGTCTGTCTGTCTCTCTTATACGTCTTTCTGTCTGTCTGTCTGTCTCTCTTATACGTCTTTCTGTCTGTCTCTCTTATACGTCTTTCTGTCTCCTATTTTGCTGTCTGTCTGTCTGTCTATCTGTCTTTCTGTCTTGCTGTCTGTCTGTCTGTCTGTCTTTCTGTCTTGCTGTCTGTCTGTCTGTCTCTCTTATACGTCTTTCTGTCTGTCTGTCTCTCTTATACGTCTTTCTGTCTGTCTGTCTGTCTGTCTGTCTCTCTTATACGTCTTTCTGTCTGTCTGTCTGTCTGTCTGTCTCTCTTATACGTCTTTCTGTCTGTCTGTCTTTCTGTCTTTCTGTATCCTATTTTGCTGTCTGTCTGTCTGTCTGTCTGTCTGTCTGTCTGTCTCTCTTATACGTCTGTCTGTCTCTCTGTCTCTCTGTCTGTCTGTCTGTCTGTCTGTCTGTCACATATACACTCACACATACACACAGTCAGTCTCACTCACACACAGACACACATGCAGACCTACAATCAAATGCAGACACACACTCACACACACACACACTCACACATACACACAGTCAGTCTCACTCACACACACACAGGCACACATGCAGACCTACAATCAAACACAAATACACACACACCCACACACACACACACACACACACACAGGTTTACACACACACACTCGGACGCTCAGAAAGATGCACACACACACACACACACACACACACACAAACACACATCCAAACACACACACACACACACATCCAAACACATCCAAACCTACACACACACACTCACACACACACACATACATTCACACATACACAAAGTCAGTCTCACTCACACACACAGACACGCAGACCTACAATCAAACACAAATACAGACACATACACACACACACACACACACACACATTCACACAAATACAAATATACACAAACACACTGACACACACACACACATACATATGCAGACAGATACACACACACGTCACAGAGATCAAAGCATGTTTAGAAACAGTCATTAGCTCGTAACCATAACAACACATTCACAGACACTACAGTTAAATACTACATGAGAACCGGGTTCAACTCCCACTGCTGCACATTATTCAATTCATCTCTGATGATAATGTTCTCTATTTTCTTTTCTTTATGTTTTCTCTATCTCACACACACATACACACACATGCACAATTATATGCAACAGACCTGTCTGGTAGTAATACAAAGAATTCATACTTTCAGCCTTTTTAGTCAATGTATTTGAACTTCCAGCAATTGGAAGTCGCTGTCTTTCTCTTCCTCTCTCTCTCTCTCTCTCCCTGTCTCTTTTCTCTTTCTTTCTCTCTCTTTTTGTCCCTCTCTCCCTTTCTCCCTCTCTTTCCCTCTCCCTCTCTCTCTGTCTCTCTCTCCCTCCCCTCTCTCTCGCCATCTCTCTCATTTCCCTGCCCCCCTCTCTTCCTCTCTCTGTATTTGAGCTCTTACCTTTTTTCAGTTTTTCCAGCAGTGCACTGCTATCCATTTGAGATTTTTCAAACAATGTTTTGTATTTCTGCATTTCTCTCAAAGCATTTTTAAGTCTTCCATAATTATTCATGATTTTGAAAGCCATTCAATTCAGTTCAGCATCAGCTTTTCAAAAAGCCTTTTAATATTGCACACATTTTATACATTAGCGGTGTTTTTCAACTGTTTTTAATGAAATTCGTGTCCATTCAAACTTTTCAACCTATTCTCACTACTTCAGCTTCTACTTACGGATTTAAGCTATTCATCCACTTTAGCTTTAGCAATTTAGCTATTCAGCATTCCCACGCATTTTCTGCAGGAAATGCATTTTCTAGTTTTTATACCGCTTTCTTCCGTACGTTTTTTGGCTCTCCGTAACTTCTGCATACTTTCAGCTATTTAAACCATTCAACTTTTCAAATGTTCAGCTCTTTCAGCAGACGATGGGACTTCTTCAACTTTTTTTCTACTATTTATACTTTTTTAAATATTAAGCTTTTAAGCATTTTATTTTAACATTAAAGTCAATGAGAGCAAGCTTCAAATCCTTCAAATCTTCTTCCGCTCCCAAAAGTTTCAGCTCCTTCATACTTTCACCTACAGACATCAAACAAACTTTAAAATGTTCACAAACAATTCAGCTATTGGGCTTGTGCTTTTCAGATTGATATCTTTTACAGTTTTTGTGAAAAAGCTGTTCAAGTTTAGTGATTTTTTCAGGATGTTTTTGCTTTTTCAATGCGTGTGTATGTAGCTCCCTTAGAGTGTTGATGTCCCAGCTAGAGTGCGTAGCTCTGTAACAATCATCTTAAATCTTTCTCTATGAATTGCTCTCACACCCACAATTTTAACTTCACATGCACAATTTATACATCAAAACGTAGGTATTTTTGTCTAGTTTCAGGCAATTTGCTCAGTTGTGCGATACGACTTATACTTTTGGCTCTGTGAGCTTCCAAATGACAAGAGTTCTGAATCATTGTCCATTGACAGCAATGCAAAAGTTACTCCACTTTCCAAAGCAAAATGGACAGCAAACCACTTTTTGAAATCGCCGGTGTGGCCACATTTTTCACCTTATCCATATAAATTTTACATGATTTCGTTCAGGAAGGCCTCGTGGTCGTCATGATTTCGTCACTTGACTGATACCGCCTTTCATTTTGGCAGTATGAGCGTTTGTTTCGGAGGTCGTTCAGTGGCTGTGGATACCAGCAGTGTCTCAGTTTGAGCAGCTGCAGCTCGTTACAGAGATCAAAGCATGTTTACAAACAGTCATTGGTAGTAACCATAACAACACATTCACAGACACTAAAGTTAAATACTACAGGTGTGTACACTATACATGATTGTTATATAGTGCAGAAGACATGAAAGCAGCTGTCTGTCTCCTATTTTGCTGTCTGTCTGTCTGTCTGTCTGTCTGTCTGTCTGTCTGTCTCGTATTTTGCTGTCTGTCTGTCTGTCTGTCTGTCTGTCTGTCTGTCTCTCTTATACGTCTTTCTGTCTGTCTGTCTGTCTCTCTTATACGTCTTTCTGTCTGTCTGTCTGTCTCTCTTATACGTCTTTCTCTCTCTGTCTGTCTGTCTCTCTTATACGTCTTTCTGTCTGTCTGTCTGTCTGTCTCTCTTATACGTCTTTCTGTCTGTCTGTCTGTCTGTCTGTCTCTCTTATACGTCTTTCTGTCTGTCTGTCTGTCTCTCTTATACGTCTTTCTGTCTGTCTGTCTGTCTCTCTTATACGTCTTTCTGTCTGTCTGTCTGTCTCTCTTATATGTCTTTCTGTCTGTCTGTCTGTCTCTCTTATACGTCTTTCTGTCTGTCTGTCTGTCTCTCTTATACGTCTTTCTGTCTCCTAATTTGCTGTCTGTCTGTCTCTCTTATACGTCTTTCTGTCTCCTATTTTGCTGTCTGTCTGTCTCCTATTTTGCTGTCTGTCTGTCTGTCTGTCTGTCTCTCTTATACGTCTGTCTGTCTGTCTGTCTGTCTCTCTTATACGTCTGTCTGTCTGTCTGTCTGTCTCTCTTATACGTCTTTCTGTCTGTCTGTCTGTCTCTCTTATACGTCTTTCTGTCTGTCTGTCTGTCTCTCTTATACGTCTTTCTGTCTGTCTGTCCGTCTCTCTTATACGTCTTTCTGTCTCCTATTTTGCTGTCTGTCTGTCTGTCTCTCTTATACGTCTTTCTGTCTCCTATTTTGCTGTCTGTCTGTCTGTCTGTCTCTCTTATACGTCTGTCTGTCTGTCTGTCTGTCTCTCTTATACGTCTGTCTGTCTGTCTGTCTGTCTGTCTTTCTCTCTTATACGTCTTTCTGTCTGTCTGTCTTTCTCTCTTATACGTCTTTCTGTCTGTCTGTCTGTCTCTCTTATACGTCTTCTGTCTCCTATTTTGCTGTCTGTCTGTCTGTCTGTCTGTCTGTCTGTCTGTCTGTCTGTCTTGCTGTCTGTCTGTCTGTCTGTCTTTCTGTCTTGCTGTCTGTCTGTCTGTCTGTCTGTCTTTCTGTCTTGCTGTCTGTCTGTCTGTCTCTCTTATACGTCTTTCTGTCTGTCTGTCTCTCTTATATGTCTTTCTGTCTGTCTGTCTGTCTGTCTGTCTCTCTTATACGTCTTTCTGTCTGTCTGTCTCTCTTATACGTCTTTCTGTCTGTCTGTCTTTCTGTATCCTATTTTGCTGTCTGTCTGTCTGTCTGTCTGTCTGTCTGTCTGTCTGTCTCTCTTATACGTCTGTCTGTCTCTCTGTCTCTCTTATACGTCTGTCTGTCTGTCTCTCTGTCTGTCTGTCTGTCTGTCTGTCTGTCACATATACACTCACACATACACACAGTCAGTCTCACTCACACACAGACACACATGCAGACCTACAATCAAATGCAGACACACACTCACACACACACACACTCACACATACACACAGTCAGTCTCACTCACACACACACAGGCACACATGCAGACCTACAATCAAACACAAATACACACACACCCACACACACACACACACACACACAGGTTTACACACACACACTCGGACGCTCAGAAAGATGCACACACACACACACACACACACACACACACACACACACACACACACACACACACACACACACACACACACACACACACACAAACACACATCCAAACACACACACACACACACATCCAAACACATCCAAACCTACACACACACACTCACACACACACACATACATTCACACATACACAAAGTCAGTCTCACTCACACACACAGACACGCAGACCTACAATCAAACACAAATACAGACACATACACACACACACACACACACATTCACACAAATACAAATATACACAAACACACTGACACACACACACACATACATATGCAGACAGATACACGCACACGTCACAGAGATCAAAGCATGTTTAGAAACAGTCATTAGCTCGTAACCATAACAACACATTCACAGACACTACAGTTAAATACTACATGAGAACCGGGTTCAACTCCCACTGCTGCACATTATTCAATTCATCTCTGATGATAATGTTCTCTATTTTCTTTTCTTTATGTTTTCTCTATCTCACACACACATACACACACACATGCACAATTATATGCAACAGACCTGTCTGGTAGTAATACAAAGAATTCATACTTTCAGCCTTTTTAGTCAATGTATTTGAACTTCCAGCAATTGGAAGTCGCTGTCTTTCTCTTTTTCTCTCTCTCTCTCTCTCCCTGTCTCTTTTCTCTTTCTTTCTCTCTCTCTTTTTGTCCCTCTCTCCCTTTCTCCCTCTCTTTCCCTCTCCCTCTCTCTCTGTCTCTCTCTCCCTCCCCTCTCTCTCGCCATCTCTCTCATTTCCCTGTCCCCCTCTCTTCCTCTCTCTGTATTTGAGCTCTTACCTTTTTTCAGTTTTTCCAGCAGTGCACTGCTATCCATTTGAGATTTTTCAAACAATGTTTCGTATTTCTGCATTTCTCTCAAAGCATTTTTAAGTCTTCCATAATTATTCATGATTTTGAAAGCCATTCAATTCAGTTCAGCATCAGCTTTTCAAAAAGCCTTTTAATATTGCACACATTTTATACATTAGCGGTGTTTTTCAACTGTTTTTAATGAAATTCGTGTCCATTCAAACTTTTCAACCTATTCTCACTACTTCAGCTTCTACTTACGGATTTAAGCTATTCATCCACTTTAGCTTTCGCAATTTAGCTATTCAGCATTCCCACGCATTTTCTGCAGGAAATGCATTTTCTAGTTTTTCTTCTTCTTATTATTATTCCGTACGTTTTTTGGCTCTCCGTAACTTCTGCATACTTTCAGCTATTTAAGCCATTCAACTTTTAAAATGTTCAGCTCTTTCAGCAGACGATGGGACTTCTTCAACTTTTGTTCTACTATTTATACTTTTTTAAATATTAAGCTTTTAAGCATTTTATTTTAACATTAAAGTCAATGAGAGCAAGCTTCAAATCCTTCAAATCTTCTTCTGCTCCCAAAAGTTTCAGCTCCTTCATACTTTTACCTACAGACACCAAACAAACTTTAAAATGTTCAAAAACAATTCAGCTATTAGGCTATTGCTTTTCAGGTTGATATCTTTTACAGTTTTTGTGAAAAAGCTGTTCAAGTTTATTGATTTTTTCAGGATGTTTTTGCTTTTTCAATGTGTGTGTATGCAGCTCCCTTAGAGTGTTGATGTCCCAGCTAGAGTGCGTAGCTCTGTAACAATGATCTTAAATCTTTCTATATGAATTGCTCTCACACCCACAATTTTAACTTCACATGCACAATTTATACATCAAAACATAGGTATTTTTGTCTAGTTTCAGGCAATTTGCTCAGTTGTGCGATACGACTTATACTTTTGGCTCTGTGAGCTTCCAAATGACAAGAGTTCTGAATCATTGTCCATTGACAGCAATGCAAAAGTTACTCCACTTTCCAAAGCAAAATGGACAGCAAACCACTTTTTGAAATCGCCGGTGTGGCCACATTTTTCACCTTATCCATATAAATTTTACATGATTTCGTTCAGGAAGGCCTCGTGGTCGTCATGATTTCGTCACTTGACTGATACCGCCTTTCATTTTGGCAGTATGAGCATTTGTTTCGGAGGTCGTTCAGTGGCTATTGATACCAGCAGTGTCTCAGTTTGAGCAGCTGCAGCTCGTTACAGAGATCAAAGCATGTTTACAAACAGTCATTGGTAGTAACCATAACAACACATTCACAGACACTAAAGTTAAATACTACAGGTGTGTACACTATACATGATTGTTATATAGTGCAGAAGACATGAAAGCATCTCTCCCTCTCTCTGTCTGTCTGCCTTTCTTACCCATCTCTCCCTCTGTCTGTCTGTCTCCTATTTTGCTGTCTGTCTGTCTGTCTGTCTGTCTGTCTGTCTGTCTGTCTCTCTTATACGTCTTTCTGTCTGTCTGTCTGTCTCTCTTATACGTCTTTCTGTCTGTCTGTCTGTCTCTCTTATACGTCTTTCTGTCTGTCTGTCTGTCTGTCTCTCTTATACGTCTTTCTGTCTGTCTGTCTGTCTGTCTCTCTTATACGTCTTTCTGTCTGTCTGTCTGTCTCTCTTATACGTCTTTCTGTCTCCTATTTTGCTGTCTGTCTGTCTCCTATTTTGCTGTCTGTCTGTCTGTCTGTCTGTCTGTCTGTCTCTCTTATACGTCTTTCTGTCTGTCTGTCTGTCTCTCTTATACGTCTTTCTGTCTGTCTGTCTCTCTTATATGTCTTTCTGTCTGTCTGTCTGTCTCTCTTATACGTCTTTCTGTCTGTCTGTCTGTCTCTCTTATACGTCTTTCTGTCTCGTAATTTGCTGTCTGTCTGTCTCTCTTATACGTCTTTCTGTCTCCTATTTTGCTGTCTGTCTGTCTCCTATTTTGCTGTCTGTCTGTCTGTCTCTCTTATACGTCTGTCTGTCTGTCTGTCTGTCTCTCTTATACGTCTGTCTGTCTGTCTGTCTGTCTGTCTCTCTTATACGTCTTTCTGTCTGTCTGTCTCTCTCTCTTATACGTCTTTCTGTCTGTCTGTCTGTCTCTCTTATACGTCTTTCTGTCTGTCTGTCTGTCTCTCTTATACGTCTTTCTGTCTGTCTGTCTGTCTGTCTGTCTCTCTTATACGTCTTTCTGTCTCCTATTTTGCTGTCTGTCTGTCTGTCTCTCTTATACGTCTGTCTGTCTGTCTGTCTGTCTCTCTTATACGTCTGTCTGTCTGTCTGTCTGTCTCTCTTATACGTCTTTCTGTCTGTCTGTCTTTCTCTCTTATACGTCTTTCTGTCTGTCTGTCTGTCTCATACGTATTTCTGTCTGTCTGTCTGTCTCTCTTATACGTCTTTCTGTCTCCTATTTTGCTGTCTGTCTGTCTGTCTCTCTTATACGTCTTTCTGTCTCCTATTTTGCTGTCTGTCTGTCTGTCTGTCTGTCTCTCTTATACGTCTGTCTGTCTGTCTGTCTGTCTGTCTCTCTTATACGTCTGTCTGTCTGTCTGTCTGTCTGTCTGTCTGTCTGTCTGTCTCTCTTATACGTCTTTCTGTCTGTCTGTCTTTCTCTCTTATACGTCTTTCTGTCTGTCTGTCTGTATCTCTTATACGTCTTTCTGTCTGTCTGTCTGTCTCTCTTATACGTCTTTCTGTCTCCTATTTTGCTGTCTGTCTGTCTGTCTCTCTTATACGTCTTTCTGTCTCCTATTTTGCTGTCTGTCTGTCTCTCTTATACGTCTTTCTGTCTCCTATTTTGCTGTCTGTCTGTCTCTCTTATACGTCTTTCTGTCTCCTATTTTGCTGTCTGTCTTTCTGTCTCCTATTTTGCTGTCTGTCTGTCTGTCTGTCTCTCTTATACGTCTGTCTGTCTGTCTGTCTGTCTCTCTTATACGTCTGTCTGTCTGTCTGTCTCTCTTATACGTCTTTCTGTCTCCTATTTTGCTGTCTGTCTGTCTGTCTGTCTGTCTTTCTGTCTGTCTGTCTCTCTTATACGTCTTTCTGTCTGTCTGTCTGTCTCTCTTATACATCTTTCTGTCTGTCTGTCTGTCTCTCTTATACGCCTTTCTGTCTGTCTGTCTGTCTGTCTCTCTTATACGTCTTTCTGTCTGTCTCTCTTATACGTCTTTCTGTCTCCTATTTTGCTGTCTGTCTGTCTGTCTGTCTGTCTTGCTGTCTGTCTGTCTGTCTGTCTTTCTGTCTTGCTGTCTGTCTGTCTGTCTGTCTTTCTGTCTTGCTGTCTGTCTGTCTGTCTCTCTTATACGTCTTTCTGTCTGTCTGTCTCTCTTATACGTCTTTCTGTCTGTCTGTCTGTCTGTCTGTCTCTCTTATACGTCTTTCTGTCTGTCTGTCTCTCTTATACGTCTTTCTGTCTGTCTGTCTGTCTGTCTGTCTTTCTGTCTCCTATTTTGCTGTCTGTCTGTCTGTCTGTCTGTCTGTCTGTCTGTCTCTCTTATACGTCTGTCTGTCTCTCTGTCTCTTATACGTCTGTCTGTCTGTCTCTCTGTCTCTCTGTCTGTCTGTCTGTCTGTCTGTCTGTCTGTCACATACACACTCACACATACACACAGTCAGTCTCACTCACACACAGACACACATGCAGACCTACAATCAAATGCAGACACACACTCACACACACACACACTCACACATACACACAGTCAGTCTCACTCACACACACACAGGCACACATGCAGACCTACAATCAAACACAAATACACACACACCCACACACACACACACACACAGGTTTACACACACACACTCGGACGCTCAGAAAGATGCACACACACACACACACACTCACACACACACACACATACACTCACACATACACAAAGTCAGTCTCACTCACACACACAGACACGCAGACCTACAATCAAACACAAATACAGACACATACACACACACACACACACACACATTCACACAAATACAAATATACACAAACACACTGACACACACACACACATACATATGCAGACAGATACACACACACGTCACAGAGATCAAAGCATGTTTAGAAACAGTCATTAGCTCGTAACCATAACAACACATTCACAGACACTACAGTTAAATACTACATGAGAACCGGGTTCAACTCCCACTGCTGCACATTATTCAATTCATCTCTGATGATAATGTTCTCTATTTTCTTTTCTTTATGTTTTCTCTATCTCACACACACATACACACACACATGCACAATTATATGCAACAGACCTGTCTGGTAGTAATACAAAGAATTCATACTTTCAGCCTTTTTAGTCAATGTATTTGAACTTCCAGCAATTGGAAGTCGCTGTCTTTCTCTTCCTCTCTCTCTCTCTCTCCCTGTCTCTTTTCTCTTTCTTTCTCTCTCTTTTTGTCCCTCTCTCCCTTTCTCCCTCTCTTTCCCTCTCCCTCTCTCTCTGTCTCTCTCTCCCTCCCCTCTCTCTCGCCATCTCTCTCATTTCCCTGTCCCCCTCTCTTCCTCTCTCTGTATTTGAGCTCTTACCTTTTTTCAGTTTTTCCAGCAGTGCACTGCTATCCATTTGAGATTTTTCAAACAATGTTTCGTATTTCTGCATTTCTCTCAAAGCATTTTTAAGTCTTCCATAATTATTCATGATTTTGAAAGCCATTCAATTCAGTTCAGCATCAGCTTTTCAAAAAGCCTTTTAATATTGCACACATTTTATACATTAGCGGTGTTTTTCAACTGTTTTTAATGAAATTCGTGTCCATTCAAACTTTTCAACCTATTCTCACTACTTCAGCTTCTACTTACGGATTTAAGCTATTCATCCACTTTAGCTTTAGCAATTTAGCTATTCAGCATTCCCACGCATTTTCTGCAGGAAATGCATTTTCTAGTTAGTGGGAATGCTTATACAGCATTCCCAACTATTGTTATTCTGTTCTTTATATCTTATTTTTATTTTCCCGCTTTCTTCCGTTTTTTGGCTCTTCATAACTTCTGCATACTTTCAGCTATTAAAACCATTCAAATCTTAAAATCTTCAAATCTTTCAGCAGATTATGGGACTTCTCAACTTTTTTTCTACTATTTATACTTTTTTAAATATTCAGCTTTTAAGCATTTTATTTTAACATTAAAGTCAATGAGAGCAAGCTTCAAATCCTTCAAATCTTCTTCCGCTCCCAAAAGTTTCAGCTCCTTCATACTTTCACCTACAGACACCAAACAAACTTTAAAATGTTCACAAACAATTCAGCTATTGGGCTTGTGCTTTTCAGATTGATATCTTTTACAGTTTTTGTGAAAAAGCTGTTAAAGTTCAGTGATATTTTCAGGATGTTTTTGCTTTTTCAATGTGTGTGTATGTAGCTTCTTAGTGTGGAGTCTTCACAGCTTAGAGTGCGAAGCTTTGTAACCATTATCTTAACTCTTTCTCTATGAATTGCTCTCACACCCACAATTTTAACTTA